>NQLW01000081.1:2623110-2646512 GCA_002312845.1 Kalanchoe fedtschenkoi
GTATTTATGCCTCTCTGATTTCTCTCTTTACTAGTTTACACGTCTAGGTGATCTATATTTATATGTAA
Organism: Kalanchoe fedtschenkoi; assembly: GCA_002312845.1. Lineage (NCBI taxonomy): Eukaryota > Viridiplantae > Streptophyta > Magnoliopsida > Saxifragales > Crassulaceae > Kalanchoe > Kalanchoe fedtschenkoi. Next base: position 2,623,179 of record NQLW01000081.1, read on the forward strand.
GAGGACACCAAATAACCTCTAATAGGCTTAGAAATCATCATCCAAAATGATCTAGAAAACTCAATTTAGACTCCACAAACACAAAAATCTCCCACTTGACGACTAAAAGATCATCAACGACCAGCATCATAACACCTCCATGTATCAACCCGACTTCTTCACACGATTAGAGAAGTCCAATTGAAACTATGCACAGCTTCAGTTTTTATATCGACACGGACTTTAATTTGTCAACATGTCCGCCATATTCTTGCTTCCGAGAATCTTCTCCACCTTCTCCACCTCATTCTCCAATGCCTATCTAACAAAGTGGAATTTCACATCTTTATGCTTTGTCCTAGCATGATAAACTAATTGTTCGCCAAGTGAAAAGAAATTATTAGTTGATGTTATTATTGTAAATAAGTGGAATGATACATGTCAAAAACCGAAAGCATACTTATAAAAAAATGGGGACACGGTATGGCTGTCAATGAGGATTGCCCAGATCAATTTGTAAGGATCAAGATTCATTCCATTAGATCTGGATTTGGATCGAGACCTGATATTCCTATGGGTATAAGATTCAAATCCAAGACCCAGTACTTAACCAATTAACTCATTAGATCCAAATTTGTTCTCCAAGTACTCAACTATTAAATAAAAAATAAATAAAATTTAATTTTTGAAAATAATAAATTATGAAAAAAATTTAAATATTTAAACTAAATTTTAAATTTTTTATTTAAATATTTGTTTTTAATACTTTTAATACTTTTTTATTTTTTAAAATATATTTTTAACTTTTAAAAAATATTTTATTTTTATTTAAAAATTTATTTTCCTTCAAGTTTTAAATTTTGAAACAAATTTAAATCCAAATGGACTCATTATCAAAGAGGACTCAAATGAATTAAATATAAAAATTGTCTCAGGTAGATAAACTCTAATGGATCAAAAAATTCAAATGAATAAATCCAAAATTCACAAATACGGTCTGGATGTGTCTGAGTCAGTGGCGTAAAGTCTTGTTAGTTCTTGACTGGGTTGGTACTAGAGTTTGAGCTTTGAGTGTAACGCCGTAGACGTTAGATTTTTTTTCTTTCAATTTCAATAAATTTTTCAGATATTTTGATGAATTTTAGGCTAGATTTACTATATTACGACTTTTTTTTATTGAATTTATATAATAAAGATTGAAAATTTGTTTGATTTTGGAATACAAAATTAAAATTTGAACATATAAAAATTACATTATTATTTTATTCATTTTAGTATAAATAAAAATATTTTGAATTGAATTTCATGACCCCGACCCGAGTGGCTCCGCCTCTGATATGAGTCCACTCATCCAATTGACAACCCGAGAATACAAACACAGTAAAGATGGAAAAAATTACGATAAAAGGAGAAACACAGAAATGCAGTTATATATGATGTATAAATTGCAGTTGATAAGGCAGCTCTAGTCTATTTCTGTTTAAGAAGAATTTAGCAGGCTAGAGCAAGCTAAGCGCTGACGTCATGGATCGAGCGACTGATGACAAAGTATGAGATCATGTTCCAAGTGTTGGCTATTAATGGAGATTTACTGGCAGTGAATGTCAATGCTGGTGAGTTATCAGCAATATCAGATAATGCTACTCCAGCTGCGGCCGAGGTGATCGAGACGTAGCTACTGATGCCTAAACTGATCAGCGAAAGCTAATCCTGGCTACTTACACTTGCGTGTGCGCAATGTATCTGAATCGCTTGAGGGTGCTCTCCAAGAACATTCATTCAGTCTGTCTGGCCAACGTCATTTTATAAATTTTTATTTCTAACCAAAATGAGAAAGAGAAAATTATGGATATTGGATACAGACGCCCCAAATCCAATCCAAAATATTGTTTACCATAATAAAAATATAAAAAAAATATTGTTAATCCAAGTTTTACTTTTGTACCTCAAAATCAATCTCATAATTTAACTTTTATAATTCAAATTCAAGCCAAAACATCGCAAACTTCGGTAACCAGTCCATTCAAGAACCAATCTAACTTCAATGCCCGAAACTGTATCATACCCCAGAATTTGAATTTCTAGAATCACAAGTGCATAATAGGAGGATTGTTAGACTTTTTATTTATGCAAACGATATTGCTGACGATGATGCCAAAGCTGGGGAAACTTCATTTGTCAATGAGGAAAGATGACTTGGACTTACAAATGTGAGTTTGGAGTCTTTCTAACTTTATGTTAGTAGAACAATTATGATGTGTTGTGTACTATAAATTTGTTTAAAAAATTTAGCTGTTTTCTGCCGAATTTAAATGATTTTAATGCTGGCGGTACGAGTACTGAGAATTTAATCTCAACACCAATTTTTTTTTAATCACAAAAAATTCTAATACATCGCAATCGTCTTATACATATCAATCACACTAACGAACAGATGACAGATGCAGCATGCTGAACAACGACCCAACAATGCCTACGCATGAGAGAAACAGAAACAATATAATTAAAACTCTCATGCAGAAAAAAAAAAACATCCAACCATCAAAATTCGAACCCTGACCTTGCGATGAAAGATCACCGTCCCAAGCCAGATCTTACAAAAAAACTCCATAAAAATAAAGGCCAGATTTTGCAAACACTACAAGACTGTGTTGTGAGATTTATGTGAACATCGGCAATAGCCCTCAAGTTATTATGTTTTAACTCTTTATCATTCTCTAATTTTTCATCCCCACCATCTTGCTTCTTGCTTGTAAACCAGACAATGAATTCTATCCATTTTCTTGAACCAAACACAGCATAAATAATATTAGAATTCAAGATATGCATCCCGAAACTATTTACTTCATTCTCCATAAATATCAAAATAATCAGATTCAAGTGACCAGCAAGATGGAACATGCATGGATAAGGATATATACTGTCAGATAGCAAAGCTGGTATGTGAAATGACTTTTGTCCATATAGATGTCATAAGCATTCCAAATTGGTTCAAAATGTACTGGTGAGCGGTCACCATAGTCTAGCCAGAGCAAAGCTTCTCAAGTGCAAGGTTCTCGTCACCTCCAACAGCCTCCAGAGTACTCCTCACAAGTGATTCTGGGAAGCCCATCTCCACAAGTTTTTTCACCTGTATAATCCACATGAAGAACGATCACTGGGAGGCTAAAATTTTTGAGAAAAGCATAAATGCAAACAACATGCCTTTTCCTCAACTCCACATGTTTTGGCAAAAGCTTCAGTCCAGTAGCGAGCTGTACCGAGAAAGGTCTGGTGATCTTTGAGATACTGTATTTAAAAAAAAAAAATCGAGCTATCTATTAGGTCTGGTCTAACAAAGCAGATTTAAAGTCAAATGATAATCAAATGTAAATTTTACAATACTTTATATGATAGTTTTCAAATTTATACTAAAGAGAAAATGACAATATGCAAATTTTCCGCTTTGATTTCCTGCGGAAAAATATAAATCTGATATGGGTCAACCTGTTGGGCAACCACTGCATCTTGGGGATCACCCGGTTCAGGGGAAGAAAGCAGCGCTTGGATTGATAAAAGAGCTGTCTTGAGTGTAAGAGCAGGGCTCCACTGGTCCTTCAAAATGTCCAGACAGATTGCTCCACTTTGACTACTTATATTAGGATGCCTTTGGGAGGAATTCAGCAATTAGAAAAATAAATATGAGAAATCAGATGAAGTAAACTCACTCACAAAAAAATAGTGCAAATGGCTAGCAAATAAAAAGTTATTCAAGCGTTCTGAAGTGTTCACAAGCCACATATTCGAGGAAACAACAGCTTCAAGTATGCAACAATGCTCAAGAAAACTACCATAATGGAAGGGAGTACCCAAACTGTTCTTCCTATACTGCTGAAATAATATTGCAAAAACTCTAAATGCTCACAGGGCACATTCCATTAAAGTTAAAACTAGTTTCTTAGGAAATCCAAAACCATTATCAAAATATGATAGTACTTCAACTTCCTCACTGGCATGAATCTCAAAAAGAATGTGTACCTAGTTCAAAAAATCGGCACCACTCTCTTCTAATAGATACATTATAACTAACCAATGTACATCTAAGTAACACAAATGTAACCTTAGGGAAACCTGACATGCTGCAAAACATCATTTACTGTATAGAAGAACGCGAAACTCATAAGAACTTACCACACTTTTGTGGTAAACCGCATTTTGGGAGGATCAAAAGGATAACCATCTGCAACCAAAAATTCAGAATATCAAAACTACACCAACAAACAAAGAAATGCATGTGCATTCACTCTTTACTCCGTCCATACAAATTGCCAAAACAAACACCCGAATAGTGTGTGTGGTTAGGGATGGAAAATTCATGGAAAAATGGTCAATCACTCTTTGTTTTGTTAACAATTTTGATCTCACTTCCAACTAATTTTCTCTGCCCTAACTTTCCCCAAACCAAACACAACCTAAATATATATATATATACAAGAAAAGCTCAACTGAACGCCTGAACGTTAAATTTCAAAATAGTGGTAGACTAGAACAGAAAAGGCTCGGAAGTTAGAACACATACCGGCCAATTTGATGTCAATCTGGAAAATTCCGCCCTCGTACGGAGTGCCGGTAGGGCCAGGAATGGAGCCAGTCAGATGCGAGAGATCGCCGCCGACAGGGCTCACTTTGATGCCGGACACTTGAACATCTTTGTTGCACTCATGCAGCTCCTTTTGGACCCGAGCGAAGTCCACCATCTTCTTCGTCGCCGAGTCCGATCCTGTTGAAGAGGAAAGTGGTGGTTGAGGGCTTCGTTGGAGATTTGAAAACCCTAAATTTTGAGCACCAGGATTTGGAGTTCCAAACCTTCCGTCTTCACTTCACACACTTTACAATCATGGAAGCTTCGAATGTGAATGATTTTACATTTGGATCCCTTGAGTATACAAAATTTTGAAGAGAGTTTCATGAATTGAAGCATGACAAGTCACTTTATGTAGGCAACTACTAACTACAAAACATATTTATCAGTATCGCATCGTAGGTCGATCAGGATTTCGGTTTTTAGTTTTTCAGTTGAACCAGCGGTTCAAACTAATTCGATCGTCAGTTCAGTTAAATGTAATCATTACTAAATATCAAATTTAGTCTGCTAGTTATGCTAAAAATAACAAAATAATTTGATGGTTTATTGGTTAGAGCTTCTGCATGGAAACCCATAGGGCTGGGTTCGAATTCGAGCTCAAGCATTTTATTAAAATAAATTTTTGACTATTAATGGTATGTAATTAAACCTTAATTAAGCCATCAATTACACTAAATCGGTTCACCGATTTTGTAAAAAACCGGTCGGTTTATCCGGTTCACTATATATCCCGATATTAATTTTAAATCGAACCGGTACCAAGTCCGGTTTCAGTCCAACCGGTCGAACCGGTGGTCCGATCTGGTTTTGATAACTATGGTACAAAGTCTTGAATTAACACAGCAATTATTAAATTCATAATAGATGATGAATATTTTGTTTGGACTAATTTAAATTATTATTTAGAATGATTTGAATATGATTCATAAAATATAATTAAGTTTATTAAATTTATTGAGAAATAAGATTGATTGAGTATGAAATGAAAACAATGGTAATTTAGATTTAATATTTTATAGGAAATATATATATTAGGTACTCTCTCTATCCTCTTTTACATGACGCTTAAAATACCGTGCATTAATTTTTGAAAGTAAAAAACTCAAAACAATAATATTATAAAATTATAATAAAAATATATTATCAAAGTAGAATTCGATACGAACAAATTGAGGTCCATCATCATAATGTTTATCATAAAATTTCACGTACAAAATAACAAATCAAACTCTAATTTATAAAAAAAAATGACAAGTAAAAAAGTACTGAGAGAGTATAATAACTAATTGAATACATTTTGAGACCTTATGCATTAAAAAAAATTAGGGATATTTTTTTTAATAAAATGAGTATTCTTATCATGCCCTACTCGCACCAAATTAAATGAACACTAAATAAAACGAGCCAATTTCCACCAAACATATTGCCGTCCATAGATTTTTTTTTCTCTTTTAAAACTGTATCATTCGCATAGTTTTTTTTTAAAAAAAAATTCTATCTCATCATTTGATATATTTATATACTACTTTATTTTGTATTGCCACGAGTATAATTTGTGGATCGACATAATAAATTTTTTTGGCACTATTAGCGGATTATCCATGTCAACGTCATAATACATCATTTGATAATTTTTTTTTCTTTCTCTGACCTCTTCCACGTCGTGTCCGCCGGGTGTTTGTTGATATGTTTCTGTGAGTTATATGCTTTCTGTATTCTACTCCTTCCTTTCTTTTTCTTTTTCTTTTCTATTTTTACTTGTCATTTTTATATGAAATACAATAATAAACATTAGGATGATATTCATATTAAATTCTTCTACTCTGATAATATATAAATTTTTATATTTAAATTTTGAATAATTCAAGTTCGAAATTTAATGCATAACATTTTTAAGTGAAAAATAAAAGTAAACAGAGAAGGAAATATTTGCATATTGGTTGGAGACTTGGAGTTATGGGTGACACAAATACAAAGCTCCCCATGTCAATACACAGACAAAAAAGTGAAAGAACTTAATGCCCAACAGCTAGAAATGGCCTATGATACAATAAGACCACCGAGCGCTCATTTGCTTCTTCGTAAAAACAACTATGCCCAACATTTATTCATCCTCACTCATTTCGTTATCATCTCCATTTGCATCTTCGTAATCATCTGTCTCTGATTCCTCACCTTCTCCAGTTATCCCTTCATCATCTTCATTGCCGGCCGCATTACCCGCTGTGCCACCTTCCTTGCTTTCTGGTTTTTTCTTGTCACCATCTCCTACGCCAAAACAAGAATAAGAAATCTTTGAAGAGGCAAGAAAATCTGTCACAAGTCCTACATGCCTATGATGTTGTAATGAAAAAAACATCAGTGGCAATGAAGATAAACCAGCAGCCCTCAATGAGAACACATTTAACTTGCAAAAATTGAACAATGATATCTGGGAGACAAAATCTATATAAAACGGGACAAAATTCAATGGATCCAAGTCCAATATGAACTTTGATGTACCGTGTTCACTGAAGATAACTCCACCGGTACACAACCCTTCCTCAATTTTAATGAGATGAAGTGTCATTCTAGGTCCAAGTTCTTGAAGCTTAACAGCACTTTTTGTAGATGCTCGGTTTACTCTACCCATATCGTTTGACAATGTCACCGTTGCTGCGTCCTCATCTCCCTCGCTTTCTGATCCATAGCCAGCCCTAAAGAACAAGGGAAAAATTAAATCCTTCTCCGGGGAGCGTATGATATACAAGCTACCCATATAGATATGATAGGTTAGGAAACAAAATATTTTTACATTCAAAAAATCATCAATTACAAATTAGTTGCAATGATGACAAAATGATAAAGAAAATCCAAAAGGGGAAAATTTTACTTTGTGACAAAGTCGCTAACATCTTGAAGATTCCTTAAATCTGGCACCTGATGGTTCTGAACGAATTTTCTAAGCCTCCGCGTAACACCAACAGGTTCCAGTCTTATGGAGTAATGTCTAAAATCAATTAACTTTGTTTCTTTATCGTAATTTAGCAAAACAATGCGCTGGCACGAAGAGAGCTTGACCTGAAGAGACATGGAATTATCATTAAATGATGAGGATAATATAGAATTAATATATTTTTGAATGATTACATACTGTATTGATGTCAATGGATGGGAAAATGTTTTGAAACATAATTGTAGCAAGCTTCAAGTGCTGTTCTCCCGTTCCAAAACCAGAAAGCACAATCTGCCATAAAATTAGAATACAATAGGTCAGCAAGGATGTTGCTGAAGTGTACTGCTCAAACTTCATGCCATAAGCTGATTGAACATGCAAGAAATCAGGCGGGGAAAAGAAGTGCATGCATATATTTGCAATTTCGGAGGGCAAAACATTGAGCCAATCAATATGATTCCAGACCTATTGTTCATAGGAAAATGATAATCGAGGGAATTACCAAAGGAGGGTTTTTAAAGAGATCCTGGGGGCACCTAGGGCGTAACTGAGATCGTGCAACATCAACTGCTAAAGTATAATCCTTGACTTTGAATGTTAAAGTGGGACCTTGTGGAGTCCTGGCAACTCTCAGATATGGACCCGTTGTAGTCTTGGACAAAATCATAAAATGGGTAACACCCATAGGACCGGCGACGTTAAGAAAGTCCTTTAGACTGTTCCTTTTCTTTTCCTGCAATCATAATGCATGAATCAAGTACTAATACAATAGACCATACATCTAAGAACAATCCAAAATTGACACAAATATACTTCATAAATGCTAAATTAATAACGATCAGCCATGAATATGGGCACCTCAAGTCTACAAAATAACCGCAAATATGGCCAAGAATGTCATTAATGCCCACCATACTGTATCCTAGTCAAACCAGATTTGTTTCACTTGAGATTACCTTTAGTTTGAGAGCTGTAAATGGGAGCATGAGCTTCCTGAGGTCCATTTGCAGCTGCCTGAGCACAGCAGGTAACTTTCCTCTGGCAAAGACAAAGCTCTTAGGCACCTTATCTCCTGTAATGTGATCCACATTCTTCAGATTCTTCTTCACCACCGGCTTCACAAAACCCTTCTTCTTTTTCTGAAAAAAACATCAAAAAGACTCTCATGAAATTTTCAATATATCAGCACTTCCAATTACAAATACCCAGAATCCACTCCGGCTCACAATCAGCACTCAAACTCGCAACAAAATTAATAATCAACAGAAACAGTGCTCGCTGCTTACGTCACGAAACCGAGCCATCAACTCAACCGAGACAGCTGGTACTCGAAATCAACTGCTTCTCCTGTACAATTCCACAGCTTCAATCTCTTCAGAAATTAGCAACGGGAGTCTCCTTCAGATTTGAAAAATTATGATTAGGGTTTATAGCATACACCTCTTCATTCACTCTGGTAATGTAAAAGTATAACCCTCCAAATATGAATTTGGGCCTGGGCCTGGGCCTTCTTTCTCGGCCCAGTGGAGCCAGCTGCTGATTATTTAGATTTTAGACCGTGTTAGGAAACGTACCAAAACTCATGCGTGATTTTACTGTTTAACCCTGTTAAATAGGTTACAAGAAACATGTTTTTTTTTTCACCCTCTTTGTCGCAAATGACATATTTGAGTATACTGACAGTTACAGAAAAAACTTTGAAACTCTATCAGATGTGCATTTTATATGATAAGTTAGAAATTGAGTTTAATATCAGTACGTAAAACACAAATTTTAACAAGGTTTGACAAATTATCTGTCATCAATGATTATTTTCTTATTGATGAAAAAAATAATTGAATTAGGTTACAATAATTTCGTATATATAGTAACCATATGCTGTGGCCGAAAAAAAAAATTAAGCTGAATGGGGTACGGAAATAAAAAATATAATATTTTTTAAGATAAATTACAAAAATATATTCTGAACTACCAATTATTTTTCAAATTAATACCGAACTTTTAAGTTCTTTAATTTCAGTACCAAACTTTTTAATTATTCAATTGTAGTAATATGGACTTAATGAAATGCGAAAATTTATATAAAAAAATGATTGTGTGTCCAATATATTTATGCAAATTTCAAAATTTTAGATAAAGAGTTGGACTCTCGAACTAATTATCTCATTTCATGTTAATTGATTCTTTCTATTAAAGCTATACTAATGGAATTGAAAAATTAAAAAATTCGGTACTTAATTTAAAAATGAGTGGTAGTTCGGGATATGTTTTTGTAATTTATCCTATTTTTAAGCTTAATTGGGGGTATAATTTTTTTTAAAGCTGGCTAGGGCATAAAAATAAGAAATATAATATTTTTAGACTTAGTTGGATAGAAAAATTAAAAATATATTATTTTTATATTAAAATAAAAATAATTTAATCTGAATTCACTATCCACCCCAGTGAAACATATGTAAAATTTTAAAAGTGTAGTTCATATATATACAGTAACACCATGTAGAATTTCACTCTGTACTGCGAGACCTCGCCATTCCGGGCCAACATGTGTCCTTTTATCCGGTATATGAAATATGCCTAACAATAATAATGTTGACAAGAAGAGAGAAATAAGCATAAAAAAGGCACCAATTACCTTTCTAAATAATCTGTTACAAATCCAATGGGAAAAGTTAAAAGGTTTTATTTGAAGACAGATTCTGAAATGCTAAAAGCTACAAATCCTTCCAATGCTCTGATATGTTTCATCTAATTGTCTAGCCGCCGCAAACATCTCCTCCATCAGGTTCAGATCTTCCCAGAAAACGCAGCTCCTGGGGAAAGCTCGAATTCAGCAGCTGCTAGCTGATAAACGGGGATGCAGTGAACTGAGCGCCATGGCTTAAACTGGGACCATCGGCTCCGGTAGGTCCAAAGAAGAATTGCTGGTTCCATTGAGGACAATGACTTCGCCGTCAGAATCCACATCCACAATAACAGAATCGCCCTCTTTGATCTCCCCCGCAAGCATCTTTTCAGCCATGCTATCCTCCAGCAATCTCATGATGGCTCTCCTCAGCGGCCTGGCTCCATAGCTCGGGTTATACCCCTCGTCAACCACCCTGTCTCTAAACCTTTCAGTCACTTGAAGCTCTATTTCCTTTTCCTTCAGCCGCTTGAACACCTCCTTCAGCATGATATCTCCGATTTCCTTCACCTCCAGCTTCGTCAGCTGCCGGAACACAATCATTTCGTCCAGCCTGTTTAAGAACTCGGGACGGAAGTACTGCTTGAGCTCTTCCATCACGAGACTTTTGATTCTGTTATAGCTCGTGTCTTTCTCGTCGTAGTCGAGATCAAATCCTATTCTGCGGCCTCCCTTCTCAATCACACTGCTTCCGACGTTGGATGTCATGATGAGCAGGGTGTTTTTGAAGTCCACGGTTCGACCCTTGCTGTCAGTCAGCCTCCCATCTTCGAGAATTTGAAGCATCATGTTGAAAACATCGGGATGGGCTTTTTCGATTTCATCGAAAAGAACCACGGTGTATGGGCGTCGACGAACAGCCTCAGTTAGCTGGCCGCCTTCAGTATATCCCACGTATCCGGGGGGAGAACCTATCAGCTTCGAGACGGTATGCCTCTCCATGAACTCACTCATGTCGAGTCGGATCATGGCTTCCTCAGAACCAAAATAATATGCGGCTAACGACTTAGCCAATTCGGATTTCCCCACACCGGTCGGACCAGAGAATATGAAGCTTGCAATGGGTCGGTTCGGGTTCTTGAGCCCCACCCTTGCACGCCGAATGGCACGACTGATGGCTTTGACAGCTTCATCCTGGCCGATGACGCGAGTGTGAAGAGTATCCTCCATTTTAAGAAGTCTGTCAGATTCATCAGTTGAAACTTTCTCCACAGGAATGCCCGTCCAAGAAGCGACAATATGGTGAATATCAGCATCAGTCACGACAGCACCCACATCGCCAGCTTCCATTTCAGCCTTGCTCATCTCCTTGCCTTTCTCAATGATAGCTGTAATCTGAGCTTTAAGATCCATTTCTTTATCCCGCAGCTCTCCAGCCTGTAATAACTCTAATTTATGTTCCATATCTTCGTTGAATTCAAAATGCTACACATGCTGAACAGAGAGCCAACACCATTTTGAAAGATATAAAAACAAAAAGAAAATCTGGTCCGGTGATCTGGTCATACCTTCTCAAAATCTTGACTACGGACAGCGTCATTTTTATCTTTTGTGAGTTGTCTGAGCTCTTTCTCCAGCTCTCGAGCTTCTTCTGGGAGCTGCAATAAGAAAAAAGAGAACACTGAATAAAAACAGCACAAAGTGAATTGCCTGCTGCATGCCTGACGAGTAAAAATAAGTACCTGGGCATGGCGCAGCCTAACTCTGGAACCAGCTTCATCAATCAAGTCGATAGCTTTGTCAGGGAGAAAACGGTCGCTGAATCATCAAATTATAAGATGTTAGCATAATTTAAGAACCCGAATCACCGGCACCCAAGGAGAACAAAGTTTCACATCAGAATCTTATAAGCACCGCTACAAGTGGATGGATACAAGAGTGTAATCACCGGCGCCTAATATGGCTCAGAAAATGTGCAAACCTGATGTACTGATGAGATAACTGAGCAGCAGCTTCCAGGGCTTCATCTGTATAGCGGAGCTTGTGGTGTATTTCGTATCGCTCTCGGAGCCCTTTCAGGATCTGCACAGTTTCGTCCACTGAAGGTTCAGGAACCTTCACGGGCTGAAATCGTCTTTCCAAAGCTGGGTCTTTTTCAATATGCTTTCTATATTCGTCAAGGGTTGTAGCCCCGACACACTACATGAATGACACAACGGTGACAATCAATCTCCATTACAGATGCTACAAGCCAAATTATTATTCACCATATCAAGAACATCTGATGCTACTCCATTAAATCAAGCTTAGAAATATGATAGAAGAATTCAACTAGAATGAATTTAACACAAAAAAAAAAACCTGCAGCTCGCCTCGTGCAAGAGCCGGCTTCAAAATATTAGCCGCATCAATTGCTCCCTCGGCGGCACCTGCTCCAATTAATGTATGCACCTCATCTATAAACAGTATAATGTCATCACTTTGTCTAATTTCTTCCATAAGCTTTTTCAGCCTCTCCTCAAACTCTCCACGGTATTTGGTGCCAGCAACCAGAAGACCCATATCCAGGGTTATAACCTAATTAAACATGGAAAAATATTATATTCACACTTTACGTGTCTCGAAGTCAAAATTCTGTAGTTATGATTTAAATGGTTTTATACCAGCTCATCAAAATCACTCAAGAAAAAGTAATTCATGAGCATGAAAAAGGCTACCTTCTTGCCCTCGATTGTTTCCGGGACATCTCCATTTGCGATTCGCTGAGCAAGGCCTTCTGCAATTGCAGTTTTACCAACTCCTGGCTCTCCAATGAGACAGGGGTTATTTTTACCACGGCGACCCAAAATTTGGGTCACACGCTCAATTTGCTGCTGGCGTCCGACAACAGGGTCCAGTTTACCCTGATAATAACATAAGGAAAAAAGAACTTTCAGCGCCATATAAAAGATATATATAATAAAAACAAAATTTGACAAAGTTCAACAAGCCACCTCTTCAGCCAACTTGGTTAGGTTAGTTCCATACTCCTCCAACGTGGGCATCTTGCTACTACCACCTGAAGCTCCCGCAGTAGTAGCGGCAAGGGGATCGGAACTGTCACTAATCATGCGTATCACCTATATGCGAAATTCCCATAGAAAATAATAAGAGGATTCCAAAATATAAACACCCTTAAGGGAATGAAAATGAAAAGTGACTGAGACACATGCCTGTGTGCGGATAGTATTAGCCTCCGCACCAAAATTTTCAAGAACAAGTGCAGCCGAACCTTCACCTTCACGAAGAATTGCGAGAAGCAAATGCTCAGTTCCAATATAGTTGTGCCCTGAAATATAAATCTGGTGTCAGCGTCTTAAAATATCTCTCACTCATTAAACAAGCAGGAAAGACACCATTCATAGCATTGGTGCCAATTCATCACATCAGTATGCTAATACTTGACAAGGACAGGAAGAAAAAAATCTACTGATAATAAACAGTAACAAGACGCCAAGAATATCCCTAGAGAATAAAAAAATGCATACATTTCAAATATTTCCATCCTCCAAGCCATAGTATCAAGTAGTTTGACGATTCGTAGATGTAGTTTTAATGAATTAAAAGGTTCCGCAAAGCTTCAGAACTTACCTTAAATTAAAACAACTATGGTGTTATATGTGTCAAATTCTTGTAGATAAGAAAAGAACAGCATATTTATTTGAATCGTTTTGTAGAAATATTAGCAACGATAAAGTGTCAAAATCTTTTCATTAGTCACATAATTACCAAGCTGACGAGCTTCCTCTAATGAGAGTTCCAAAACTCTTTTGGCACGTGGAGTGAAAGGAATCTCCACAGCAACAAATCCGCTTCCCCTTCCAATAACCTTCTCTACTTCTATACGTGCATCTTTGAGATTGATTCCCATGGATTTGAGAACCTTGGCAGCAATCCCTGTACCCTCACCGATGAGGCCCAACAGAATCTGCTCCGTGCCAACAAAGTTGTGACTAAGCCTTCTAGCTTCCTCCTGAGCAAGCATGATAACCTTGATAGCTTTTTCCGTGAAACGCTCAAACATGGCTTTAGGCACTCCACGGCAAGCCCTTTTTGACCGGACAGACATTGCAGCCGCCACCACCGAATGGAAATCCTGGCTGGGCCTTGTAAAAGAGTCAAGCGCATTTGAACCCCTCAACCCGGTAAAGCTTAGAATATGTAGTCGAGGTGCTTGAGCGGCACACATCATTCTACTGCTCACAGCGGAACTCCTCAGCCCTGAAATCTTCGCCATACATAACCTCGGTGCCTGGGTACTAGATACCATCTTCACACCCGTCTTATGCCTCCTGGATCCTTGCAGCTGATCATGTCGTGGATCAGCAACCAATGACGGAACACAAGCAGATTGTAGAACAGCCCTAACCATGATGCCTGTAAAAACAAATATTTAGTCAAATCAATGTCGAAAAACATGCTATCAAAAAATACATGTAAACAACAACATTCTTACATATCTTAAAAAGCAACAGACTGAACAAAACAATACCGAAAAAAAATAGAGAAAAAAAATCAAACCATAAGAAACTGAGATTGGCTAAACAAACTCCAGCACCAAGATTAGGGAGAAAATTCAACCAAGCTACCAAAAAACTCAGACACGGACCAGATAGCAATTCTCAACTCAAATCCCACCACACCCAAAACCCAACAGCAGCACAGCTTCAGCAAAAAAACGAATATCATTATAAATCCCAAACATCTACCTAATTCGACGACGAGTTCAAGGAAAGCTACACGGTAAGACCTCGGATATAATTGAAAGCAAGTGTGTGCAAGTCGGATAGAGAAAGCGGAGGCGAGAGGATGTTCCTGGAAGAGCTGTGATTGAGGAAGGCGAAGACCTTTACGTGTGTGTATATATATATATATATATAGCCGGCGCTATGAGGAGAGAGAGGCGAACGAGAGAGGCGGCGACGGATAAAAGAGTTCGATTCGAAGATTGTAGCGAGTCTTATCGTACGACTCCACGCACCAAATTGTTTTTCCTACCAAATCCCACGGGTCTGGTAGGGCACTGTTGGATCCGGATCGTCCGATAATCTAGTCTTACACGTGTCATGCACCTAGCGGTGGAATGACATGTTTAACATGTGTTTGACCGTCATTTTACACTCGATGATGCGGGGATTTGTCGTGCTGCTAATCCGAATCGCGACATCTGTTAAACGACGTCGTGCGATCGTCATGGTCGTCGTGGATTCTGCTTCGACATGATTCCAGGGAGGTGTTGCGTTCGAGACTTGATCAATAAAAATTGATAAACGGATGAATTAAATTGAATTGAATCAATCTAAATTAATAGATTCAATTTGATTTGAAATATTAGTAATTCGGTTATGATTTCAAATTTTGAGAAGTTTAAGATTAATGATTTGTTTCGGTTTTTGACAGATTAAACTGAATAAAATTAGAGTTTTATATGAAAATTTTTCTATTTAATAATTAAATTAGTCAAAGTTCATAAAAAATTTAACCGAACCAAATCGAACCATATAATTTGATTCAATTTATTTTTTAAAACTAGTGGTTCAGTTTTAAATTTTTCAAACTGATTACCAATAATTCGGTTTGTTTTTTATTAAAACCCAAACCGAATCATTAGCAGCTAACGAATCCCATCGGCTTTGGAATATGGTGTTGATATCGACGACGAGAATAGATCTGTCAATCACGAGGAAGACGACCAGGTTCAGAATTGCGAGCTTTTCTAATCGTGAGGCCGTTTCAGATTCCAATCAAGACACGGTCGGGTATATTTCAGCGACATGGAAGCAACTGGAAGTTGTTACTGTTAGGGGTGTACAAAATCCGGTCTGTACCGAAAAATGATCCGGAGCCGGATCGGAATGGACCGAAGCATTCCGCTCCGGTTTTCATCCTGTAATTTTTGGAGAATCCGGATCCAGTCCGGTCTGAAAACTCGAATATTTCGGTTTAACCCGAAAGGACCGGAATCACTTGAAAACTACGTCGTTTCGCTTGAAATTAGGGGTGCAATGTGCAAATGCAACCCAACCCTCCCTATCCCTACATCTCTCTACCTACACCATACCCGTCGGTCCATCCCCAATCGCCACTCCCCATCCCCAGTCGGCCAATCCCGCAGCCGCATGCCCGCTTTACTAGTCATCGCTCATTCGTCACGCCTCAGAGCTCAGGTGGGGTTTGGAGATTCCGATGGTTTGGGGGTTGGGATATTCGGTTGAGGGCTGAGGGTTGGGGGTTGGGAGATTCCGGTTGAGGGCTGAGGGTTGGGAGATTCCGGTTGAGGGCTGAGGGTTGAGAGATTCCGGTGGTTTGGGGGTTGGGAGATCCGATTGAGGGCTGAACGTTGGGGGTTGGGATATTCCGGTTGAGGGCTGATTGTTGAGAGATTCGGTTGAGGGTTGGGGGTTGAGTGTCAAGGTTGAGATGGTTGAGGGTAGGGGCTGAGTGCTACACTGTTGCTGTGTGCTGAGTTCGTGAACGCTGCTTGAGGGTTGAGAGATTCCAGTCCAAACCGGTCCGGTCTGGACCGATTTGGAACCGGTCTGGTCTTCGATCTGCAAAAAATCTAGATTTCAGTTTCGATCCATTCTCGTTCCGGTCCGATCCGGGTCAGGACAGGTGTACACCCCTAGTCACTGTAGTCACGGACGTGCGTAAGAAATTGATGAAAACGTGGTTAAAAAACTTTCAATTTGTATTGTTAGAATTTAGACTAATTAAATTATGATTAATTAAACAATAAATTACGATGTATCATACCAGAATTAAAAAGTTGATCAGTAATCCCAAATTTGTAACATGTGTTGTGCACCATCAAATCGTGGTGCACATCAGATGATTTCTTATTTTTATTGGACTAGAGATCATCGCTACGTTTTCTAGAAAAGTAAACATAAAAGTATGAGTAAATCAAAGATTTGATAGTTAATTAGTCGCATAAAAAAACTATATTGTGAATTAAAATTTTAATTTTATCCGCTTAATATTAAAACATAATTAATTAATATATGTTTATTTAATAAAATAAAAAAATCTGATACGGGGGCTCCGAACTATCAGCCTCTACCCAATTACGGTCCGAACTACCATATTTTCAAAATAAGGGGCAAACGTCGTCAATTTTGACGGAGAATCCAACTCCATTAATGAACCGTTAACTCTGGTAAACTCTTAACAAACGAGATTCAAACAAAAACAAATAAATTAATTAATTATAAATTAAAAAAAAAACATAATAAAATTAACTACCCTCCACTACTTCTCACCACAACCACTTCTCACCACCGTCGACCTCCATCCTCCATCTTCATCGCCGCTCTCCACCGTTCTTTTCCACTGTCGCCCTCCACCTTTCGTCTCACAAACTATAGAATCAATGAATTTTAGTTTATTGAATTGTATCCACATACATTGACAGATATGACCGGAGACTAATTGAAAAAATGATTTTTAGTCACTTTAGGATCATATCTACTATCGTACTACAGATACAATTTTCTGATCATATTTTTTGAGTAAATTAAGTTGATCCGAACGAGACTCCTGAAAGTATATTTCAACTACTTTATGTTATTATTCGACCATATTTTCTGGTCAAAAAATTGCGGCTGACATGTTTTCCAATCATTTTGTGGCAACATTTTGATAAATTTTTTTATTTACTTTTAGTGCTATTTTATTTGATTTTATGGTCACTTTTTCCATCAAAATTATTTCTTATTAGGTGTGACTATTTCTGGCTACTTTGTGGTCTTAATTATTTTCTCACCGCATTTCTGTCGCTTTTCTCTCAAAGTTTAAAAACATGTTATTTTTCAAATATTAATTACGTTTAAATATAATTTTAATTTTATATTTATTATCATCATGAAAATTATTTATTAAGTTTTTAATTTTCAATATGGGAATGTTTTATGGAGTTGTGGGTTATGTGTAGGAGTTGTGTGCGTGAATTGTTTTCAATTAAAAAAAATTAAAAATGGAAGTGTTATGTTTGTCGAATAGTTAAAAAAAAATAGAGTTGTGATTGTTTAAGAAATTGAAAATTTTAAAAAGAGTGAAAAGGATGGTTGAGAATGAGAATGAGATGATATTGATGCATAGGTTACACATACGTTTGTAGAGATTTGTGTTTGTTGCAGGGAACTGCATACTGTCTGATGTAGTTGATCAATGGTGAATAATTAATATTAATGAATTCATGTAAAGTCCAATTAGTCAATAAATAATGAACATTTTTCCTGTCATATTATAATTATTTATTTATTTTTTAGTTATGTTTTCGAATCAAATTGCGACTACTTTTATGCGGTCACTTTTTGATCAATTTAAATTACAGGCAATTGATGGCCAATTTTCATATTTACTATTTAGCCACGTTAAATGGTTACTTTCCTACTTAATTTTTTTTATAAAAGTTTATCATATTTTTCATCTACTTTCCAGCAACTTTTCACTTATGAATATATATTTTAATAAATTTATATTTTTACGCCCATTTCATGGTCACTTTCTATCAAATTTTTTAGTTTTTTTTGCCATTTTTTGACCAGTTTTTTATATTTATCTTTTAGTTCCATTTTTGAGTTATTTTTAATCATTTTCCTGTCAACTTTATTATATTTGTTTATTTTCACTCCTATTTTTGATCAATTTCCAGTCGGTCAAAAAAGTCAATTTTGACTGGAACATGGCTGGAAACACGTCCCAAAATTTTGGCCAAAATTTTTTTCTGGAGTGAAAACCAATCACATTTTCGGTTGATCTCGAACCACAATTTCAATTCTTGGTTCAAATGACTAATTGGAAACGCCATTTGAATTGGCTACAAGTAAACTCCAACAACTGTTTCATAGTGCAGTTGATAGTTGAGACACAGGGGTGGAGCCACTGAGGGTAATAATGGGGTCGGTCACCCTCGAATTCCACCTAAAATATCTATATTTATATAAAAAATAAAATTAAAAAAATTATATAAAAAATTAAATTTACATACTTAATTTCAAATAAATTTTTAATTTTGTCCCTCAAATTCAACAAAAAATTTTATTATGTAATTTTACCCCCGAAAAAAAAAATTCTGAATCCGCCACTAGTGAGATAGGGTTGCGGAAATGTTTAAAATTGTCTACAAAATTTTTGATTTCAGATTTCAGGAGGAGAGGGTCGGAGGAGACTATTAATATTAGGATTTAGATTAATTAATAAATAATATAAGAAAAGGCTTTATTATAAATCTGTAAATTAGTTATAGATTCAATTGAATTTTTGAAATTTATGGAATGACTGAGCAGCAAAAAAAAAAAAACCATGAATTTTAAAATTTGAAAGTAATTATTGTAGTTTTTAAAATAGTGATAGTATGTATCCGATTTTGTATTTTTTATTTCATATTTTTTATTTTCATTCCTTTAAACGATCTTTAATTTAGGTTAACGGTGGTGATATATTCATTATAAAATCAACATTATATATTTTATGGGTTTAGAGACTTTACTTGGCAGAGTAAAAAATAATTCTACATAAACAAGTAAAAATACTAATATACTCTCACTTAATTAGATTTTATATTGATATAAATATGTGTATTTTTATAATTATTAGATGAAAGAGAAATAATGTAAAAAATCAATCCCAAAATATGTGAGTTGTCTTTTTATTTTTTCTCTTTCATAAGTTAATGACAACTTTGTACATATCATAACAATCATAAAACTAATCTAACATGGACATGTTTGTCTTTCCACCTGTTTATGTCAAGTAGAGTTTCTTTTTCCATATTTTATTTGAAAAAAATTATAGTTCGGATCGTAATTGTAATTGCGGTGATAGTTCGGAACTTCGAATATCTCTAGCCTTTTTTTCATATAAATATAAATAATATTTTATTTTTTTAACTCGACACGTAATTGGTTTCTCACTATTTATAATTGTACGTCGTTTCAAAAATCACGGCATCTCCAATGAAGCTCTATAGATGAGGTTTATGTTAGATGGTAAAGCTTATCTGACATGAAGTTTCGATGTGGGGGACTGTTTATGCTCGTCTGCATGATACCACTTTACACATATGATGCGCTCAATGAAAACTATACGGCGTAACATGAAAGCGTGTTATAAAGTCCACACTTTAAATGGCGTTTTCAGGTTAAAAACGTCATATATGCATTTACGGTTTTTAAATGAAGGGTAAATTACAAATACATTACCTGTACTTTCACCTGATTTCAGATCAGGTACCGTACTTTCAAAATTTTCAATTTGAGTACCTTTGGACTAATTTGAAAAGAAAACAAACACCAAATATACGGCGTTAAGTCCATCCTAAAAATAATTTTCTAATCGTCTCTTGAGTTCAGAAACCCTCGCGAAAACGCCCACTGTTTAGCCCTCGCAATTTGCAATTGAGGGAGTTCCGACTGACGGGGCGAGGATTAAATTGCTACGCAGCTGTCGATTAAGCGAGTTTCGACCGACGGGGCGACTAGCGAGGTTTGTAATGGCTTTGCAACTGGCAATTAAGCAAGCTTCGCCCGACGAAGAGATGATTGAGTTGCTTGACGAACATCTGTAGTCGAAATCGGTCAAGAGCTTTGATCGAATCCGCTCCAGATTTAGATATAGTTCCATTGCAAAACTTGGAAGCTAAAGGAAGAATGCAAATTCATTGAAGTAATTGATCATCATCTATTAGAATATTCAATGAATCAGGTATTGTGTTTCATCTCGATTTGAAAATTCATGGACTTAAGTTTCATCCGAATCTATCATCTTATTTCATCAAAACTTGCAAGTTCACCAAAACGTGCATTTCATGTTCTGTCATGTACATTGTAGACAATTGTTCGAGTCATCTGAATCTATCATCTTCTTTCATCAAAACGTGCAAATTCATCAAGACTTGCCTGTCATGTCTCGATTCATGGACATTGCAGACAGTTATTCTAAGTTCTAAGAACTGAAGCTACTTGTAGATTGCTTATGTTGCTTATGTTGTTTGTACTTTGTTCAAATTAGTCATTAGTGGTACTTGTATTTTATGTTTATTGGTTTAGGAATTCAGCACATCACACACATTCTTGAGGGAGTTTCTCATTTTCCAGGAAATTCAACCAGTAAAACAGAGAGGAACTTTGTTTAGAGGCGAGAAACTGACGTTGTGGAATTCAGTAACGAAAAGGATCCTTGGATGAAGAGAGTTCAAATAATAATGCATCAGACCTCCCGCTGAGACATGTTAAGGCCACTGCCAGCAAAACAAAGAACCCTAGCGAGACATGTCACATTGTGTTCTCAAGGCCACTGCCTTTTTTATATATGTTACTTTTTCAGAAACATCTTAGACAAACCTATAGCCATATCTAATCTATAAGCTTGTTATCTGTTTTAAAAAACATCATACACAGATGCTGCCATATCCAATCTATCAGCAATAAAATTCTGTCATTTTCCTCAGCAACACAATGTAACTATAAAAAAGGAACATCTGCTCTTTACCATGTCATTTTCTAGTAATATTTTCTCAACTGGCTATTTCTTGAGAAACAAAATATAAAGTCTTCCAAATTGAAATGGAAAATATTTGCCAATTGTAAAATTGGAAACGTATGTGGCCATTGACAGTAGAATTGAATCAAAAGTCTGCAATGCCTAAATGTTAGCTAAGTGTCGATATATTCATTGGTTTGAGCCCGTTCCGTGTTGATTGTGCGTTGAGGTCCGATGTATGACATGTGATGAGATTGGTGCTGTAAATAAAGCATCACCGATGAATACGGGTCCCCGAGTTCGAAGAGTCTCATGGCGAGAACTTGCGTCGGAATTGCCATAGCCACAAATCTGCTCCCTTATTGGAGGATCTTTGTTTGATACCTGTGTTCCATACAATAAACATCAACAGATAATCATTGGAATAAACAATAATAGAAAAAAATTGTAGCAAGGAACTCTTTTGTTGAGCATGGCAATAATTCGATCACTCATAAATTAATCATTCGACTTACTTGATTCTCCCGCATAGGTGTTGCCTCTTTTCCTTTGAACTTTCTTTTTACCTGTAAATATTACAAACTTGGTTAATATACGACACATCAACAATAAAAATTCATGTGAATAATTGAAAATGATCAGGCAAACCATGGCTTTTTTTGGTTGTGTTTCATTTGGCTGGTTTAGAGGGTCTCCATGTGCGGCTCTCTTTTTCTGTCTGTACAAAACAAGTCTTGCCGATTCTTTTGTTGCATGAACAGCTCTTTTAGGATCCGAAATCACGCCATCACATCTTCTCTTTTTATGTCCGACTCCTTTACATTTTGAACACGTTATTTTGTTCACTCCCCTTCTAATACTATGTGACTTTATATGTTCTCCCACTTCGGGGATTCGTTTCTTTTTTGGTCTACCCTGCTGCTTCCTAAATAAAGGTGGGAGAATTACATCTCCATCAACATTTGGCCATTCTGCACGACCTGGAATTGGGTTCACTGATGCTTCATATACTTTTCTGAATATTTCCTTACTGTAAAAGCGATGCACGAAGTGATCCGGACAGTCATTCACATAGAACGCTGTTGCACATATGTGCACACAAGGAATACCAGTTAGTGTTGGAAAATTATGGTTTACAATGACTTACCGTAACCCCTAAGTTGAAGTTTTGATAAGAAGTAAACTTTGGAAAAAGATAAAAATGTTTTCAGGACTCAAGAAACTTATTCAAGGAGTGGATTCAATTCAAGAAATGTTCAAAAGATCAAATGGTTCAAGTTACAATTGATTTTGAGCATTTGGAAATAAAGTTCAATCGACTTGTGAAATTTACCACTCGGTTAGAAAATTCAAAAGAGGCATGTAGACATGTCTGATCATTCTCAATTTTGAAGAGATTATTCATATATATGTTTTCTTCAATCTGAACGGTGGAGATTGGATTTCAACGGCTGGTTTGGGAGAAAACAAAGTCAGAACAGAAGCTGCCGGGATTAATTTTCTGCACTGACGGGTTTGATCATGCTCAATGATCGGAAGGGTATACATGGTTGGATTTGGCTGAAATTTGGACAGGAGTTTGAAGACATCTAGAAGAAAATTCTGAACGGTGGAGATTACATTTGAAGCTCTGGAAGGTCGTCATTT
>NQLW01000081.1:2646766-2678349 GCA_002312845.1 Kalanchoe fedtschenkoi
CTTCCGCCTTCTGCCATTTTTATCTTATCGCTTCATCACACTCACTCTATCCACCCTGCTGCTGCTTCTTCTTCCTATCCGGAACAAGAATTGCAGAAGTAGTCGTCAGACTCTCCGCCGGAAATAATGGCGTTCTCGCCCGCGTCCGTATCGCCGCCGATAGCTTTCCGCAACCCTACCCGCTCGTTTCCGATTTCCCCGATTCAGCCAAAATGCGCCAAGTCTCGGCCGCCGAAGACGCACACTAGGTTCGCGCTTCCTCCGCTGGGCGCGGACCTCACCGTGGCTCCGTTCGACAGCACGACGCTGGCGGTCGTCGGCGGAGGGTCGGTGGCGGCTCTGGCGGCGATCCTGTCGCTGGCGGATCCGGAGAAGCGGCGGCAGCTGCAGGCGGAGGAGGTCGGGGGAGGGGACAAGGAGGTGGTGAGAGAGTATTTCAACAACTCAGGGTTCCAGAGGTGGAAGAAGATCTACGGAGAGACGGATGACGTGAATAGGGTGCAGATGGATATCAGGATAGGGCATTCCAAGACGGTTGAGAATGTGATGAAGATGTTGACGGAAGAAGGCTCGCTTAAAGGACTCACCATTTGTGACGCTGGCTGCGGCACAGGCGCGCTCTCAATTCCTCTTGCTAAGGAAGGCGCAGTTGTGTCTGCTAGTGACATTTCTGCCGCTATGGTTGCTGAAGCTCAGATGAAGGTGAGACTTGTTTTCAGCTACTCTTTTCAAATTCCATTATCAGTAGAAAAATCTTACAGGTAAAATTCAGTTGATGATGGAACTAAACTAGGAGCAGCCTAGTTGATTTCAGTATATGAAGTTGAAGATTTATCTTGGAGGTGTAAAGTTCTGTTGGATGAATGTACTTGCAGTAACTGATTAATTGCATAATGGAGTTGAGATGTCCTTAGCATGGATTTCGTCGGCTCTAAGGCTGTGTTTGTTTTATGTAAAATGGGAAAGAAAAAATTGACGGAAATTCAGGTAATTTTATGTTTCTTTTAGGGAAAATTTGAAGGAAAGAAAAATAAACTAAAATTGGAAGGAAAAGTTAAGTAAATTAAAGAGTGTTTAGTTACCATCTTTCTATTTTTGCATCCTAAACAAAATAAGAGGAAAATCAAATAGAATTCACATTTTTCCATCCTAAACCAAATAAGAGGAAAATCAAATAGAATCTATGTGTATTTCGTTTTCCCTGCCCTCAGATTTTCCATAAACCAAACACAACCTAATTGTTGTCAAGCTTTTCAGGCAAGAGAGCAGCTGGTAGTAGATGGAAATGGCGGGGAAGTATCCATGCCGAACTTTGAGGTGAGTGACTTAGAGAGCCTGAAAGGGAAGTATGACACTGTCGTCTGCTTGGATGTTTTGATACACTACCCGCAAAACAAAGCAGATGCCATGATCGCGCATTTGGCTTCCCTAGCTGAAAATCGCTTGATCCTGAGCTTCGCGCCCAAGACATTCTATTACAGTCTGTTGAAGAGAGTGGGAGAATTGTTCCCAGGGCCCTCAAAGGCTACCAGGGCTTATCTCCACGCGGAGGAGGATGTCGAACGGGCGTTGAAAAAGGCGGGGTGGAAGATCAGAAAGAGGGGCCTCATTACTACACAATTTTACTTTGCGAGGCTGGTTGAGGCCGTCCCTGCTTAATAGAAGATATTGGAAGACAGGTTAGGTAGCAATGTTTTATTTATTGTTCTTGCAATGCCCTGTTCTTGCACTGCCCTTTCAATTCGACTAGTCAATTGCTTGAGTAATTTTTTGTAAAGCAGGCTTTTCTGTATCATAATCTTCATGTACATCACACTTTATGACGATACAGTTCATAACTTGTTCCTTAATACACTTTGTTTTATGGAATTTGTTTATGTTCTAGATGTCTATTACCAGGGAAATTTTGATTTAATTGCTGCCTGTGATGCAAATTCAAAACAAACTAGTTGTTTTACTTTTTTCTTCCAGTCTTTCTGATTTCGGGAAATTTTCCCCTGTTTAAGTTTTAAACACGCAAAAACAATTTCTTGACAAATAAGACCGATGCTTTTCTGGATTGCTATTTATTATATCTCAGAATTATGATTTCATCTTAACTGTGTACGGTGATTCTGGAAATATTTATGGAACTTAAAGAACAAGCAGAGATTTTCTTGGTACTATGTCAATGGGGTGAATGGACCATTGCTGCTGCTTCTTGCCATCACTTTTTTCCAGGTGACATGAATGAGTGAATATTTTGACAAAGCTCACAACGGATTTAGGAACGGAGCCTAGTATTTGTTGCTCACCGTGTAACAACGGCCACAATTGCCACTGCTCTACGTCCAATTTTTCTCATGCGGTAAGTTTGAGTATTAACTCCTTGTATTATGCCTCTGCTCTTGATTCCTCTAGTGTAATTGAGTTTACTCCTTGCATCTCTACTTAAGCCTCTATGCATCTCCAGATTGCAATGCAATGGACTGTCTTTTCATTTCATATGTCCACCTTCTTCATGAATGTGAATTTGAAAGGATAGATTAGGACAGACTTTATTTGGGGAACTTGTTTTATAAGTGAGATTTCGCTCTGCAGAGATTTCTTTCAATTTTATGCAGAAATACTTGGCCACAAATAACATGACCCATTTTTTGCTGTCACTCTTATGCTCAATTTTTGAGTACATCTTGCCATGATGATTTATTTGTTTGTTTATCTTTGGACTGTTAGTTTTCCAGACCATAACATTTTCTGGCTCATAAAGAACCTGCTGTTCCTCGTATTTTTTTCAGACTCGGACTTCCAAACTCTTCCGGCCACAACACTCATCGTAGCACTTATATCAACTAGTTATATATAAGTGCAACCTCAATTTGAAATTGACGCCTCTATTTTTCTCGAGTTCTTGAAACTTTACGCACAAAGAAATCACGTCATCTTCTCTTGCATTGTATTATGTCAACTTATTTTGAAATGTGTTTCACCTTGGTCGCTTTTATACTAGAATTACTCTCCAGTGAAATGTCCAGCTCCTGCACAAATAACAAGTTATCCATTGGTCGTAAAAATTTATCTTGTAATTCCCTTCCAAAGAATCTAGTTTGCTTCTTTATCACTTCTCATCAATGACCACCATCTTATCACCCAAAAACATCATTTATTTTCACACATCAAAATGTGTGCGATCATCCATAATTCTCCTCTCTAACTAGCACAATTTGTCTGTTATGCACTTAGTTGTTAAGACAACACCTCTAATTTACACCTAAACTCTTCGTTACGGAATTTTTTTCCTTAAAAAATTTAATGGAATAAGGGATAATGAGAAATCAAAGAAGACACTACACTTGAATTTGAATAGCGAGATCGCTTGCACTGCCAAGAGAGAATTCTTTGCATGAACTTGGAGCACATCTCCTAGTCATTTTATTTTTCTATAATAATATGGGGTTATCATATATAAGGTGATATTTTATATAATTTATGTAAGATATCGGAAAAAACAACATAATTTTACTTCTTTTTTTCATTTTAAGGTTTTAAGATGCTTATAACATATAGTTCTAAATACAACAACACCTAAAAACCCAAAAAATTCAAACCTAAATTCTAAAATCCTAGAAGTATGAAACCCTTAGAAAATTCTAAACCTACAAAACCTTGAAATTTGAAAACTCTAAAACTATATAATCATAATATCCTAACATGCTAGAATCCTAAAAAATCTAAATTGAAAAAAGAAAACTAACAAAACTATGTAATTTGATCCCGATCCCTTATCTAAGAAATATAATGTGTCACCTCATATCCGATTTTTTCTAATAATATATAGATATAAACAATACTTTTTATTATTCAACATTTCTTCCTAAGCTATACAAAATTTGAGACACTGAAATATTATGCGATGCTTGAGTTTCATCATATTGTTGTGAAATTAAAAAATAAAATTTCATAATAGCCTTAAATATATTATTTTTATGAGAATTATTAATTAAAAATATGATATTTATATGAATTTTTATCGATACACTTGTAATATTATGATTGGTTCGCTGCAGCTAATTACTTGCTTAAATTGTAGTATGTGATCAGATTGGGCCGTAAGGGCATCAGTGGGCCTCGATCTGGTGATGCTCGCTCCTTCTATAAGAGAATTTTCCCGCGCATTTCTCTGGAATGGCGACACGTTTAACGCGAGGCGAGAGGCAGGCAGGTAAGAGGTAAAGACGCTAGAGGCCGGTAGTTTGGACCATGGACGACGACGATATGGTCAGAGAGCACGAGGAAGACGAAGAGGATGATTCCGAGGCGGAGCTTCTGAGAGATCGATTTCGTCTCTCAGTCATCGCAATAGCCGAAGCGGAAGGTACCACAAATTGCCCTAATTTTTCATTTTATTTTAACTCCAAAATTATCATATCGGTTTCTGCTACTTCGTCGATTGAGCTCGGAATGCAAATTTCTGTAAGGGATGGCAGTCGTTATGTGGAGGCGAAGGGTACTGATTGATGGTTTAAACTGGTGTGATTGAATTATTG
Source organism: Kalanchoe fedtschenkoi (assembly GCA_002312845.1). NCBI lineage: Eukaryota > Viridiplantae > Streptophyta > Magnoliopsida > Saxifragales > Crassulaceae > Kalanchoe > Kalanchoe fedtschenkoi. Next base: position 2,651,293 of record NQLW01000081.1, read on the forward strand.
CAGCGAAGAAGAATAAGATGGAGATATCTGTGCCCATAGTTGCATGTGTTTCGGATTTGGCCGTCAAGTACGCAGGTAGAGTAGTCTACTGTGCTTGCTGCTGTTATTTCATTGTGTGGTGTGGGGCTTGTCCTCAATTTGATGTCTGCTTTGTTGCTATATCCACTCATTGCAACCTGTGAGCAGAAGTATCTCTGGAATTAAAGCGAGAGACTGACTTGGTAGGGGAATTTTAGTATTTTCACTAGCTATTTGTTGAAGTTTCCCTGTTAGTGATTTAGCTTCTTAGCCCATGTAACGGCCGAGACAAGAGTTTTGGACATCTGGGTAAAGAGGATTTGATGAAGCTAACATCTCGTTTCACAACTGGGAAGTCATGGTAAGAGTTGCTGGGTAAATGCATCAATCAGCGTAACATAGAAGCTGACCTGATTCATGCGTAAACAACTGAGACTGAGAGTCTAGAGTTACTAAATTTACGACAAATACTTCCAGTAACAGATCCAATTTTTTGTCTATAATAAATGTTTATTGAGTCTCCTTTACTGATCTCGGAACTGGTTTTATTAACTGAAGTTATTCTCTTTGTTGAGCAGATCAGCTCGCAAGAGGCCTGGAATTATTTGCGCATCATGCTGGTCGCAAGACTGTCAACATGGAAGATGTTGTACTTTCTGGTGAGTATATCTAGCCACCTGAATTTGCAAGTTTTCACATCTTTTTGAGCGATGTGTTTTTGTCTTGTATTTGCTGAATGTGTCTAATGTCTACTGTTTAAGATCTCTGGAAGATTGGAACCCATTTTCTATTCTCGCGGACAGATGTCTCTTATTCTTGAACAAGCCTACACTTGAAATCAGAACATTCCATCCCCTGTTGCTATATAGATTGTGTATAACTATTTTACGCGTATCACATCACATGCAGAACTCCTTTTGTTTCATACTCTAGGCTGTATTTGGTCTAGGGAAAATTTGAGTGGAAAATGGGAAGGAATCCCTTGTTTGGTTTAGTGATAGTTAGGGGAGGAAAATTAGATGGAAAATGAGATAACATGTATCAACAAACTAAAAAGTGTTTGGGCACTTTTCTACAGATTTTCTACTCTTAACCAAATAAATGAAAAAGGATGGATTCCATGAGGGAATTCACTTTCCCTCCTTATTTTTCCTAAGCCATACACACTGTAACTAATGTCTCTGTTTGGATTTCAGCTCACAGGAATGAAAATTTGCTGGCAATGGTAAGGTCTTTACGAGACGAAATGAAAGCAAAAGAGCCCCAGTCTGAAAGGAAGTCGAAAAAGGCTAAAAGAAAAGATGATACAGCCACAAATAGTGCGTCTCACACTAATATATGACTCAACTAGACACTTGTGTAACAACTTCTAATCTGGAATTCAGATTTCTCTCTTGGAGTATGACTTCAAATTCTGCCCTTCTATTTGTATACTTCGTTAGGATAAAACCTGAAGCTGAAGTAGGATGCCGTTTCCGGGTGTACAATTTAATTTCCGAATCATGCTTGTGTTCTGTGCAACACTGAATCAGAAAAGGAAGACCACTTTTTCTTGCTATTGTCTAACCAAGCCTTTTTTTTTTGAGCTGAAGATAAAGCTGGTGCCCATCTGAATTTACAACCCAACTTCTTGTGATCAGCCCTTCACCATAGATTGTTTTTGAGGCACATCCTTTTGGCTTTCTGTGAATTTGGCAATGCTTAGTGGCAGCTTGCAGCATGTTATTGTGCTGAAATGGGGACGTAAGCTTGGCAATATTTGGTTAAAGTCTGATTAAATTTTGTTTGACAATAAATGAGGTAAGTGTGAAATCAAATTTGAGTAATAAAATACTCAATTCATTTAAAAAATCGATTAAAATTAGTTTATAGTTCAGTGCAAAATTGGTTTACAAGCTTGATAGGGCTGCAAGCCAGCCAATGTACTCGCGAGTTGCTCACGAATGAGCTCAGTTAGTACTCGATCAAAGTTCGTTTGTTAGTAAACGAGTCGATCACGAACAATAATTAGAAGCTCGTTTAATAAACGAGCCGAACATGAGCAAGGAAGTGCTCGGTTTGTTTATGTTCGCGAACAAGCTTGATAAGAAGCTTGATAACTCTATTAAAAATTTCGAGGACTTACTGATTTAAAGGTTAGAATGTAACTCAAATTCAAACATGTCATTCTATCGTAACAAGAGTTAAGATTTCAAAATTAGTGAGTATGACTACAATAATTAATATAAATTATCTCTAATGTAAATGAAAGGAATGTAATTTACGTCTATTATTTGAGCCAAACATAAATAATCTGGTATTTGATTTGTTGATGGACTCGTTTAAAAGCTCGTTTATAGCTTGTTTACAGGTCGTTTAGACTCAACTACGAACTTTATAAATTTATAAAGTTAATAGTCAATAAAATAAGATTTTTTAACGAGTAGCTAATTTAAAACTCATTCAAACTTGTTTAAACACTCGTTTATCATATATATACTACATTTTATATTTTATCAATCCAAATGTTCGAGTAAAGCTCGAGCTCGGCTCAAACTCGTTAAAATTAAACGAGCCGAGCTTGAACATGTATTTTAAAAGCTCGTTAATACTCGGCTCGAGTTCAAACTCGTAAAATTTTAAATGAACGAACATGAACACTTTACTACTCGACTCGACTTGTTTGCACCCCTAAAACTTAATTAGGAATATTTTTTATTAAATTATTAAAATATTGATTCAGGAAGTGAACTTTTATAAATAAATATCTCGTTTAAAAATTCATTTACAGTATAAAATTAAGTTATATTTAATTAACTCAAATGCACAAAGAAAATTTGAATTTCCAACCCAATAAAATTAATTAAACCAGCCAAATTCGTCCGAGCAGTCGCATCCATCGATCCCTATCTGCCGCTGCTGCTGAATCAAACAGTCTGATGCTGAGGACGATCGTAGTCTCCGAGCTTCATCGTCTCCGAACGCTGCTGCTGACGCAGTCGCATCCCTCAATCCCGATCTCACGCCGCTCCTCCACGTCCCAATTCCCAACCCTAGCCGACGCCGCAAACTGCGACGAAGAACCGCCCTATTCGGACATACCGAGACCCCGCAAAAACAAGAAAGAGCGAAAACCCTACCCGACCCCCATGAAATTGCTGATCAAAAGGGCCAAGAAGGAGAAGCAACTCAGGCTGGCTCACCCCTGCAGACTCCTCGACAAGCCGCCCGACAATGGCTTGCTTGTTCCCGAGCTCGTCCCCGTCGCTCGCCGGGTGTATCTGGCTCGTGAGTCCCTCCTTTTCGGCGTCTCCAAGCTCCTTCAGGCCATTCCTCTCAAGCGTTGCAGGCAACCCTTTTCCCTCTTCGTCCTTTTTATTTCCCAATTGTGTTGTTCTCGTAGTTTCAGTTTCTGTGCACGTTGGTTCACAGTGTAGGAATTGAGATATTTTTGGCTTCAATCTCTGATTGTTGTATTGCCAGCCACTGCTTCGAAGTCCATGTTGGAAGCGAGGGGCATGAGATTAGGACCTGCAGCGGCCCCGGCAGTGGCTTGAGGAATGCTACTCATGTATGGAGAAACGGAGGGGTTCGGGACGCGATTTACTTTCCTAGCTGTTTTCATCTCGTTGATCGTGTTGGGCGCCCCAGGGTTGTGCACGATGAGAGGCATTCCGTCGGCAGAGTCCCTGCTATTGTTGAGCTCTGCATACAAGCTGGTCTAGACATTGACAAATTCCCCACCAAGAGAAGGACCAGGCCCGTGTATTCGTTCGAAGGTAGAATCGTGGATTTCGAGTCGGTGACGGGAAATGATGAGTTGGGGGCGTGTCAAAATGTTGACGCGAAGTATGTGGTTAAGTTTGATGAAAGAGCGAAACTCGGGGAAAGAACGGTCCTTGCTGATTCAGACGATGCGAGCGATGGCGCGAGACGGTTAAAAGTTGAGGATGGACTGGATTTGAAGGAACTGGGCACCGTGACGTTAGATTTGTGGAACGAAATGGTATCTGGGACCAAGGAGCTGATGGAGAAATACAAAGTGCATACGTGTGGGTACTGTCCTGAGGTTCAGGTAGGACCAAAAGGGCACAAGGTTAGAATGTGCAAGGCCTCAAAGCACCAGTCTCGCGACGGTCTGCACGCATGGCAAGAAGCAACCATCGATGATCTCATAGGTCCGAACTATGTGTGGCATGTCAGGGATCTGAATAAGCCTGCTTTGTACAATAATCTCAAGAGGTATTATGGCAAGGCTCCTGCTGTGGTGGAGCTGTGCACACAAGCAGGTGCCGCGGTTCCTGATCAGTATAAGAGTATGATGAGGTTAGATGTGGTTCTACCAGACCGGGATGAGTTTGATCTTGCCGCTTGACCAGCCGGCCTCCTATTCATAATCCAATTTCGTTGCCATTCTTTCTAATTGCGGATGTGTTCTTGTCCATACTCAAGTTCAAGTTGGGTTCAGACTGCTTGTACCCACTTGATGGTTGCGCCCGGGAGGATGAAGGTCATATTCACTGTTGGGCTGATGGCCAGGAACAGGGAGGTGGGCGGGTAGACTGACGTATTCGTGCACGATGTGGATAGGCCTGCTGCGGACCAGCTTTCCAAAGCGTTTTTGTGTGAAGGGACGCGAGGAAGCAGGCGGGGAGGATTAGGCATTACATTATTCCTAGTCACAAAGGAGTTGGAGATGGTGGTTTGAAGAGACTTTTTTGTCCCAATTGGGCATAGGATTTTTTCGTTTTTTTTTTTTTTTTCAGTATCAACAGAGTTTGAACTCAGTAACTTGAGATTGTTAGATAACACCCAAAACCACTAGACGAACATCTTGTTGGTATTTTTTTCCCATCATCTTCACAGCTCAGCCTGCCTGCATGTTTGGGTGAATCCGGACAATACTCATAATCAGAGTTGAGTCTTCTGATGGACGGATATATTCGTTGTAATTATACATAATAAATTTTTTTTTGTGAAGAAAAGAAAGCATGCGTGCATGTTTATATAGTGCTAGAAACAACCTCTAGCACGGTTTACAAGAATATTATACGTTTCATAATGATACAAAACATTCTATCTCTAATCTCCAACACTGACGTCATCACAATTTAACAACTAACATATCTACGCACAAATTTCCTACAAGATATTTCAACATCGTGTCATATGCCATGCCATTGTAAAAGCTGAGTTTTACATCTTCAGCGACGTCTTTAGGGACCTTGTAAAAGTTGGAGTTTAGTCTACCCCTAACCCTAACAGTGCCCAAATCCATGGGTTGCTGTAAAATAATCATGCAACCCAAAGACGATTCACATCTACAGGAGCATCAGATTCGTGGCTGCATTTTAGCTTTACTAGTCTCTTAAGCAAAGCTCTACAGCTTTTGAAAGTTCGCGCGGATCTGCTCAGAAAGCAGAGTGGCAGAAAAAAATAAAATCAAAATTTAAGAATATAAAATGCAAGTAAAAAAAATATGAAACACAAATATATAAAATGTATTAATAATCGATTGATGAAAAAAATAAATGAAACATGGTACGATATCAATTATTGAGAGTCGGAGAAATTGTTATTATGTGCATACCTTGCCTCGTAGATGCATTCAATTGGTCAAATATGACCCTGCATATATCATTAAAAATTAAAAAAAATTACTCAAAAGAAAAAAAATAAACTGAAGTTTCATGAGCACGAGATAGAATAATTAATTTTAGAATTAGATAATATATGACAATCAATTCAAAAACCAAAGCTTCATAATAAGATTTAATTAATTTTAGTATGATGATGATCAAGATAAATTTGACTTAAAGAATACATATAATTGATATACACTATTTTCTGGAGCATTGTAATACCAATTATCATCACAAGAGGTACTTCGGTAAAATCGACCTGTGCAACGTTTCACCAAATCACTATAAATCGTCCATAAGTATGATTTCTGAATTTATACTCTAAACACAGCAAAATACGTATAGGTATATCGATCTGACATTTAGCAAAAATATCGTAAAGAATTGAAACTTGCCTTGAAAAATATTTCTGATAATTTATTGATTCGATGTAATGATTAATCGAAAATCTCATCTTCATCTTCATCTTCATCTTCAAACTTCTCATCCTCAAAATGCACTCTCTGAGCTTTTGGATATCGCCGCCTCATTTTCTCATCATTCTTACACTTCATATTGTGATGAGATTTAGGGTTTCTTTCAAGATTTGATATTAAAATGAGTAAATATCACCAATATATAATGGGCTAATAGATATGAAGCTAACGTAAGACACGAGAAAGTCTCGGCCCTCTAAACTAAGTCCAAAAAATATAAACTTAACATGTTTAAATTTTATGGACTTTAAGATTTATAAGTTTCTCTGTCATCTCGGCCCATTTTGAAATTGTCCCCTCGATCGATCTACTTTGAAAATTTTCTCAAAGAGACTAATCTAGTGAATAAAATCAAGTTGTAAGGCCTAGGATACTATTACATAGAAACTTATATAAGGTGCTATTAGTTTGAAGTATCTTAAGATTTCTTATTTATTGTTAGGGGTCACATTATTAAAATTTGAAATTAAGACATGAGTGTAGTTAGATAATATCTCAGATCATCAGTTCAGGCCTTATAAATGTCTTAATATCTACTTATAAAATGATGCGTCTCGATAATTAAATAATACAAAACGCTTTTGTTAAATAAGAAAGTTAAATATACGGAATCACATTGCTTCAGACGAAAAAGGCGACTTATTCTCTTAAGCATATCCACTTATTGATGCTATTATACACCTTTATTTAAACAAAAAGGCCTCAGATATGCAAATAGAGTGCATTCTTAAATAAATTGCAGATATATAAGTGATTCGTTAGATATATATATTTTTTTTGTTGATACAAGATAATTAGATGAAAATAAAATAAAAGATGCTAGCCGAAAAGCAAACATACCAACTATCAAGATTTAGTCCGAACGAGGATGGGAAGACTTTCAAAGCATCTCTGGTAATATGATTCATTAGGATGTTGCTTTTACTGAGAATATGTGTTGGTGCATATAAAGGGGTTGTATTCCACATCACTCATTGAGCTTATAGAATTGAACCTTAAATATAGTTGGATTCTCCCACTCAATATCAATTGGTTTGAGTGTGGAACCAACTTACTAACAATATGAGAACAATATATCATGCACACTATCTCGATAAGTTAAAGTCCAAGTCATGCAAAAGTGGATCGTAACTGACACTACAAACGACTGTTATAGTATTATTCTGAAAGATAATGTTATTATAACCGACCTCCTCCATGCACTTGCAAGGTGCTAGAAAGCATAGTTATAAAAACTAGATCGGTGATCGAACCAGTCAAGGATCCTCCATGCACTTGCAAGGTGCTAGAAAGCATAGTTATAAAAACTGGATCGGTGATCGAACCAGTCAAGGATCCAGTTCATGGTTCACCGGATGAACCAGCCGGACTGACCAGTTGGACCGCCTGTAGAAAAAAAAGAAATTACTGAAATAAATTATATATAATTAATACACCATTAAACATAAGATTTGGTAGCTCAGTTGGAAGACATGTTATTTTTTAAATCATTAGGTCCGAGTTCGAACCCCTTCATTTTTAGCATCTTAATAACATTAGTTTGTTTAAAGAAATATTAATAATAATTTAATAAATCAATTTCTGGTTCAACCGGACCGGTTTCTTCCGGTTTGATATTGAACCGGCTGGTTAGTCCTGTTATTTCCGGTTTTCTATGCAACCGATATGAATATGTGATTCGGACCGGAGCCTGGTCCGATTCCAGATCTAACCGATTAAACCGACCGATTCAGTCCGATCTTAATAACTATGCTAGAAAGTGAATGACTTCGATTGCAAGAGATGTATAGATGTTCTCTATCACCAAGCTCTTGTTCCTTCATTATCTCTGAGGCTCCAACATCTCCTCTACCCTTGTCTGAATTCGATGCCCCATCACTATTAATTCTAAAGTTAAAAGATGAAGAAACCCACTCCGAATTATCAGTCACAAATTATGACCACGCCCTACCCATCTTAATTTTACATTCGGTCTATAATAGGTATGCTATTAACTCGACAGAATGGAGGAGATACGTTTCACTTAAGATTTAGTATTTAAGTGACGAGTTCTACAAATTTATTATCATTCTTAACTCGATAGCAAGACTCGAGAAGTGAGAGAACAAGAGCTAAATATTTTTTGTTTGATTTTAACTCATGATCAAGAAATCAACAACAACAAAATCGTGGTAACAACAAAAAAAGGAGAAGGTCGTTAGGCTGTGTTTGGTTTTGGGAAATTTGAGGTAAAAAAATTTGAGAAAATTTGAGAAAGAATTTTTTTATTTGGTTTAGGAAAAAACTGAGATGGAAACTAGATCGAAAGTTATATGAAGAGCATGAAGGAAATTTCTTTAAAATAAGAGAAAATTGTAAAAAATGGATTGTAATGCCACATTTTAAGAGGTTATTACTAGATTTTGCAATTCTAATAAATGTTTCAATTTTGGGCGGTTGTGTAAATAATCAATTTATGATTTCACCCTAAACTTTTTTATCTTCCACTCATTTAAAAAAAATCATGTTCAATATTTTTTATTTTACTGATTCATGTCTACTGATTATTAATAACTTAAAACTATTTCTCAATTACAAAATGTGTACATTTCAAATAATTTATACTCTATAATAACTAATTTGCTCTCTAATTAAATCAACTTGTAGAAATTCAAATATTTTACCTAACTCCAAACGAACCTAATAAAAAATTAATCTTTAATAGAATTCATATTATAATTTTATTTTATTTTTAAGAAAATTATCTTGTTTGAACTATCAAACATTGAAACTTATTATCCAAATCAAATCAAATTTTAATTCGATGAATGATATTTGATATGCTTCATATGAATCGATTTATTTCTATGTGTGATAAGAGAATATATGGTAAACATGTATTCATTTTTTATCAAAAAATTAATATTTTTTAATTAGAAAATATATCCCCTCAATCTGCTTAAGTGAAAAAGCAACTCATCCTAACTCACATAACATTCAAATTGTTTTTTGGGTTCTCGTACTTGATCAAGCATTTATTTTATATTAGAGTACTTCGATAATACAATTTATATTATCAAAATAAAAATATGTAACTGATAAATAGTAATGAAGCTGAAATTCGGATTTATGTTTTATTTAACTATTCTATTTGATATTTTTTCAAATGGCTTATCAGCTAAGAATCCAATCTCATTACACTGAAAAACAACACAATCATATATTTGATTTATGAATGCTTTTGCATAAATATGTGGCAGAATAGAGATTTTGAGGATTCACATTTTTCAAGGCCGTGGATAAATCATAAATGTATAAGTAACAATTAAACAAATTAGGCCTGGATCCAGATATGATTTTAGGATAGAAACGAAAGATTTAGTGGAATCTAGAAAATTAGTTGACCCCAATTTTTTCACGGACGTGGAGGGATTGAACCCTCTTATATCCATCCTATCCATTTTCAAATCCTTCCAATTTAAGAGAATTCGAAAGAATTTGATGTTAAATGACTTTTTTAAACTTTTATATTACATTTTTATATTATTAAAAGTTATTTTTGAAAATGATCATTATATTGTACTCTATTTTTTTTCTCTCATACTAACTTAAAATTTTTAGGAAAGAATTGTGTTATTACTCAATTACACAGTTCATCTGATTTTGCAATTCCATGAAAAGTTTTAAAATTTCAAGGTGAAATTGTAAATTAATTATTTATAAAACAATCCAAAACAGAAATATTTCTTAAAATTGTAAAATCTGATAGTAATGTCTGTCAAATTTTTTATATATGATAGTGCAATCCTCCTTTTTGCAATTTTCTCTTAAATTAAATAATGTTTTAATATTTTCTTCAAAAAATTTTAACACGGGAAAAAATAAGATGAATTTCATTGGAGAAGTTTCAAAAAAAAAAAATTCCCTCTCCTGCATCCACTTTCTGGCGCTTTGCACTTGAAATATTCACAGATTCGATCGTCTTCTCATCTTTCACCCTAACCTCTTCATCCCCATCAACATCTGCTTCTTCATCATCGTGCTGTCATCCACGCCGTCAGAATCATGTCCGGAACAGAACCATCCTCTTCTTGTTGATGTTGACGAGGTTCTTCAGAGTCCTGGGCCTGCTTTTGCAAATCCTGAATTGCACTCTCCAACTCTCTATTCACCTGCAAATTAAAGGCAGATAGTCATTTTCTTGTCACTGCTGAGTACTTACAAATAATCCATGACCATCAAATCAGATTAAGTTCAATATAAATGCAATCACTAGGGACTGGAAATCAAAATAAGTAATAATTTGAGACCTGAAGATTTTTCAAGAAGTCCGTGATATCGGCAGAGCACGATGGGCACTTGAAAATGGTCTTTTTGGTGCGCAGAGACCCGCCACCAGCAGATCGCTCCCTTACTTGTGCCTGACCTGAAAAAAAATCTTCCAGACAGGACTTGCAAAAATTATGTGCGCAAGGTGAAGTCACCGGAAGTGTCATCACATTGCTGCATGGAGATAACAGATAAGGGTTACTCATCGTCGATATGAGCAGTTAAATAATTCCTCAAGCATGCACGAAATGAAAATGATATACTTAGGTGAAATCAGTTTGTGTACCGTTTCACCAAATTGCTATACATCGATAAGTAAGATTTGAGGATATATATTTTTTAACATAGATAAATCAATCAATATATATGACATTTAACACATGCATCATAGATTGGAGCTTGCCTGGAAAAGTTTCTGATAATTTATTGATTCGATGTTTTGATTAATCGAAAATCCTAAACTCATCTTCATCTTCAAACGCTCTCGTCATCAAAATGCATTCTCTCTGAAATCTTAAATGCCGCCGCCTCATTTTTTTATCATTCTCAGACTTGATATTGTGATGAGATTTAGGGTTTCTCCTAAGGCTTCGCGTTAAATAGGAGTGGATTAGTAAATATGAAGCTGATTTATGGCATGAGATAGCTTTGGCCCACTACAAATTTTGTCAAAATTAAGATTTGTAATTTGCTTCCGTATGAGGCTAATTCGATGAATAAAATCATATCAAGAAGTTGTCATATATACACGTGACATTATTATATAAAAGTAAAAAATCTTATAAGGCGTTTTTAAAAAATGTATCTATTATCAACTATGCTTTTTTGTTTACAATGTCTTATTATTTATGAATAAAACTTTAATAAGTCTAATTATTTTTCATTGTGCCCTTTTTGAAAATTGTGATAGTTTGAACCGCCATTGAATAAGTGATGATAGTTCAAGTCCCCTTTTGAGTTTTGCACGTTCTATAAATTTTGAACATTCGATGTACTAAATGAACATTCGATGCACTTTGATCTTTAAATGAACTTTGCACGTTCTATGAATTTTGAAAGTAGATAATCATGTACTTTTCGGGTTTCAATCTTTGTACTTTAAAATAAAAAATTATTAAAAAGTGAAAAACAAGTCAAAATGGATTTAATTTAAATCTTGTCATTTTAAAAATGATTTTGATTTTTAATTTGTAAAAATAAATCAATTTAAAAGATAAATCATTTTTTAAACTAAAAGTAGAAGTTAGTGCAGGAGAGAGAGAGTGTGACAGAGTGGCTCGTTCTAATTGGCTGAAAGAAGGAGATAATGGGGCACGTGACGCGTTTTGATTGGCTAAAATGTGTGGGAGTGAGATAAAAATGAGATATTTGGACATGTGTCATTCGCTGGGTGGTCAAAAATCAGTGTAGTGAGGCACGTGACGCAATATAATTGGCCGCGACCGAAAGATCAAAATGCCCCTCCCCCGCAAAAATACACTCAGATCATTTTCAATCGTCCGATCTGAAGATGGACGGAAATGGGAGGTGATTTTCTGCTTGTAAATGGGGGTTCTCATTTGAAACCCCCTTGCCCTATATATATATATATATATATATAGGGGAAAGATCCGTTGAGAACCTCCTTAATTTGAGAACCGTTGTGGAGAATTCTTGACCAATCATTTTATACACGAAACAACAATGTATTAATTATATGATTTCCTTCTTAAAGATTATTTGTTATGCTGTATTAATTATATGAGATTCATTTTCCTTTTCTTTTGGGTCCAGATAGTGAACACTTTTCCAGGTGTATATTTTTTTAGTTATAATTGTTTCTTCATAATATTTTGTGAAATAATAAAATAAAAAGTGAATTTTTTTACTAATTTTTTCATACTGAACATTTTATTCTTGAATTTATTCATACACTTTTTCTATTGTGGTAGTGAACATCGAAAGTGGACATGTTCACTGTCGAAAAACAAATGTTCACTATAAAAAAATTATATTCGGAATTGGAGAACATATTCACTGCTTCAAAATTTGCTTAGTGAACATATTCACTACTTCACATCAAAATACCAGAATTGGTGAACATACTCAAAAATTTGTATTCGAAATTGGAGAACATATTCACTGCTTCAAAATCTGGTTAGTGAATATATTCACTATTTCACATCAAAAATATCAGAATTTGTGATCATATTCACTGCATCACATCTTATTCTAAAACTCTATGCATAAACCAAATAAGCATCCTATTTAGTTTGAAGAACATAGAATGCTCTGTAAGACCTATTTCTTTCCCACCCCATCCTTAGTTCAGCAAACAAATTTGGACTCGGTGGCATCACCTGGTACGTACAAAATCGGACTTATATGATGCCGACCATCAGCTGAAACGCACTAGATCCTCACTAGGCGACAGTGGGCCCCTACGGGATTGGACGCAACATTGGTGGGGAGAGTCGGAACAGATGTGTGATGTCCTCCTAGACAACTCCAGTTTGTAGGTTGCTGGTGGAACTCGAGACGATATCGGCCATCGACACCATCGGGAACCATTTAGCCCTCGTTGAACGGCCAATCTGAAGACCTGAGCGATCAACATTGTCATCCATGATCCAATCGATGGTCAAGACTTCATCACAGATCGGCGCAAACTTCTCCTTCACGAAGACGAGCTTCATCATGACGTTGAAGAAATTGGTGAAGAAATAAGAGGTCGAGGAAAAATGGCGTGAGAAGTGAGATGAATGCTCCCAGATCTAGAAATAAGGGATTAGAGAGGAAAGAGATATGAAACGCATATTGAAGTGAGAATTGGGGGAGATAATTGCTCTTTCCAAATAAATAAAAGAATTTATGAAATATATCTCTTACTAAACATAACTACCAAGTATAATGAATAAATTTAAAAATAAGGAAATAACGTAATCAAAACACGGTCGTTTTACACACAAAATGATTGGTCCATGTTTGTCCACCAGGTTCTCAACTTAAGGAGGTTCTTAACTGATCCACCATCTATATATATATCTGGACTGCATATTTAGTGAAATATTAGTTTAATTATTCTTTGACTAGTAATGTGAGCAACGAAGACAAGAATCAGAATACAGGAGAGTATGAATTTAATTATAATAAAGCATTACAGGGTAGGAAAACCTACAAGTTAGACTCGTAGTAAATTACTGAGTAATTCTTCCATATATTTGAAGTTGAATTATACATTGTGGATGATAAATTGTGCTTCAAGGATGATATGAGAGTTTTGCATTCAACTTAGGTGAAGTAAATAGTTTACGTTGAATGTTTAGCATGAGGTTTATGGAGAAGGTCGTTAGGCTATGTTTGGTTTGGGTAAAATTTGAGGTAAAGTAAAAATATGTTTTATCAAAATAAAAATATGTAAGTAACAAAAAATGAAAAATTGTAATGAACCTGAAATTTGGGTCTATATTTTATTTAACTGTTATATTCTATATGATATTTTTTTCAAATGACTTATCAATTGAGAATCCGATCTCATTACACTGAAAAATAACAACACAACCATGTATTTGATTTTTGGATGCTTTTGCATAAATCTGTGGTAGAATAAAGATTTTGAAGATTCACATTTTTCTAGGCCATGAATAAATCATAAATGTATGAACAATAATTAAACAAATGAGGTCTGAATCCAGATTTGATTTTAGGAAGTGGAGTGATTGAATCCTCGTATTTCTCTCCTAATCCATTTTCAAATCATTCCAATTTAAGAGAATTTGATGTTAAATGAAAAATTTTATGTTACGTATTTTTATATTATTAAAAGATATTTTCGAAAATAATCATTAAATAGTACTCTCATTTTTTCTCTCATACTAAAAAATTATTTTTAAGAAAGAAATGTGGTATTAATCAATTACATAATTCATTCGATTTTGTAATCCCATGGAAAGTTTTAAAATTTTAAGGTGAAATTGTAAATTAACTATTCACACAACAACTCAAAATTGAAATATTTCTTAAAATTGTAAAATCTGATAGTAATGCCTGTCAAATTTAAAAATGTGGTAGTACAACCCTTCTTGTTGTAATTTTTTCTTAAATTAAAGAATGTTTTAGTTTTTTCCAAAGTTTTATAACACTAATCAAACAAGGAAAAAATAAGATAAATTTTGTTAAAAAAGTCTCAAAATTTTCTTTCCCTCAAATTTTCCCTGAACCAAACACAGCCTTAGAAGTGACATATACCTTTCCCCTTACAATGGTATGTATGATGTATCTAACAAGAACATATGTCATGTATCTGACTCTGATAGAATCCTAATGGTCTGAGCTATTGCTTGAACTCTGATCTGCCTGTCTTGCCAAAATCCCTCTCCAGCCTCCAATTTCTGGTGCTTTGCACTTGAAACATCCATGACTTCGATCACCTTTTCATCTCCCACCCAATCCTCTTCATCCCCTTCTTCTTCATCTTCATCAGTGTTGTCTTCCAGGTCGTCAGAATCATTGCCAGGAACAAAACCATCTTCTTCTTGTTGACGAGGTTCCTCAGAATCTGAGGCATGCTTTTTCAAATCCTCAATTGTGCTTTCAAGCTCTCTATTCACCTGCAAATTAATATATAAAAGGCAGATCCAGAGTCATTTTGTTGGCACTAATCAGTACCCACAAATAATTTATGATCAAACCAGATTAAGTTCACTATAATGCAACCGCTATGAACTCGAAATCAAAACAAGTAATAATTTGAGACCCGGAGATTTTTCAAGAAGTCAGTGGTATCGGCAGAGCATGATGGGCACTTGAAAATGATCTTTTTCGTGCGTAGAGAACTGTCACCAACTGAGCGCTCCCTTACTTGTGTCTGGCCTGAAAAAACACCTTTCAGACAGGATTTGCAAAACTTGTGCGCACAAGGGAAAGTCACCGGAAGCGTCATCACATTGCTGCAAATTTTGCACCCAAATGCTGCATGGAGATAACACAGAAGGGTTACTCAATGTCGATTTGAACTTTAAACATCCACGAAATGAAGCAAAAAAACATATTAACCTTTTCGAAGCTACTGAGTGGCTGTCAATTTGCGTCCTCTCTTCTGTTTCTTTTCTTTTGAAACTTCGACGCTATGAGGCGTCGGCCTTGTCCACTTCCAGCATTGATCTGCAGCCTAGGGACTCAACAGTCAATTCATAATTTAGTTTTCTAGAACCGAAGATGAACTATTATCCATTCAAGGAATATTGGTAATGAAATAAGGATGTTCTAAAAGAAAAAGTCGAACACATTAATACAACCGATAATCAACTTACGTCAAAATCCCAAGAAGGTTGTTCCGTGCGCTCAACTAGATTCTCAGCCAGAGCTAGTTCAGGAATTTCAGGCAACTCCCTCGGTCTGGAGCGTTGATGCATGTACACCATTTTCTAGAGCATTGGAATGCAAAAAATCATCAAAATGATATACTTTGGTGAAATTGGCTTGTGTACCATTTCACCAAATTGCTATACATCATCAATAAGTAAGATTTGAGGATATATTTTTTTTAACATAGATAATCTGACATTTAACAAAAACATCATCTAGATTGGAACTTGCCTGAAAATATTTCTGATAATTTATTGATTCGATGTCTTGATTAATCAAAAATTCTAAACTCATCTTCATCTTCAAACGACACATCATCAAAATGCATTCTCTCTGAAATCTTGAATGCCGCCGCCACCTCATTTTTTTTGTCATTCTCAGAGTTCATAATGTGATGAGATTTAGGATTTCTCTTCAGGCTTTACATTAAATAGGCGTGGATTAGTTCATATGAAGCTAATTTATGACATGAGATAGCTTTGGCTCACTACAAATTTCGTCAAATTTAAGATTTGTAATTTACTTCTCTATGAGACTAATTCGATGAATAAAATCGTATCGAATAGCTGTCATGCCCACGTTACACTATTATGTAAAAGTAAAACATCTATATAAGGCGCTTTTTTAAAAAGTATGTATTATTAACGATGCTTTTTTGTTTACATGTTTATTTAGGAAAAAAGCTCTGATTAGGTCTGAAATATCACCCCTATCTAGTTGTGATATGAATGATCATGATTTCCAAATAACATAGAAAATTTGTTAGTTTGGACGAACATACTAACTCCATAGGTTGATGAACATCAATAAGCATGACTGTCACACATTCTTGGACGGTTGATGTCAATGACATTTTACATCAAGCGTTTGGGGCATGTTTGAAAAATAGTGTCTGAGATATGTACATTTTTAAAAAATTTTGAGCTTTATCATTATTTAGAGAAAAACTCCAACATAAGATCCTCCACATATGCTTGAGACACAAATCTTGTTCTCATTCTTTTACTTCATGAAATATTTAGTTGTGCATCTCGTGGAATGGACCTGTTTAGTACATATGGACGTACAAGTTTGAGAGATAAATTTAAATATGTTAGTTGCTAATGTTATAATTTAGGAATTATACGATGAAGTGCTAATAATAATAAGTCCGTGAATCAATGGAATGCTTCGGTGCAGAATTGCAATCCTACGCTACAAAACATTCATAATATTGTGTATGATCCAAATGCACATTATTGTAGTCGTCATTACGAGTGTAACGATTCAGTTAGGTTTGAATTTTTTAATAAAAAAATTTAAACTAAACCATTTTTAATCGGTTAAAAAATATAAAACCAAACTGCTAACATTAAAAAATCAAATAGAATCAAACGATGTGGTTCGATTTTATTTTTTTCATATTGTGAAATGGTTCGATTTGATTTAATTACTTAAAAAAAACAAACCAAATCATTAGTGGTCGGTTTTTCAGAAATTAAAACCGTAACCGAAAAATGATGACTTCAAACCGAACCAAATTTATCGGTCTTATTTAATTTGATTGATTTATTAGTTTATCAATTTTTACGGAGACTCCTGCTAATTATGTCTTATATTCAAATTAAAACTCTTAAATTGCCGTGTCGGATGAATTGTGGATACGATCACTTCTAAATAGTTATCTTAAAAAAACATACTACATTATTGAAATATAATTAATTATTTAAAAATAATTAATTTAAATGATTTTTTTACGATTAAGTCCATATAATGTACACGACTTGTCTAAATGTTTCTTGTAAAAAGTACTTACTCAAAACAATCCAGCATTACCATTTTATTCATTATACATTCATTTAAAAAACATTATGTGGTGACTACTGACTTGACTATAGCCCAGAACAATAATGGAATCGACTAAGTATTAGGATTAATATATTATTATTAATATCATAGTATTATGTTTAGTTTAAAATATATATATTAATAATTCATAGAATAAAATAATAATATTATGTGGTATTATTTATCACTGTATTAATGCTACTAATTTTATACTACCATACTATTAACCAAAAATGCACTAGTCTGTTCGGTTTACATAAAATATCAAGCGGAAATAGAGAAAGTGAATTTCTCATCAAATTAAATTATGAGTGTGTTCGATTAAAAAGTATCATATCATTATTCATCTAATTTTTTCTTCACTAACTTTATTTAATCCAAACAAAAATTCTTCTTATTTTCTCTAAAATTTTCTTTTCTACCAAACATAGCCCAATAGCTTTGATAAATCTAATAATAATAATAATAATAATAATAGAGAAATACAAAAGAGAAACACAAAAAAGTATAAATTGATTATCTTTAACAAAAAGCAGCAAAAATCATGCCCCACTTTCACCTCTCATATATCTTTTTGTCTCACCTCAAATTAATCTTTTATATTAAAAAAAAAGAAAAGAAAAGAAAAGCCAACCGCAGAGGAAGCAGCCAGCACAGCAGCAGCGGATTTATCACACTGATCGGTTTTTTCACTGCCAAAATTCCAGAGCTTCAGATTTCGGTGGAGGAGATCAGATTAGTGTCTCAAATTTCACGCAATCTTCGGCTGGATAAGCCGTCTATCGAATGTGTTAGGGATTTACAGCGCCCACGACAGTAATGGGATCTGAGCAACACAGATTTCCACAAGAGAGGGTTTGTCTTCTTCCCTTCCATCCCACTCCTTGTTTTATTTATATATATTCATTTTCGCTCGTCATTCTAACCCTCACCCTCAGATCTGTGTTTTGTGTGCTTGATTCCAAGTGTTGGAAATCTGGCGTCATCTGTGTTTTGTCACGTTAATGCCGTCGGCATGATGATAGCTTAAATTATGTGTCTCTTTTGCTTCGTTTTCCATTCTGACCCTTACCATCTATCACATTTTCGCGGCTACAACTTTTACAATTCCAGTTATCTGCTTCTGGCCACGCAGCTGTCTGTTGTGCCCAGTCAGATTTGCAAGATTTGGAACTATGAGAATTTTGCAGTTCCGAACAGTTACATGCTAAAAGCCCGATCTTCCCAAATTGATTGTAACAGTTCGAAACTGTGAAATTCTCGCAGTTCTAAACCTTGTAAATTCGATTGGGCAGACATATAGGAAGCTGCATGGCCAGAAGTGGTTATTGTAACAATTGGAGACGCGAAAATGTGATAGATTGTAACAGTTCTAAACTGTGAAAAAGTTAGAATGAAAAAAAAAATCAAGAGCGGGTTTGCAAATGATAGAAATGAAGCAAAAGAGTCACTTTTGAATAAAATCCTGATTATCTTACATCATACGTATTTTGCTACAGCAATGGATTAGATCACCTATTTGTTTCTGGAAACTGGAATCCCTTTTGTATTGTTTGGGAGTCTTTGCAGACTTCATTTCATCAAATGTAAGTCAGGAGTTTCTTCATTGTATTGTTCTGGAATTGGAGTTTGATTCACTAGGAGGTGGATAAGGAATCTCTACCTGCCTGCAATGTGACTTCACATTTTTTGTTTTTAGGCTTTCTAGGAGATAAGTGGTACAAAGCATTATTCGACTGCTTTCTTTGGTGGATTGAACCTTCCCTCCACCATGTTGGTTATGTAGCTTCACCTCGACCCATTGTTACATCTTTGATTGTCAGTTTAGTGTCATACACAGATCACATTTGATTGTTTTCTTCTTCAGAATGAGTAAATAGGCTTAGTCGATTGGTTGAATTGGTGGACCAATGACAGCATGCCTCATCACTATGACCATAATTTGATCTTTTTTTCTTTAAAGAAAAACACTGATAATGGTTTTACAATAATCAGCAAAATTTTGCTTCGGTTTCACTTTGCTCAAGGATTAATGTGGATTGGGAAGTAATAAAGCTGATTGTTTCCTTCATTGTTACGTCAACGTACTCAGTGGTGAAGTTCTTGTACATTTTGCAAATCTTCTCTGTATTTGTCATTTCTTTTCGTGTCTGACTTGAGGCGTACTTCTGTTTGTCTGTTTGATATCAAATGTAATATGAGTTCTTTGTTTGCTCGTTTGAAACATTATTTTGAATATATATTAATTCACCTAATAAGTAAATATTGTTGGGCTGAATCTGCAGCGAAAGAGATGGCCTGGGTGTTCTGGAGCCTTACTTTGTTTCCGGCCCCAAAAAGGTGGAAAGCGAATTGTACCAGCATCTCGAATTCCTGAAGCCAATGCTTCATCCTCACAGCAAAATGGACCTGAAGCTGCAGGCATTGCTAATCAGGCTGCAGCACATGCTATATCATTTCAAGCTCCGCCTCCATCGCCTGTGTCCTTCACCAGTTCCGCTGCTCCATCAACGATCCAGTCACCCAGTAATTATTTGTCACTCTCTGCTAACTCGCCAGGAGGTCCATCCTCAGCCATGTATGCTACAGGCCCTTATGCCAATGAAACCCAACTTGTATCTCCTCCTGTTTTCTCAAATTATACAACTGAGCCTTCAACTGCTCCTGTGACTCCTCCGCCAGAGTTGGCTCACTTGACCACTCCTTCATCCCCTGATGTGCCTTACGCTCAGTTCTTATCATCTTCTAGGGGTAAGACCAAATACCGTGGCTCTAATGATCTCCAAGCCACATATGCGTTTTATCCTGGAAGTCCTGCGAGTAGTCTCCGGTTTCCAGTTTCAAGGGAAGCTACTGAGAACTTGGCTTCACCATATCCTGAAAAAGAGAGTGAATTTGCTCATCCCTTACAAAATGGAAAATATACTAGAAACGCCTCAGGTCCATTATATGGGGTTAACAGTGGTGATGCTTCTCAAGATTCTAACTTCTTCTGCCCTGCTACATTTGCTCAGTTCTATGTGGATCAATCTGATCAGGGCTACTCTGGTGGGCGGATAAGCATTTCCAGGGAAGCTGATGCTTATTCTGGTGGTGGTGGATACCAGAACCTGAATAGGCACAATTTGAACAATAATAAGCAGGATGCTGAGGAAGTAGAAGCGTATAGAGCTTCATTCGGGTTCAGTGCAGATGAAGTTATCACGACTAATCAATATCTGGAGATATCTGATGTCTCCTTCGCCACACCCTTTACCACAAATAAGTTGGAAAGAGAAGAACCTGCAAAGGGAATTAAAGATGAGAATACTCTGGCATCTCTACCGCACCTGCCAAACTTGAAGCATGTCAAAATCGAACATGATCCTGAACTCTTGCAATATTCATGCAATGATTTCCAAGGTGAGTGTTTGTTTGCTACTTTGGTTTTACCATCACCTGCTAATTATTTGCCAAATAGCTGCCCACATGCCTGATTGTTTTTCCATTTGGCGAGAATGTAACTGTTTCACTTCGATTGTATGTGGTCAGATCTGAAGTCCCAAAGAAAAAAGGGTGACATATTTGCCCCGGGCACACGGGGTATTCGTGCAGCACATGGAGGTGGAGAAGCAGACATATTTTCGCAGATGGGGGCACCCACACACAACAGAAAGTACCACCTGGGGTCCTGCTCAGATGCAGAGATCGAGTATTCTAGAGGAAGAAGTCTGAGGGAGCGCAAAGGCGGCCTCCTCATGGAATAGTTACAGCCCACCTCCCTAGCTCTCCAAAGTCCGAGTCAGCTCAGCGGCCTTTTTCAAATCAGCCTGGTCGATCAAGTTGCCCGCCCTATATTACTATGGGGAAGATTGGCCTAATAGTTGTAATCATCTAACCAACGTCCATCTCCATCTGGTGTGTGATATTTTGGATTGATGAATTTATGTAGAGAGCTAGCCAGGGCCAGAGATGATGCCTCCCTCATGCTACATGTAAACACAATGCTAGTAATTATGTATTTTTCTCAACTCCTTCCCCACTCACTCCAGTTGCTTCACCAACTAAAGCGCAGGGCAGGTGCCTCTTCCATTCTATGAAATCATTGTTGTTGCTGTTGTTATATAACGTTCTTATTCTTAATCTTCTTAAGAATTGAGAACTCTTTGTAAGGCTGTGGATTTGCTGCAAAGCACTGGGTTGGGGACTTGGATGTTGGTGAGGTTTTTTAGAGTGTTTTGATGTGTCCTTTACCTCAGTTATTGCCACTCTGTGAACGTATGTCTCTTTATAAGAAAGGTGGTGTTTGCTTACTGCATCCTTCAGTTGCGATCAATTCTGTGATTGCTAATCTCATCCTGAATTGTTTGCATGGCTTTGTGATAACGTTTATCGCGCAGGTGAATCACTGACCACTTTTCTGACTCCATACGATTTATCTCATGCAGTGTATTGCTAGATCAACCACTCTTGTGGTAGCTTTCTGGGTTATCTTATTGATCTGGATGTTTGTGGCAGGTTGTTGGCACATGGGATGGCCATGACTATGGACTAAATGACGCTGCTGGATAAGAATTTAGGCGGTAGATAGTTCACCAACGCATAATGCTCGATTTCTTGGATGAACCTCTTGACAGTCTGAGGTGAGTATCTTCATTTAGAGCAGCAGTTCCTATATCGTCCGGTGATAAGAGGACAAAAAATCTTTGAACTAAAATAGTCATATGTGAGTACTTTTGCGGATAAATTTCTTTTTCTCATCGAGTTGCTTTCCTCTGATAAAATTTCCTAACCGTATTGTGTAGGTGCCGGCAAGTTACACATCTGGTCCTATAAGCAAATGAAGGTAACAAAGTAAATCAGTGTTAAAGAACTCCACCAAGCAAGATTGTGTCAACTCGATTAATACTCAGATGAAGCTTAAAACACTTGGGCTGCGTTTTGTTAAGGGAAAATTTGAGAGAAAAGAAAACGGGAAGGAAAATGAAATCTATGATGGATTTTTCAAACACTTGTGACAACTTTTATGTTTGGTTTGGAACGGAAAGTTTCAAAATTTTTTTTAATTTATCCATACTTCTCTTCCAAATTTTCATCTATTTTTTTTTTCCTACAAATTTTCACAAAATCAGACATGGGATTCTCCAAACTTTCCCTCAAATTTTCTTTTTCATCTAATTTTCCCTGAAGTAAACACAGCCTTCTCCTGTCAGCTTTGTGGATGTGTCTAGGTTTATTCATTGTTGCTCTTGTTCTTCTGTAAAGTGGCTTTTATGAATTTCAAAATAACGTTGTGCTTACTATTTACAGGCAATTCTCTTAGACACTAGATACATAGAGATCCTCTGCGTAGTGATGGGGCTATGTTGCAAAGTGTCCAGCTAGGAGTAATACCATTGCTTGTAGAATCCGAACTATAAAATTTAGAGAGATTGTGTGATCAACTATATACCTTAATATGAAAACATAACTATTTATTAAATTTTTGTGGTAAGTTTTTAAACATTTAGGCTGTGTTTGGTTTAAGGAAAATTTGGTGGAAAGGAAAATTTGAGGAAAAATAGAAAGAAAATGAAATTCTTGGAGGATTCCATCTAATTTTTCCTTGTTTGGTTTCATTAGGAAAATGTCAAAGAAAATTGTTTGGAATCCATTTCATTTTCCATGATCATGAAAAGTTTTATGAAAAAATATGTCAAAAATATCAACATTTCATCACTTCATACATTGAATTTGTTTACAAATTGATTATTTGTTTGAGATACATTGAATTTGATTGGACTGATTTGTTAGAGATAAGAATTACATTTTTCATCAAATTTTCCACCTAATTTTCTTTCCCTCCTATTTTCCATCTAAAACAAACAATGGATTTTACTAATTTTCCATCAAATTTTCCTTTCCTCCAAATTTTCTCTAAACCAAACACACAGCCTTATGGTATCATCGTTCCACTTATTTATAATTATGTCATCATTTTAAACTTTTACAGTATCACTGTTCCACTTAATTACAAGTATGTCTTCGATTTTAGATTTTTATGTTATCATTCATTGATCAACTTATTTTACAATGATTTCAGCGCCCAATAATTAATATCTCAAACTAATCACATACTTATCCTGCGTATAATTCGAATTTATCTAATTTGAACCATACAATACTAATTGGTTGCATATATTCAGATAATTTGTTTTTCATAATTTATACATTTTCAAAGTACTAAGATTGATATATCATCCAATACATATATTTTCATCACCAACGAATCCAGTACTTCTCTTATCACTTTTATTTTATTTTAAGTTTTACAGTCGATGTTTCTGACCTCTGCTTACATATACTTGTTTGTCTCATATTTGTTTTAATTTGTGTTAATAGGGTGCCAGTATATATATGTTTGTTTGTATGTTTCAAAACTGGTGTTTTGTGTTTTACAACTTTTTTATTGCAACTTTAATTTACTTTTTCTTCTTCTTCTTATTTCGTATTCCTCATCAACACAAGAGATGACAGTGTACACGTTCAATTTATTTTATTTGGAATCATTACCAAAATACGCACGATTGTTGGCTGAATTTCCAAGTGGTCGTAAACTAACCAAAAGTTTTCCGATCACTTTCGTGCATATTTTTTTTAAAAAAAAGTCGGAAACTTCCCGCAATCTAGTTGAACACAACAAGCATTCTTGGTTACTAGTCGAAAGCTGACCGGAAAACCACTAAATCGAGCATCTTCATTTCTTCCTCATTTTTTTATTTTCTTCTTCTTTCATTATTATCTTTCATCCATCGCCACCCCTCTGTCCACCCCCTGTGTGGTCGTTGTTCCATCCGCGCCTCCCGCTCCTCTTTGCGATACACTCCCCGCTCCATCACGCCTTTGAATGAGATTTTCTGTGCCGAGGTCGACTCCTGTTAAGGTATAACTCGTTATGATACTAAATTTTGATGCATTAGAAATGCTGTTGTGATATAACTCATGGATTTGATAGATTTTGTGAATTTGATCTCGAGGGACGATTTAGTGGTAGGTTGTTTTATGTTATCATTGCAAAGGGGTTGAAGATATGAGGTGCAGAGGTCCTGAGAACAAGACCCTATGTGCCGAGAAGCCGGTGTTTGAATCATTGAGTACCCCACTAATCCGAACTGTTGACTCCTCCCGACGAGCCCCCACAACTTCTCTCACCGCAACTCCAGCTCCTTTCGCTAAACCCCCACTCCCCCGCTGCACCTCATGAAAATAGTTCATCGTTTTATTGTTGGAATCACTCTGGAGTCGAAAATATAAAGATTAGTTTATAAGATAAAAAGGACGGTTAGTGGTTACTTTAGTTTTTGGTTGAGTGGGTTATATGCCTCGGGTTAGAATCATTTCGTAGTTTAACTTTGTTAACCATGAGGAGCTAAGTCTTTATTTCTACGGTGTTGTTTTTGGTGTGTGTAGTTATGAGTTTGAATCTCATGAGAATTCAAACTCACAATCACACTAACACATCAGCTTGAAAACATAGACTTTTAGTTTCTCGAGGTTAAACACTAAAAAATGACTGATTTCAATTAGTGTCGCATAACAACTCGGCATTGACTACCATGCATCATTTTTTTTGTCTAAAATCGAACTTTACATGTTCGGATTCAATGTGCTCCTAAAATCCATTCATTCTATAAATTCATCATTCGAATGAGCCTCCGTTATTTCTGCCTCCCAAGACCCCTTATTACACGTTCAAGCAAAGTCCTTGCGACACTCTATGAGTAGTTTATCAAATTTTACTGTTACAAGCTCACATTGACTGAAAATGTAGAGTTTAACGTATAAGATATAAAATAGCTTTTGGTGGTTATCAAATTTTATGGTCGAGTTTGTTATATGCCTCGAATTAGAACTCAGTTATAATTTTAAAAGTTTTAATTATGAGATATTAAGTCTCTGTTTCTAAATTGATGTGTTTATCCCTTATAGTTATGCATTCGGATTTTCTGACGGTTTGATCTCTCAATGACACGGATTAATACATAGGCTTAGAAATAGAGATTTAGTTTTTCATAATCAAATACCTAAATATGACAAGGTTTTAATCCGAGGCATATAACAAACTCAAGTTTTGATTTTGGGACTCTACACACCGTGAATTTTTTTGTCTAAAATTGCACTCTCTTTCTAGTCTTTATGAACATCTAACGTCATTCTAATCAGACTTTAAAGACTGAACATCTTAAGAATTTTTTTGTCTAAAATTACACTCTCTTTCTAGCCTCTATAAGAATTACTCCCTCTGTCCTCTTTTACATGTCACTTAACCGAATTTTTTTGTCCACTTTTACTTGTCACTTAACAATTTTCAATGCGTATTTAATATCAACAACTACCTTAAAACATCAAACATTAATCACTTCTTTATCATAATCAATAAAAAAATCATTCATCACCAGTAATAATCTATCAATTTTACTTTTTGTACGAATTTTTTAAAAAAAACACCAACCACCCACTCATTAAATTTGTTCAACCGCTAGCATTAACTTCACCTTAATCTACTCAAATTAACCTTAAACGACATGTATTAGAGGACGGAGGGAGTAACATTTAACAACTTGTAATATTGACTCAAATTTTAATTTAATTTTAACCTGAATTGTAGATGGATTTAAAACCATCGGCTGGGTCTTAGGTCAAGCTGAGATTGCGGCGTGAGACAAATGCCAAGAAAAACGGCGCCGTTCTGGCCGTTATCCGGGCTGGTGTTGTTCTTGCTCTCGCATACGGCATACCCCTCGCCACTCTTTGCCTCATTTCCTCATCGAACCCCGCGACGCATCCGACGGAGTATTTCTCTCACCGGGATGAGTAGGAGGATCTGGCTGATGTCGCCGCTTTCGCAGACCGCGTGATTTTAATCCGGTCGGAGGATGAACAGGAAGGAACGCGCCAAGGAACGAAGAGAGAAGAGAATGCACGAGATTTCCCTCCTCAGAACCATTCCGTATTCCGATCACCAGAGGTTGAAATCCATTTCCGTGCTCTCTTTTTCTTTTCTGCTATTGATGAAAATTTCAGGTTATAAATCATCAATTTCTGTCCTGCTGCTCATCATCCTGCTCCAATTTAAGATTAAATTAATCGGATTAAGGAGATATTAATAATACCTGTAAATCAAAATGTATATATATTTATAGTGTTTTTTTTTTAAATTTAGGTAAAATGCAAAATGTTTTGTATAATTTTTTATGGATTATGATAATGAAGTAATTAATTTATTATTTTTCTTACTGTATTAAATGTATTTTGGAATTGTTGTGTGACGAGTAAAAATAAACAAATAAATGATAGTTAAGTGACAGGATGACAGAGGAAAAATCTAATTGTTGATATTTTTTTCTCTGTTTTTGTTTTGGGTGGTGTGTGTCCAGGTGGTGGAATGCGGACACTATAGCGTTGGTGACAGGAGCCAATAGAGGAATTGGATTCGAAATTGC
>NQLW01000081.1:2679955-2760972 GCA_002312845.1 Kalanchoe fedtschenkoi
TAAAGGCAGCTTCTACTTCCTTCAACTCTATTCTCTTAGGTGTTTTCCAAAACTTAACTTTTTTTTCTAAATTACTTCTTACACCTCTATAACACTTACATGTTAGCAGTAGCAGATTAGACCCACCAGGCTTTGTTGTTTGATTTGTAGATGTTGTATTTTAAAAATTAGAACTAATATTTAAATTTAAATTTATAAACATCAAGTCGTTGTAGTATAGTGGTAAGTACTCCCGCCTGTCACGCGGGTGACCCGGGTTCGATCCCCGGCAACGGCGTATTTTTTGTTTTACTAACATTTTACAATGCTTATCCTATAAGCAAGTGCAAGAGCAAACTCAAGCTCCTTCACTTCAATCCAACTCCGGCTCGACCTAGTATATCAACCGTGGCTCTGTAGTGCTCAACCTGTGATTGAATTGAACACTTCTGGATCATGAGACTAACATACTCACGATGAAGAGATTCAGAGTGGGGTTCGAAGACAAGAAATGTCAACAAGGTCTTCCATGTGGTTATTCAGAGTGGAAGAGATTCACTCATCATCTTCAATCAACAAACCCTTGCCACTTTGGTGGTCGAATGTTCAAATGATGCTCTTGCTTGCTGCTGAAGTACATTTCTCAAAACGCAACAAGAAAGTATGGAAGTTGCTATAGCACCCAAACTCCACAGATGTAGATCAGAATCGTCTCAGGTCGATCGTCGTCGAGTGCTGCAAAATATATTGCTCAAATGCATGCGCCTCTTATCGATAGCGTCTGCCACGCAGGGTCTGAGATCTCCCCGGCCTTCCACACTTGGGTGTCGTCCTTGATCGTCCGAACACCAACGAGGTCAGACAACCTTGGATTCCTGAATCAATCCTGACCAACTGGTTCGAGACGAAGATGATGATAAGAAATGGAAGTAACACCATTTTCTGCATTAGATCATTCGCCATGTGAGAAGAAAACTAATGACTTAGCTAGAAAATTATAGAAAGTAAATATATGAATGAGCAGCTCATTTTTTTACTAGTTAAATGAAATTTGAAGGCGCGTGAATAGTGTCATAAAAGTTTAAGATTTAAAGGATGGTGCAAGCTAACAGCACGCATATGATATCAATCTACTTTATTCATTAGTTCGGATAGTTAACAAGTCCAAATCATTTTAATAGTTGTATTTTATTAGTCGCTTCTTTATGTTAAGCTTGAGAATTGGGATATGTTCAGATCCTTAAGGCACTGCGCGTCTCGTTTGTCTTACGTGATAGGCGGGTTGAGTCCTCTTTTTTTTTATATTTAAAAAAAAGGGAAAAACCCAAAAGGGGTCCTGAACTATCACCGCTTACCCAATTACGGTCAGAACTATCATGATTTCCAAAAAGGGTGCGATGAAAAAAAAATTGGACTGATTTTCTAAATTAAAATTTACCATTACATTCCAAACCTAATATTATTATAAGACTTAGATTTGTGTGCGCAAATTACGTCATTTAGTTATCAAAAGACGTCGTTTTCTTTACGTGCGCAAAATGATATAATTTATTTTGATAACCAAATCACGTAATTTTCGCACACAAATTTAAGTTTTATAATAATATTAGGTTAGAAATGTAATGGTAAATTTTATTTTAGAAAATCAGTTAATTTTTTTTTTCATCGCACCCTTTTTGGAAATTGTGGTAGTTCTGACCGCAATTGGGTAAGTAGTGACAGTTCAGGGCCCCTTTTCGGTTTTATCCCAAAAAAAATCTCACAGAGGACACATGGCGCTCAAACAAATCATGTCACACGGACGGATTAGTAGAAAGCTAAGTAATTGATAAACATGTTTGCTCACTAAAACTGAATTATAATAATTGACAAAAAAATCTTTTTTTTATTTGTTGCTAATTTTTCCGCCATGTGTTTTGGAGTCCTATTCTTGTAATCTCATTAGCTATATATATATTTTTTCCAGTTTTCCAGCATGTTTTGTTCGTTTCTTTTAATGCTTGTTTCAATATTCACAATTCTCTTGCTGGTGCAGCAACTCGTCTCTGTTTACATGTTTTAGTTTTTTATTTTTCTGTTCTTTTTTTATTTGTTGTTAGTTTTCCGACATGTGGTTTAGAGTCCTGTTCTTGTAATCTCATTAGCTATATCTATATATTTTTTTTCCAGTTTCCAGCATGAGTTGTTTATTTTTTTTAATGATGTTTTTCATGCGTCACAAGTTACTTGTCGGTGCACCGAGTTATTTGGTTGTTCTATTTTTAGATGTATTTCAAGATAGTGATGAAAGCAATGATAGCCTCTTCATGAATGATGTGTACGCAAACGAAACCCAATGTGGAAGACTTTGTTCCTCGAAACACACAAGACCAACATCTTTCGCCATCCATTGATGATCCTACACATAATGACACCGATGGTGCACATAAATGTGCACCTGAATGTGATGATTCTTTGAAGTCTTTACTCTTCAACACCAGTTTACCGTTTTTTTGTTACACTAGTGCACGAGTTAAACAATGAAATTGTATGAAGTTCATCATTGGGAGAAGCAAAGTCTGTGCACCAGGTGTCAATATCATTTCTAACTTTTGTTGTGAATCCAGTGCACCGATTTCATATAGAAAATAGATCAATGTGCACCGTGGGCACACTAATAAAGGGAAAAAAATGTTCACCTACTTTCAACCCTAGTTATTCAGCTTTTTTGTAAAAGTAGTGCACCATTTTCAACAATGAAATTGTATCAAGGTCATCATTGGGAGAAGTATAGTATGTGCACCAACTGTTAATATCAATTCTAATTCTGTTGTGAAGCTGAAACTGTATTAATGTGTTACACGGGAAGAAATTGACATGACACGTTCAAATTTTGGTGCACTGCAAACACACCCAAACTACTTTCTAATTGGAAAACACATAGATTCTTACATATTCAATTTCTTCAACTGGCGAAAACGATTCACAGGAGGTTGGTGGTGCACTTCCTTTTCGGCTGCCGAGAAAAAAAAAACAAATCTTCTCGAGAACGACAACTATAGGGGCGGTTGTCAAACTCACTTTTTTTTGCGACGTGACTTACAGAGAAGGAAAGTTGGGCACGTGAGAAATTGGTTTATGAGAGGAGTGAAAAGTGGAATTAGCCGGTTATTTGAGATTTAATTAAGGGGATGAAATATGCTTACCTAATTTATCTCATCATCATCCAATTAGTTAGTTAATGCCATTTAGTTGCTTTAATTCAAATTAAATCTAGTGCAATGATTTTAAGAAAATCAACTATCAAATTTGGTTCACAGTTTACAAATTCAAACAGTTTTTCACCTGATCCGCCCTATATATATATATATATATATATATATATATATATATATAAATATATATTAAACTAGGACTAGATTATACTAGACGAGCATGTAACAGACTACGCTTGCAGGACGAGCTTGTAACAAACTCTGATTTGCATCGCCAATTAGCAAAGATTTCGTGAAAAGGGATTCACACCCTAACTTAACAGTCGCAAGATGGATTTTGAAATCCATCGTCCATAGCAAAAATCGCAGAAACGAACTTTCTACAATTGTAAGACGATTATCTTTATATTTATTAATTATTAGAAAAAAAATAGATTTTCGGTTTATTATGATTGCGACCCGATCGAGGATAACCAATTGAAACAATGAACTAACATTTCTCGGTTTATATCACTCGTAGCGGCCCAATTGAGTCAACATGCAATTGAATATATCATGGCTTTTACTACGAATGCATCGGTCCGATTGATTGAGAATGCAATTGAACCAACAACGGTCACAAGCTTTCAATTTTCCCACCAATTAAATGAAATGTAAATGTAAATGCATGAGACAATGAATTGAGAGGAATGAATAATGTCAGAAATTTTTAGATTTAAAGGATGGTGCATGCCTATATGATCTCTGGCTTACTCATTATTCCGGATAATTAACCTGACAGAATAATTTTGAAACGGTCACAAGCTTTCAATTCCGGTTTGAAATGATACCTGAGAAAATGAAGATTTGAAATATTCAGCCTTGTTTGGAATATTTGATTTGAGCAATCTCGTTGCTTATTTGATTGCTGCAGCACGGATTGGGTTGATCTACATACTGTCAGCTTTATGTGGCAGTTTGACTGCTGCTCTCTTTCTCCACAACAGACCAACTGTCAGGTCATCTGGCGCTATGTTTGGGCTACTTGGGGCGATGCTCGCTGCTCTCATACGAGACTGGAAGTTATACAAAAATATTCAGATCCTTCCTTCACTTCCTTACTTCTTCTATATTTGCTCTGAACATATGTTAGTTATTTATCCATCTTTGGCTAAAACATCTATTTTTTTTCACCATAGTTTTCAGCTGTTGTTTCGCTTGTGTTATTGCTGGCGGTCAATCTTATCCTCAGCTACTGCCTTTGATGAACAGTTTTGCAAACATTAGAGGATTCTTTACTGGACTTCTTCTGGGATTCCTGTTGCTTAACAATCCCCGCGACGGTGAAGTCTCTGATCACGAAGCTGGTCTGTACGAGTATGAATATGGCAGCAACTCCATCAACCTGAAGGAGAAGCTGTATAAGCTGTTACCACTACTTGCATTCCTATTTGTCTTTATCCTCATGTAAGTTACAATATGCACCAGTTTGTAATCATATTTTATGTGATGGAAAAATCTAATGCTTAGCTAATATGCAGTCTTACTGCAGGCGTCATTATTGCTAATATCAATTTCAACACACAGAAAAACATAAATCCGCTTATATATCTTGGTATATTTCTCATATTCCCTATGATAGCTGGTTTGGTCATACAGATACTGCAATTTTATGTTCTTCTCTTAGATTTTTTCAAATGATGTATAGGTATGTTATTTTGAAGAGCTGATTTCATTTGTTTGGATTGTGTACAAGGTGAGGAACCAAATAGACATAATTCTACTGTTGAATCGGTATGGTTTGTGGGGTTAATTTATCGGTTCAAAATTCAGATTTGGTTTGATTTCTAACAGAGGTTAGTGTTGACTGGCGGTGTCAAGAAAAACTAATTGTATGCATCTTATTTGGTGATGATGATAGTTCGGATCGTAATTGGATAAATTCTGATAGTTAAAAAATTTTTGAAGATTTTTTCCTTTTTTTATAACTATATGTGTTTTGGAGTGAAAAAAAATGTTTTATATCAAGTTTATACAAAACAAGGGTCTAACATTAAAAGTGAGAACAGTACAATCATAGGACGAAAACATTAAATCTTCAATGTTGGTTGCAGCCAAATTCACACTGGCTCGATCCATTGATGATTCAATGGTAGACAGTACATGATGGGTATAGAGTGGATAGCTTCATCAAGGCAAACAGCTTTATGTTTCGTCTCATTCTCTCGGACTCCCAAAGAATTGCGATTTTTATTAAATAAAATAAAATGAAAACAAATATAAGTGGAAAAAGCAAGCTCGAAGGAAAAATCCAATAAATGAGACAGCATTCAAACCCTAAACCTAAACATTTATGTGTGTTCTCTCTCTCTATATGTTTTTACTCGTATATATATATTAATATTGTTGACAGTGGGTACCTCCACCTCCACTTGCCAATGGAACAGAGTTTTATCACAAGCAACAGATAAGAGATCAGGAGAGATTTCACTGTTCTCCACGACCTTTTCTGACAACCTACGTGTCGATGTTTCACTTGGTGCCTCGCCCCCCAACTACGCAGTTTCTGGTTGCTTCCATCATTCTCTATTAGACTATTACTGTGCATCTCAAAAGCTATCACTACCCTCTTTTAACCACCCAAACACACACGTCTCTCTCTCTATTACCCAGATTCGAATCTAGTTCAGTAGTCTCAAAGACACCAGTGTGCTGACCAACACTGGTTCATATCAAGAAAACGACAAAAGTAGCAGAAGCAGCAGCAGAAGAGAGCAGCGTTGTGCGTACCCTTGTTGCATTGATGGTGATGATGGGGCTTGTCTTGATCCAGAGAAGCAAAGAGCTCACGGTGCATTTCAGTGCCTCTCTGCTTCTGTCTGAGGACAGTTTGGGAAATTACATGATGACCATCAGATCTCTCTTGTCGAATTACTCTTATAAGAGCAAGCAGGCAGATGAGCGAGCGATGCTTTCATACTCAAACCCTCACCAATCGAGTAAGTGAAGCAAGCAGCTGGCAGCAGCCGTGTGATCTACCTGGCCATGGATCCTGACGCGTTCACCGCCAGCTTGTACAAGTGGGACCCCAGAGGTGTTGCGGGGCTCGCGCAGCATCAGCCGAGGATTGTTATGGAGCAGGTTGCAGGCGGCGGGGGGATGGTGCTGCCGCCTCCGCAGCCGGTTGTGGCCGCTGGGTACTCCGTGGTGCGGCCGAGGGAGATGGGTGAGCTGGAGGAGATGTTTGGGGCGTACGGAGTGAGATACTACACCGCTGCTAAGATCGCTGAGCTGGGTTTTACTGTGAGCACGCTGGTGGACATGAAGGAGGAGGAGCTGGATGACATGATGAACAGCCTGAGTCAGATTTTCAGGTGGGAGTTGATGGTCGGTGAGAGGTACGGCATCAAGGCCGCCGTCAGGGCGGAGCGTAGGCGCCTCGACGAGGAGGATCTGCAGCGGAGGAACCTCCTACACTCGGCCGCCACCAACGCCACACTTGATGCACTTTCACAAGAAGGTTAAGCAAATCAAATCTTTTACTGTTCACTTGTGAAAGAGTGCACATTTCAGTCATATATGCTGACATCTTTGGCGACGTATATGTAGCAGCAGGGCTGTCGGAGGAGCCGGTGCAGCAAGAGAAGGAAGCGGCCGGGAGCGGCGGGGTGTGGGAGGTGGCTGCTGGTGCAACAGGAGGTGGTAGACTGAAGCAGGTCCGGAAGAAGGGTCCGAGGAAGATGTCAGCAAGAGAAGATCTTGACGAGAATGATGATGACACTGAGGAAGGGTTCTGCGAGAGGCAGCGTGAGCATCCTTTCATAGTCACCGAGCCCGGCGAGGTCGCCAGAGGGAAGAAGAACGGCCTCGATTACCTCTTCCATCTCTACGAGCAGTGCCGCGAGTTCTTGATCCAAGTCCAAAGCATCGCCAAAGATCGCGGCGAGAAGTGTCCTTCCAAGGCACCATACATACATTTTTTGATCCCGTGTAAATTGTCAGAAATCACCTCTCATCATTTCTATATCGTATGATGTCATCAATACATTATGTTTTTACGCAGGTGACGAATCAGGTGTTTAGGTACGCGAAGAAGGCTGGGGCGAGCTATATAAACAAGCCGAAAATGAGGCACTACGTGCACTGCTACGCCCTCCATTGCCTAGACGAGGAGGCGTCGAATGCGCTGAGGAGGAGTTTCAAGGAGAGAGGGGGGAATGTGGGGGCGTGGAGGCAGGCCTGCTACAAGCCGCTGGTGCTCATCGCGGCTCGACAAGGTTGGGACATCGATGCCATTTTCAGTTCTCATCCCCGCCTAGCTATCTGGTACGTGCCAACCAAGCTCCGTCAGCTGTGTCACGCCCAGCGCAGCTCTGCTTCTGCATCAAGCTCGGTTTCCGGTGGCACTGAACATCTTCACTTTTAATGCTGAAGTTCCGAGTTGTGGGGAACCTGTAAGGATGATGAGAATTTTGCTGGTAGCCGCGTGTTATGTGGAAAACATGTATGCTTGATTGCTTGCTCTTCTGTGAACAATTCTTGACCAACTTTTAAGCCCATTCAAGAGTCAATTTGCTTTTAGTTGGAACTCGATGCATGTTAGATAAAAAGTTATCTCATTTTCACGTGAGGAGTTTAGCGAGTATGGATCATTTCACCACGTGTTTGTAGACATGTTTAATCAACATGTATCATGTAAAATTATTTGCATATCTGATTTAATTTTGTTGGAATCAGTCATAAAATATCAGCCAATGTTTTTCCTTTTATTAGCATCTGTTTTTTTTTCTGTTTCCCTAACAAATTTGGTATCAGATTTAGGTTGAGAGAGAGTGAATGGAGCGTAAACAAGCGAGTTGAGTGCAAACACGAACAGATGCAGCAATGGCAGGCACAAACACTCATCTACGAGTTCATGACTTATGAGAATTGGTGGAACAAAAGGTTATGTATGTAGATTCCGACGACAAGGTCACGTTGCCGGAGAACAAGAAAAAGGATTCCAAGATGTTGGCTATCATTCAACAGACGGTTCATGACAGTGTTTTCTCGAAAATCGCGGCAGCAACGACAATCAAGCGGCGACATGGTGGTCTATTTTGCAGGAGGAGTTCAAAGGCAATTCGAAGGTCCTCGTGAAGAAATTGTAATCACTAATTAAGGCGTGACTTTGATACCTTGATAAAAAAGAATGGAGATCCATTGCACTTTTTTTTTAGTCAGACAGATGTGGTTCTTCGGTGAAAATATTACTGACCAAATCAATGTTGAAAAATTACTTAAAAGTTTGACACCAAAATTTGATCATGTAGTAGCTACCATAGAAGAATCAAATGATTTTTTGGTTTATTCAATTGATGATTTCATAGAATAGCTTATCCTTGAATTTTTTAGTCACATATGAGGAATGAGTTTATTGCATTTCTTTCTTGGTCATGAGGTTCATTAAGTTGAAGGAGGAATTTTCATTAGTGCGTCCACATTTCACATGGTATATCTTGTCCATCTAAAAATTTCTCAATTATAAAAAGTACAGTGAGCGGTAAATATATATAAACGTGGACTTCAAAATTTTATGTGTGGTGACGAAACCAAAATTATTCGGTCTCTAATATACTTAATTTACCTTCGTGCTGAAATGTATCTGAATGTGTAAATATTTCAGGCTAATTTTAGGACTTCATATAAAAACGTGCTAAAATGGCAGTTTTAAAGCATATGTTTCAGACAATGAGAGAAAATCAGACAAAAAACAGAAATCAGACGAGCGCAAAAGCCACGCGCAGTGGACAACTGCCTCCCGCGGAGTGACATGGCGAGAGAAGAACATGTGGCACGAGAAAAAAGGAGCATAAATCACTAACTCATCAAAAGCCGCACGTGTGCACGTGTCAAGCGCACAGGAGAGCATTAAATGTGTGTGGTGCGTAATGTCTTCAAATCTCGAGTTAGCAGAATTTAGCAACTTTTAAGGGCCATAATTTTCACATTAGAATTTCAATTTGTGCAAGTCAAGCGACCATAGTAAAATCAGAAAATTATATGTAGTTTTCCGAGAGGGGTCAATGCCTAATTCACACTGAATTCTTACCAACTGGACAGTCAAGATCGGTGGGTATGAAGCTTCCGAATCCGACTCTAAATCTGATTCTAATTTTAATAAGCTGATAAGTGCGAATGACATCATTATCTCCTAAATATATTCAGCGGAAATTAGTACAAATTCACAGCTTGAATTTTAAGCTACTTCATACCTGTTTAAAGAGTTCAAGATAGCTTAAAAGTTGTGTGTGCCTGGCGATGCAAGTATGTGACTTATAATGCTAGTGTTGTGCAGTGTTGCTCAGTTTTCGATGTGACAATCTTCAAAGGAGTAGTGGAGAGTAGCAAGGGATTTCATCCTAGATTAGATCTGAGTCAAATTGTAAGGGTTGTTCCTACTTATTTTCTTATGTCTACTTCTATGGCCGTTAGTGGCTAAATCTCTTGTGTAGTTCAGGCACTGTGACTTGTAATTAAATCATTGTTGTGAGATATTTATACTTCATAATTTATGGTTTTGATGTTATGTTTACTGAGTTTTATCTTTATAAATTTTTTCAAGGGGATAGCCTGACAACCAATGTTGCCTTGTAATTGTTTTATAATTGATCTAATTATGAAGGTTAGGGCCAATTCACATTAGTATATTGGCATACAGACATAAGCTCAGGCACAAGTTTATGTAAGTATACTTTGATTGATTAGGGCCTACATATCTAAATTGAATTTTCTACTACAGTAGTTCAACTACGTATGTTTTTTGCTAGGTTGACAACCTAATCAAAACATATAAGACATATAAAATTTATATCATTGGCTAAAAGATATGATGAATGTAGAGTAGAAGCAATTATTTACACTAAGTCACATTGTCGTTGAGTAACATTAGAATAGTTAATAGGTGATATATATTTTGCTAAATTCATTTCTTAACTAGAGTTTCATCATCAGAATCAATTGATAAGAATCTCACAAGTCAAGCCACCTGAACTGTATATTTATTTTACTAATCCTTCTATTTCGTGTGCATATTGAAGTAACCCATTACTTCACCTTTTTATCTAAAACCCTCAAAACTTGGAGTCTTTTGTTTGTTGGTTGTCTAGTTACTAATGTGATAAAAGGTCGGGCCATATGTGGTTCGATCCTCAACTTTCTGTTAGCTCATGAGTTAAAATTATCATAAATTTATTTGCATAAGACAGTTCAACGACATTCTTACCATGTGTATATCATCAGTTTTGACTGATATTTTTTCTTAACCTTTATGTCAAGTTATAATTTAAATAGATTTGTTTTTGGGGAGTGCCTTCTATGGCTCATTTTTTGTTGTTTGTGTATCATCTCTGTCTCAGTTTGTTTTTCATTTTACTCAACTTTTATATTTTCGGGTTACCCAAATTGTTGACTTGTGCACGTGCCCGTTTTGGACCTAGTT
This sequence comes from Kalanchoe fedtschenkoi, assembly GCA_002312845.1. Classification (NCBI taxonomy): domain Eukaryota; kingdom Viridiplantae; phylum Streptophyta; class Magnoliopsida; order Saxifragales; family Crassulaceae; genus Kalanchoe; species Kalanchoe fedtschenkoi. The sequence goes on from NQLW01000081.1 coordinate 2,690,588, forward strand.
GGTGTGTGAAAGTAGAGGTGTAACGGTTCAATTCGATTCGGTTTTGTGTAGAAATTGAACCAATTGAACCATCGGTTTTGTGTAGAGGTGTAACGGTTCATCGGTTTCAATTTTTTTAAACCAAACCGAACCGTGCAATTTGAAAAACCGAACTGAATTGAATTGATCGGTTCAATTCGATTTCAGTTCAGTTCAGTTAAAAATAATTTAATATAACCAATCTAATAAAATGTTTAAAAATACAACCAATTAATATAGAAGAAACAGGTAAAGCAGATCTTCTAAAACATGCAAAAGAACAAATTATAACTGGCGATTTTCTTCCCTTCGATCTGAAGCCGAATTTTCACAAGCTCCGTCGGATTAGCTGAAGATATCGTAATAATCCCTACCACAAATCAGTCAACCATTCCCCAAAAATCAAAATGCAAGTCGATGAATCAAGTAAGGACGAAAGCAAACAACAACATAAGGCTGATTTCAGCACAGTAAACATCAATCGACACAAGCAACAAAGCAAGGTCAGTTTTAGACACAAGCAGCATACAAAAAATACTAAAAAACAACATATTTCAATACCGCAGTTCAAATCACGAAGCAATCAATCGGCCGACAAATAAAGATGGCACAGAGGTGACGAATGAGTCGCAGCCGAAATCTTTGCCAAATTCAAATGACCGATCGGAAGAAGACGAATGAAAGTGCAGAAAAACGATGAATATTTGTAGGGGAATAGGCTTTTGGGTGAATTGGGCCTGATTGGGAATCAAACAAAAATTAAAACCCATATATGGAATCTGTATACTACGATTCGGTTCGGTTCAATTAGGTTTAAATCTGAAAAATGAGAACCGAACCGAATCGATCGGTTTTTTTTCAATTCCGAACCGTGATCGCCTAATTGACTGATAAAATCGAACCAAACTGATCGATTCGGTTTGGTTCAATTCAATTTATCGGTTTTTCAGTTTCACCTTTCACCCTATGTGAAAGTGTGAAGATAAGAATTTTTCTTAACCGCATATTTAGTAATTAAAATAAGGGATAAAATTCAAAAGGCTCTAAACTATCACTACTTACTTAATTGCGGTAAGAACTATCACAATTTTCAAAAAAGGTGCGATGAAAAAAAATTGGACTTATTTTCTAAAATAAAATTTACCATTACATTCCTAAATTGATATTATTATAAGACTTAGATTTGTGTGCGAAAAATACATCATTTGGTTATCCAAAGACGTCATTTTCTTTATTTGCGCAAAATGATATAATTTATTTTGATAATCAAACGACGTAATTTTTGCAAACAAATTTAAGTCTTATAATAATATTAGTTTAAGAATGTAATGGTAAATTTTATTTTAGAAAATCAGCCCAATTTTTTTCATCGCATCTTTTTTGAAAATCGTGATAATTAAGTGATGATAGATCAGAATCTTTTTGAATTTTATCCCTAAAAAGAATTTATGAAAATAATAATATGGTAGGACTCAAATCTACTTGTTGTAGATGTAGATGTCCTAAAGTTTCACGCTTAAACAATGTACTGCATTTTTGAATTATCCACATACAACGTGTACGAGGATACTCTACTATCTCATTCCTTTCATGAATACAATTGAAAATTTTTCAATGAATACATGCACTTGTTTTTTTTAAAAAAAAAAAAATTCTCAACTCCTCAAAGGGTATATATGCAAAAAGTAATTCGATTATATTTGATTTTTGCCTTCGAGACATCCAAATTAATAGTAAATGCAAAGAAAAAGAAATCACATATAAAAAAATTATTTTTTTTATTTTAGACCGTCAAACAATTTATTGCGAGATAAACAACATAGTTTTTTAATTTAATTAATCAGCCTCAGTTTAACACATGTCTTGTTTCACGTAGATCAGATATTGCAATATTAAATAAAATCAATCTTATTTCACATAGATCAGATATTGCGTAAAATCATCTTTATTTTATGTGTATAATTTATGTGACTGTAAATTGGTTGTTATAAATTTAAATTCAAAAAAAATTATAACTTTATTCTCGATTTTACAATCCTCAAACAAGAAAAGAAATAGTACTAAATATTTGATCGCAATCCATTTTGGTTGATTTTTTTCCCAATTCCCAAATAAAATAAAATAATAATAAAATAATGTCGGGTCATAGGTTGTAGGCCACATGATGATGAGTACATGCTTTACTCATGCGACTATATAAATACCCAGAATCCGCCTTTCCACACCACACACAACATTTTCTCAGTCCTCTTCGGCCGTCTATCTCTTTCTCTCTCTACATCTCTCGTCGAGCAGACAATCCCGATCTCGACGCTGCTGCTGCCGCCGCCTGCAGTTGTTCAGAATCTCATCATCATTTTCAGGTAAATCCCTCACGCAAACCCTCCACCACTCTCTCTCTCTCTCTCTAGATTTATCTCTTGTGTCAACCACTTCATCTGCTCAACTGCCTGCACCACTCACAGAGTGTTACGATGTCGGACAACGTGAAGCAGCTTCCGATCGACGCGTCCGGGGCGTGCATGCTCTGCGGCCAGCACCCGGCCGAGGAGGAGCGGCTGATCTGCACCGCCTGCGCGTCGCCATGGCACCCTCCGTGCCTCGCCAGTCCGCCCGAAACCCGATCTCTGGTGGGCAGTTGGGAGTGTCCCGACTGCTCCGGCCTCGCGCCGGTCCCCCCGCCGCCTGCCTCCGGGTCCGACGATTCCATCGTCGCCAGAACTCGCGCGATCGAGGCTGACCTGACGTTGACGCCCGCGGAGAAGGCCAGGCTGCGTCAGGATCTGTTGACCGGGTCGCGTGTGCCTCTGTCTGGAGGAGACGGCCACGATGACGATGTGGACGACAAGTTCATATGCCGCATCTGCATGCAGTTGCTCTACAAACCAGTCTCGGTCTGTCTCCATTCTCTCTTTCCAAATTTATTTACCTTAATTCCCCAGCAATCATTTCTGGCATTTAATCGCTTGTGGCTTCTTTCAATTGCGGTTTGGTAATGCTAATGGATTTTTCATTGTACATTTTGAACATAGGAGTCTGTCTGTTGAAGGTATATCTATGCAGTTGATTGATTAATCTTTCGAATCCGGTGGTGATAAACTGATGATCATCTATAGGGCTTCAGATTACAAATAGATGGCTTAAGGCTTAATAGTGAGTCGATTTATTGAAGCGCTGTAGTAGTGATTGATAAACCGAAGCATTGTTATTGAATTATATGATTAGGTTAGTCAGGTCCCGATCGTTGTTATTTTTCTTGATGCATACGGCGTTCCTAAATTTGCTGCTGTCCGTAGCTTATGGTTTTCATTGTCTTGTTGTTCTTGCTCCTCAGTCGACCCCTCCTAGGTTCTTTGTGTGTGCTGCTGTTGTTGTCATAACATAAATTTGGTTGCTGCCGTGGTCTGTTGGATTAATTGAATGTCCCTCATGGCTAAATGCTTTGTATTCAAAGTAACATTTCGAACTTTTGTATTGAGCCCTTAGCGTTTTTGCATGTATGGACGTGTCTGTTTGCCTCTGAGTACCATGTAGTCGATCATGTTGTGTTAGATTCTCGCTAGGCACTAACGAATCTAACGGTTTTAGTTGAGTAAAAAAAATTTGTGATTTGTTTCTGTTCGCCCTCTCCCTGGCAATATCTAGGGAGAATAATTTTGCAATTGCTATCAATTAAGAACCATGAGTTCTGATATGGAAAGTCATTTTACACTTGTGTACCAAAAGTGTGCATATATGCGATCTCCGCTAGAAGAAGTCAGTAAGTTGATGACGAAAAGTGAGTAGATTGAATTTACCGGTAAAATTGAGATAGGTTTCATCTTACTGCTTCTTGCTTCGAATCGATAATTGTATGTAAAATAACAAAATTAGTACGTAGCACTCTCGGTGCTAAAATTGAAGTGTTCAACGACATTTAGTCCTAACATGTATATATCTGCAGATGGGCTGTGGTCACAATGCATGTCTGAAGTGCTTGAAGACATGGATCAACAAGGGGAACCGTACGTGCGTGACGTGCCGCACTGAAATCTCCAAAACCATGGCGTCACGACCAAAGATTAATGACTCAATTGTTGATGCCATAAGACTATTGAAAAGTTCTAATCCAGACAGGGCCCGTGCAGCAGCTCAAGCATGCCCAAATCTGGACAATGATAATAGGCCAGACGCCGCATTTACCACTGAAAGAGCTAAGAAGAAGGGAAGAGCCAATGCCGCCAGTGGGAAAATTTTTGTCCGGGTCCCGGAAGATCATTTTGGACCGATCTTGGCAGAGCATGATCCGGAGAAAAATCTAGGTGTATCGGTTGGCGATATGTGGGAAGACAGACAGGACTGTCGGCAGTGGGGCGTTCACAGGCCTCATATCGCAGGGATCGCCGGACAAGGAAAATATGGTGCACAGTCCGTAGTTCTTGCTGGGGGATACGAGGACGACGAGGACCATGGGGAGTGGTTTCTTTACACTGGAAGGTCAGTAAAGTGTTCAATTCCTTGTGAAAGCATGAAGCATTTTTCTTATGATATCGATTTCCTTATTACTGACACGTGAGTTTGAAAGGTCAAGATGGTCGAATTTTTCATTCAAATATGATACTGAAGCATGAGTAGCTGATTTCTCATGAATTCGGGTTGCAGTGGGGGACGGGACCTTAGCGGCAATAAAAGGACCAACAAGGAGCAGTCGTTCAATCAGAAGTTCACAAAGTATAATGAAGCGTTGCGGCGCAGCTGCTTAAAAGGGTATCCCGTCAGAGTTGTCCGGTGAGGATACATGTTGATTTCAACGCTTCAGTTTTTGTTGGTTGGTATAACCTTGTACTGCCATTTATGAACTATTTTACGAGTTCCCAAGCGCTCCCTGTACAGATCCTCCAAGGAGAAAAGATCGTCATATGTCCCATCGAAGCCAGGGTATCGGTATGATGGAATATACCGCATAGAGAAGTGTTGGAGGAAAGATGGAGCTCAGGTTCTTATGCTTATTTCACGCGTTACTTGAGCATCTGAAATTTGAATAGGATTTTGTGCAGATTTTAACCTGGTTTATCACTTGATTAGGGCTTCAAAGTGTGCAGATTCCTGTTCGTGAGGTGTGATAATTCTCGCGCTCCCTGGTCAAGGTCTGTACACAGTTTTCATAATTAAACACCGCTCGTGTCTTAGGATTTTACTACATCTTATCTTTCCATCACAGTGATGAGCACGGGGACAGACCGAGGGAGTTGCCTGAAATTCCTGAACTAGCTCTGGCGGAGAATCTAGTTGCACGCGTGGAACAACCTTCTTGGGATTTTGACGTAAGTTGATTCATTGGTTGTACTAATGTGTTCGACTTTTTCTTTTAGAACATCTATCCTTATTTCATTACCAATATTCCTTTGTCACTTCCCTTTGTCAGGCTGCGGATCAATGCTGGAAGTGGACAAGGCCGCCGCCTCATAGCGTCAAAGCTTCAAAAGAAAACAAACAGAAGAGAGGCCGAAAACTGACAGCCACTCAGCAGCTTCAAAAAGGTTAATAATTTTTTCGTAAGATATTTACCTGTAACCTGTGATTGACTATATATACTTGGAATATCTTATTATCGTCATGAAAGATCCTGAGAAACGGTATAACAAAGAATATTTGGTGGCATGGAACGACTCGCTTATTACACTTGTTTTTTGGTTTAATTTCTTGCATGTTTAAGGAATTATTAACTGCTCATATCGACGCGGAGTAACCCTTGTGTGTTATCTCCATGCAGCTTTTGGGTGCAAAATTTGCAGCAATGTGATGACACTTCCTGTGACTTCACCTTGCGCGCATAATTTTTGCAAGTCCTGTCTGGAGGATTTTTTTTCTGGCCAGGCACAAGTAAGGGAGCGATCTGCTGGTGGCAGGTCTCTGCGCACCAAAAAGATCATTTTCAAGTGCCCGTCGTGCTCTGCCGATATCACGGACTTCTTGAAAAATCTCCAGGTCTCGAATTATTACTTATTTTGATTGTCAGTCCCTAGCGATTGCATTTATATTGAACTTAATCTGATTTGATGGTCATAGATTATTTGTGAGTAATCAGTAGTGACAAGAAAATGACTATCTGCCTTTAATTTGCAGGTGAATAGAGAGCTGGAGAGTGCAATTCAGGATTTGCAAAAGCAGGCCCAGGACTCTGAAGAACCTCGTCAACAAGAAGACGATGGTTCTGTTCCTGACAATGATTCAGACGACCTGGAAGACAGCACTGGAGAAGAAGAAGAAGAAGATGATGATGAAGAAGAAGAAGAAGAGGATAGTGTGGGAGATGAAAAGGTGATCGAAGTTATGGATGTTTCCAGTGCAAAGCGCCAGAAAGTGGACGCCGGAGAGGGAACCTCCTCTTCTGCAAGTGAAAATGCGCCTGATGAGGACACTGAAAAAACTCCCCCCACTCATTGAAGGCAGGTACATCACCAGGTGCGGCAGAGTTCAAGCAGTAGCTCACACCACAAGGATTCGGAATGATAGTCTTCTAGTTCTATCAGAGTCAGATACATGACATATATTCTTGTTAGATTAGATACATCATACTGTATGACTCATACATACCATTGTGAGGGGAAAGGTATGTCTCTACTCTGAGGACCTCCTCCATAGAGCCTCATGGCAAACATTCAACATAAACCACATTGCTGTTCACTTCGATACAAATATGGTGCACAAGAAGTATAATGATGCGTTGCTTGTATTGACAGTGATACCTAATACTTCCTAAGTGTTAAAAATCTCAGGTGACTCAGAAGCTAAATAATGTATATGGGTTTCTGATTTATTCAACAAGGATTGCGTCTCTTGAACTGTATTTTTTAAAGAAAAAATGGCTAATAGATATACACAGATAAAAAGAAAGAAAGGTGAAATGAAAACATTTAGGCTGTGTTTGGTTTAGGGAAAATTTAGAGAAAAGGAAAGTTTGAAGGAAAATGGGAAGGAAAGGAATCCTTGAAGGATTCCATTTAATTTTACTTTTGTTTGGTTTCATATGGAAAATGTTGAGGAAAATAGTAAGGAATCCATTTTCTTTGACATTTTCCACTATCATGAAAAATGTCAAGGAAAATAGAAGGGGCAGTGAAGAGCGAACGCCGAACTATGAACAGAGAGACAAGGAAGCGTCAATAAGAGGATTAGGTTAAAATTGGCCTTTAACTTAATTTTCCCCCAAACTTTCCACCAAATTTTTTTTCTCCCTAATTTTCCATTTGAACAAAACACAGAATTTCTCAAATTTTCCTTTCCTCTAAATTTTCCCTAAACCAAACACAGCCTTAATAGGTATAAACAGACAAGGGAAAGGAGAAGGGACACTACTCAAAGAGGCTCCACGAAGAAGGACATGTTTACAAGTCTGGCCGTCTTGAAACGGCAGTGTCTTCTCCTTCTTCTTCAAAGCAGACTCTCCGTCAGGGATGACACTGTCGACGACAGTCGCAGCAGGATCTTCTGGATAAGATGAATTCTAGAATTAGATTCCTTACATGCTGCTAGACGTTTACAGGATGGAGGTGCAATAAGTTCCTGCTTTTAGACGGGGACTTGCCGGTGTGTTGAGCCAGTTGCAACATTCTTATCATCTTATTATCCTCGTACTTGTGTCGGGAATTATTGAACATTGAAACCAAACTATGGGTTTCTGGAAAAACGAGCAGCTAAATAAAATATATCTTTATTCAGAATTTAGAACTGATGATTTTGGAATAAAGGAGAAGGCTCAACCGGCCGAAAGAAGAAAAAAGAACTCAGTACAAGTCACAAAACGATGTCGTCAAGTCCAAGGCGCGAATCTTTATAAAGGCAAGACGAAGACGTTTTGTGTGTCACAGAAGCAGTGATTCAAATCTTCTCGCTACGCCTAAATGCCGCCGCTCTTCCCCCAGACTTGTACCTGCAACATCACAGGACGACGTTCTGTGAAGGCCATACTTGTCGAGAAGAGAGCGAAACAGAACAAGTTGAGGAGGTTTGTTGATACTGTGATTGGCCTTACAATTTCTTGATATGATTTTATTCATCGAATTAGTCTCATAAGGACAAATTTTAAAGAGGTCCGAGATGACAATTCTAAAGCGGACCGAGATAACAGAGCAATTCATAAATCTTAACTTCGATAAAATTTAAATTGATTAAGTTTTAGATATTTTGGACTTAGTTTAGAGGGCCGAGACTCTCTTGTCATAAGTTAGCTGCTTATCTACTGGCCCACAATAGATTAATGATATTTAACATATTTAATGTCAAGCCCCCGAAAGAAATCAAACCCTAAATCTCATCACAATCTTAAGTGTGAGGACGATGAAAAAAATGAGGCGGCGATATCCAAAATTCCGGAGAGAATGCATTTCGATGACTAGAAGTTTGAGGATGAAGACGAGTTTAGGATTTCCATCAATCTATAGTATCGGATCAATAAATTATCAGAAAAATTTTCAGGCAAACTCACACTCCTTATGTTGTGCAGTATTTGTTAAATGTTAGATATATTGATTTACCTATATATGTTGAAAGTACATATATCCAGAACTCTTACTTATCGTCGATTTATTGTGATTTGGTTCAATAATACACGGATTTTAGCGAAGTATCGCATTTTAATGATTATTCATATTCGAATGCTTCAGAAAATCATATACATTTACTATATGTATTCTTTCTTTAACATGCGAGTTAAATTTATCGTGATTATTATTATCAAGATAAAAATTATTGCAAAAATGTATAATTAGAGGTAGAGATTACAGTTTTCTTGAAAATATCAAGAAATCATTCTCCAATTTATAATATCATGAAAAGTATAGTGTTTATTATTGTGATTATATATATAAAAAAAAAGTTAACTTTTGTTGTCCCTTTTTTGCTCAAAATAGGCAGAGCATGAGGCCTTTCAATGTTCACAAAGAAAAAAGGACCCCTAAGGCTAACAAGTTCTCAAGGAATTGAGAATTCATTTTAGCAAAGGATAAGTTCCCATCTCCAGAGCAGAGAGTATGGCTGTGCCTAAGGGCATATCGGTTGAAGTAGATTCTTCTTTTTGATCAATCAAAAAACCCCTTCCCAAACTGTACAAGCTTCTTCCAAAGCATACGGCTTTCTGGATGTAGATGATGATATCTATACAGATGGATCTTATATATATTGTACATTGTACAATGAAGTACCCAATGAGTGGATATATAATATAGGAATCCAAATCTGCCGAATCACTCATGTTATGATCTTCTATATCCTAGGTCTTCCCGTTCCGTCATCTGGCTTATGTTCTTCATGGAAGAGTTATTCTCAAAGAATACTTGAGTTTATAGCAGTGCTTTGCTTGAGAGACTATTGAAGGAAAATTTCAGTTATGTATTTGATTCTCCAGTGGATATTGGGGTCTTAGTTTTCTATATGATTATTCACAAACTTGGGGCCCTGTTTGGGATAGGTTGAACTAGAAATTATATAAGTTTTTCAGAGAATTTGTAGAAGACGTGAAACTTACCCTGTATGCTAAATATGTGTTTGCGCCTTATATAAGCTCCCTACTTTCACAGTGTGATGAGTCTTACTACTTGATATGAGTTTATGCATCGAATTAGTCCCATAGGGAAAATTTTCAAAGTGGGCTGAGATGACAATTATATTCCAAAGTGGATTCAGATGATGGAGCAATTTGGAAATTTTTTAACTTTGAAAAAAATTGTAAACATACTAAGATTAAGATATTTTGGACTTAGTTTAAAGGCCGAGGCTCTCTCATGTCATATGTTAATTTATTATCTACTAGTCCATTATAGATGGATCATATTTAGCCTATTTAAGGTCAAAAACTTGATAAAATTCTAAATGTCATCACAATCTAAAGTGTGAGAACCATGAAAAATGAGGCTGTTGGATCCAAAATTTCAGAAAATATGTATTTTGATGAAGAGAAGTTTAAAGATAACGATAGGTATAGGTTTACGAATTTTGATTATTCATGACATCGAATCAATAAATTATCAGAAAAATTTTCAGAAAAGTTCCAAACATATATTAAATAAATAAGTGAAATTTAGAATAAAAATGATTCAATTTACTTCTTTGAAACAAGCGGTTCGGTCTCAAAATTTTCAAACCGAACCAAATGGTTACACAGCAGCCAGCAGCTAACAATCATGATCATATTTCACAGAACAGATAGCCATGGAATTGATACACCAAATAAAACTCAAGACACAGAAGTAAAGAAGAAAGGTGTGGCTAACTGCATCAACATATGAGATTTTTTTTACTTTTGAATAAATATGCACAGTCAGGCCGCGACAGACTCAGCGTCAGGTCTGTCCGCAGGCCAGGCAAGGCGCAGCGTCAGCCTGCCTGGAGGCAGGAATTACGGGACTAATATAACATCAGACGGCGTAAAACTGTAAATAAAAGGCACAAAATGGAATGAATTTTAACAAAAGAATTAACTACCGACTTATCATTTGGTGTCCCCGAGCTCGACGTCCCTTCCTCCGCCGCCAGAATATTTCAGAAGTCGGATCTCCTCTTCCGTGAGGCTGTGTTTCGCAGCGTGATTTTTCGCACTCTTTTCAAGCTCCACTGCCCAACTGTAGATGATCATGCCGATTACCGCCACTGCCATTCCCAATATATTCTTGAATGTCAGCGCTGAATCGAATAGAATCCATCCCAGAGTCAGCACGCAGACTGTTTTCATGTGTCCCAAAACCTGGAAGGAAACGGCTGAGAATCGCCCGATGCACAGGTACTGGCTGACATTGCAGAAGACGGCCAAGGAGCAGGAGAGGAGTATGAATAACTGCACGTTGCGCAACAAACAGTACAGGCCAGACAATCAGACCGATTTCGTTCTGATCGTTAAGCAAGCTGAAATCAGATGTTTGAGAAGAGGACGAGGACTTACAGTGGCGCCCGTAGTCAGCTTGTAGTCTGTGATAAGGATACCGTTGAGGTAGTAATCAATAAAGGGGCCGAGGATGAGAAGAGAGAGGGCCTGAATTGGAGCAGTTTTACTCAGCAGCTCAAACGATCCGATGGAGTATTTCTTCTGCAGGGAACCTATTGACTGGCATACGTAACAAGATGTAAGGTTTCATATCGGAGCCAGCAGGAACGGAAAAAAAAGTATATACTTATACTTACGATTTGCTGAAACGATGTGGACAATACGGCCACACAGGCACACAAGAATCCTTTAGCGTTAACTTTGACATCAGTTACGGTGCAGACAGCAACGCCTATGACCACGAAAACCACAGATATCTTGACTTCCTTGGAGTATTGCTTATTGTGAAGAATCCACTCCATTACACACACCACAGGTATCATGCTTAATTTCGAGATCTGCATAGATATCAGACAATCAGATTCTCAAGGGAAAAATACAGTAGAATATACAGTAGCGCCTCGAATGAGCTGCCATGAAGTATAAATCTGATCAAATCATCGTCACCGAACCTATATAGTATATACCCTTTTTACTGATCAAAATTACGTTACAAATTACTTAAAACTGTAATGAAACCAGGCCTTCTATGCATCGTCATATCAGTTTACGGTTACACTCCATAGGAAGAATAAGATGAATTTGCCAGTTCATATTGGCAATATTTTTATGGCAAGGGACACTGCAACAGCTGGGAGTGATGATGACGGAATGTTCATATTTTAAGAGGGCAGTGAAGAATTCTAGTCAAAGATGATTGGCTCCAGCAATAACTGATGGAAGCAAGAGAGATATGGCGATATATAATGAATTGCCTTTCACCTACTTTACCTGGTAAAACCCGACAGAGTTAAGCATGAGGCTGAGGTTCATCCCGGTGATAGAAGTGTTGGCAACTATTGAGAACCACAGAAGCTCCCACATGGGAATATGCTTGGCCGCAGAATATCCAGTCGCATTTGACACCATTCCCACCAACGCAGTCACCGCGAAGTGAAACCCGGTTAACGTCGTTGCTGCAATATAAAAAATAAAAGAGATTAAGCAGCATACAGACTGAACCAATTCCTATCAGTGCGGCACACAAGGCACTCACATCACCAACAAAGCATAATAATAATGAGAATCAAATTGTTTAATAGAAAGTAAAAGCGATCCCAGCGACCGCGTTTACTTTTAGTCTAGACGAAAAGAATCAATCTTAGATCTAAGTCTGAGAAATCAACGTCTGCCAGGAACACCATTGACCTAGAACAAAAGACCCATCTAAGTATCTAACACAGGCACACACACAATTGAGCAAAAGCACAAGAACAACATGATCATGGCGGCTCGTCCTGGATATACAGATCAAGTGTTCTAGCGAGTTAAATAGCACAGTAAGTGATCTCCGAACAAAGAGTTATGATATCCTTCAATGGGAACCTAGATTGACTCAATGTGAGATCATGAAAAGCTTCTTCAATGTGTCAGTCAGCAATGGGATAATCACATTAGGGTAACAGTCAGATGAAGCAGTCGAATCACAAAAGATGAATCTTTTTAACTTCATTCAACTCAACCACGAATCTGAAGCTCTCAAATCTCATAAACCAAAATGTAGAAGTCAGCAATGGCAACGCATTGATGCAATCACTAGATCTACCCTAGCAGCATAAAAAGCTCAAAATCCAAGTAATGAAAAGGAAGGGCAGAAAGATCTGACGAAACCCATGTAACTAACCAAAAGAAAAGCCGTAGCCGGAGGAAGACATGAGCTGCTTGTTGGCCATGATAATCCCGACAGAGCTGACGACATTCATCCCCCAGGCCCCGACATCGGACACGCCAGATTTCTTCTCGCTGTCCATTCAATCACACACTCGCCGCCAACAGAAAGGACGAATTAAGATCCGGAGCAGCGAAACCCAGATCTCGGAACGAAGGCAGAAATCACAGAGGCGAGAAGGCCGAGGCAGGAAATGGAACAGGAGGTGAAACGCGTGGCGATTTTGATAGGTGGGTGTGCGTCAAAAGTGTCTAAAACGAACGTCGCATGCTCGCGTCACACGCATGAGGTTAAACGCGGAGTTGGGTTTGACAGCTGCGGGGGATTGTGATAGTGGTCGGGTGATGGGAATTCTGGTTTCGGTTCCACTTCCACTTCCTGGGCATGACACGCAAAAAGACGACGATGGCTTTGCTGTGTGTTTGTTTGTGTCTGTCTCTCTCTCTCTATTTGTAACTAGAGGAGTTGTGGTGGTGGTGGAGCAGATCAGATCTGATCTGGGGGAGGGCAGACAAGGAGAGAGAGGATGAGATCTGAAAATGAGGGAACATGGTACGCCAGCAACAAAGAATCTGAGGGGATGGAAATTGGGGTGGGTCTTCGTCTTCGTCGTCTTTGTCAGGTTTGATTAGCCGATGTCGATTCCACTCTGCCATGCGAATTGTCGAAGTCCCATTGGCCGCTCTTTACTGCCACCGGTGCGGCACATTTAAAAAAATATCCTTTTATTAGAGAGAAAATTCAAGGGTTCCGAAATAGTGCGATCAGAATTATCATAATTTTAAAATATAATGCGATCAAAATAAATTTGACTGATTTTTTAAAATAAATTTCACCATTACATTCATAAACTAATATTATTATAAAACTTAAATTTACGTACGAAAATTACGTCATTTGGTTATCAAAATAAATTATATTGTTTTGTGCATATAAAGAAAAAGACATTTTTTGATAATCAATTGACATAATTTTCAAACACAAATCTAACTCTTACAATAATATTGGTTTTGGAATGTAATGATGAATTTTATTTTAGAAAATCAGTCATTTTTTTCATCGCACTCTTTTTGAAAATCGTGATAGTTTTGACCGCAATTGGGTAAGCGGTGATAGTTCAGGATTCCTTTTGGGTTTTTCCCCTTTTTATTATTTGTTCGCTATTCAAATCAAATTTCATGTTAAAACGAAGTCGTTTTGATTTGAGTTTCGATCAAACAATCAAAATAGCATCATTTTAGACTGCACAACAAATAGTTGCGGAGCACCGGATCCGAATCCAACCATCTCTCTCATTCTCAATATAATTCTAACACAACAAAGGTAGATAAGGCCACTATAATGAGTGATCATCATTTGACTTGTGTAAAGTAAAAATTATATTATATTATTAAATTTAAAATAACATTATTTTCTTGAAAACCATCATAACTTACATCAAAATAATAATCCATATTAAAATTTTCATGGCAAATCTTATTTTCTTTGTTAGTGGGTTTGTAATTTTTCTTTCTTGTTTCTGTGTTGTTTCTCAATTTAGCTTTTTTTTCTTGTCAAAATTTTGGTCTTATTTAGCTTTTTTTTCCTTAATTTATATTATTTGCGCTTCTTTCACTATTTGAGAGTCACCCAAGATGGAAACACGTCGCATTTAAAAGTACCATTAAGATTATTCTACTTAAAAGTAACTAATATTTCATCTAGATGTAGTTAGGAAAGTAATGGAAATATAAGGTCCTGACATTTCGGGTCCGACGCAAATTGGCTCTTGACTAATATATCTCAATCATTCGTAGGTGCATTCATCAGAGTACCTAGTTTCGGTCCAAAATGACTAAGTATTGTATCACGTTTCACACGATGTTGTTTTGATATTCCTATTAAACACAACTCATATAAACAGTAAATAATTCCAAACAAAATTTAAAAAAAATCAAAAAATACTAGTTATTTAAAAATATTAAAATAATTAAATTATTATAAATTCATTGTTTTCTAATTTGTATTCGTTAAAATAGTTATATGTGAATTTGATAAATATAGTTACGAATCTGATGAATACATATGTATCTGATGCATATATGTATTTTCTGCTGAATATTCATCAGAGTGACATCAATATTCATTGAAAAGATACATACATTCATTATATATAGATACATATTCATCATATTCGCAACTATATACATGCAAAAAATAGAAAAAATTAGAAACACTTCAGTTCATATATTCATCAGTTTCATACATACAATTTCAGACACACATTCATCAATTTCATACAAACATTCATCAATTTCATACATGTATTCCTCAATTTCATAATTATATTCATTAATTTCATACACACAATTCATCAATTTCATACACACAATTCATCAATTTCGTATAAATAATCATCAATTTTATACATATAATCATCACTTTCATACACGTATTCATCAATTTCATATATATATTCATCAGTTTCGTACACATCAAATTCGACAAGTGTTTTCCGAAAATTTCATTTTTGTCATATTATGCTCCTTTGTCGAATTTGAGTAAGTTCAAAAGTAAGAAAAATATGATGGTTGTGTGTAAGGTGAATATTTATAAAGCATTAATAGTAAGACATCAAATGAAGCCTCAACCGGACCAACACACTCTAGGGGATGAGAATATGTACCAAATGAGGCGGAATATGTGGATCTTGTGGTACCTAATGCTCATGTTTATTCCCGAATGTTGCTGAAAATTTTGAAGATGATGAAGATTATTGAAATATTCACAATACTCACCTATTTGTTATGTTGCGTGTATTTTGTTTCTTACATGACGTTACGATGTAGAGACATTCCATGCGTATGAATGAGTTCAAGAAATATCTTATTTTTATAAATTATATAAATTTAAATGTTCGGATATACATTTATTGTATTTATATATTAGTAAGTTTCATGGTCACATTATTAAATTTACATGATGGCTCGAAGTGGTGATGGAAAAATAATTTTGGTCAACCAGGTTTTACAACTTTGAAAACGGTTTCACCGTTTTCTAAACCAGCCAAATCCTAGGTTTAAATTATTTTGTATTTTTTCTTTGACAAAAAATGATCGATAATAGACCAAAATATGCAGAGCCGGCCCTAGAGTGGTGCAAGTGGTGCAGCCACAACGGGCGTCCACCTTAGGAAGGCCTCACCTTGATATCTCACAGCCGCACGGAAGTCTCAGCTCAGTTCATCCTCACCTTGAGGAGGCCTTAAAGCTTGATATCTCCATATTAAATTCCTCAAAATTTAAGTGGGCCTATTGCTTGTTTGGTTCAAAGATGCTTATTTATATAATGGTGGAACTCAGAGAAATTCTTAATTTGGTGATGTGAGATGAGACAAGAATGTTGTTTTTCATTATTCCACATCAGTGAGAAATTAGATAAACGAAGAAAAAACAGTTGATATAATAATAAGGCCCAACATATTTATAACATAATTTGAGCACACTGAATTCTACTTTTGAAGAGTCTGCTCGATCAGAGGGCTTGTAGTTACTGTTTTTGAGCCTCAAAGTAGTTATTAGATTTTGACAATGAACTAAAAGCTTGCAATGGCGATGAATTAAAGGCTTGCATGATATGCTCAATCAAAAGATTTGCAGCTATTGCTTCATCAATATTTGAAAATTGGCTTTTTGCACAGGGCCTCCAAATTTTCAAGACCTGCCCTGAAAATATGATGAGGATTTTCGGTCGGAAAAGCCTGGAATTAGGCGGACTCAAAAGGTCGGGTCCCGAGAGTATGATCAAAAGATGAAATATTATTGGTCAGAAACTGACCACAAAAATTGGGGTGGTCGGAAAAACGCCGCTAACTGGTCGAAAGTTTATAACTGGCCGCAAACTCAGACCAATAAATTTTTCGTGAAGTGGTTGAAAACTGACTGAATTTGTAGTTAGGGCATCCACATCAAAGCTTTGTTCAGAGGTTTGTGTCAGATCACCAACCGCTTCATTTCGATGTGGAAGATGGTTTGTGGTCTTTTGACACATCACCGCTTCGTCTGCACGAAGCGGTTCGCAAATAGAAATACTCGACGCTTTCAAGTTAAAAGCGCCGTGTATAATTTATACGACGTTTCCAACTTAAAAACGTCATATAAAATATATACCATATACGTGTTTTCAACTTAAAAGTGTCGTATAAAGTATATACCATATTCGACGCTTTTAAGTTGGAAACGCGCTGTATATGGTATGTTTTTGAAAATTTGAATTTTTTAATTATAAATAATTTTATACCATCAACAATCTTATACAAAACTTTAAACGGATTAAAAAATGTTATTATTTAAATTTTTTTACCATATAAATATAAAAAGAAATGAATTAATAATCTTAAATAATCAAATATTTAATTAATTTAGAAAAATTTTAATTAACATAATATGAAAAAGGTAGAATATGATTTATTATGACATGTGGGTTCATGCGCTGAGGTTTAAAAGTTTGTTTCAATGTGGAGGTAAGTTTATGACAAAACTGAGTTAGTATGACACAAATCTGATGTGATTTCATATAAACCTCTTTTTAATTTGTTTTGATGTGAATGCCCTTATAAAGGGACCAAAAAGTTGCCGCAATATATTATCAGCCTCACTTTCCTTTCTTAATTAATTAGCTGAAATTTNNNNAAAAAAAGGGAAAGTACGAAAATGGGTGTGTACTATCACCACTTGCAAATTAAGGACATTATTATCTTTAATTTGCAATTCTATGATATTTCTTTTTTTTGGCCCTCCATCTGTAATAACAATATTGTCAATTATATCCAATATTGTTTTATCATTTTCAAACACTCTCCTATCTTAATAACATTTGATCCATATAAAATATACAGAGTCAACAATAAGAGATAAAATATTTAGGGATACCTCATAATTGCAAAAAAAAATGGTGTATTCATAGTCAAAATTTTGGACTAATAAATAAGTGGCTTCATGCACATATGGTGGCAGCTAGCTCCGGTCCATACTAATTCATGTATAGTAAGAGTGTGTTTGGTTTAGGGAAAGTTGTATGGAAAAAAGATTTCATGAAAAATAGAATGAAATCTATATTTCTAATAAAACTTATTTTATTTTTCACTTATTTGCTTATCAAAGTTTAATGAAAAATGTCATTTATATTGTTATTAAACAAATTTTCCATCAGACATTTTTTTCCATAAAATTTTTCATCTAAATCAAACAAAAAATTTCTGACTTCCCATCTAATTTTCCTTTTCATATAACTTTCCCTAAACCAAACCAAACCTAAAGACGTCATGAATTTGATTGTCGGCATCTCGCGGGCCCGGGGTTGTGTTACTCTCTTTTCTTTTCTTGTTCATTTGCAATCTACAAGATTCCTAGAATCGTCTCCCTGCAAAGATGCATTCAGTTATTGATTCTTGTACTTCAGCAGTTCGTCTAACTTGCTTACTGCTCTGACCGCAGAAGACTCGTCCTCTTTGGGAGTCTGAGCTTCTCCCCGGCCGCTCGGTTCTTCCTTTGTGTCCCTCACTGCTGTGTTCCTCACCTCTTATCAAATTGAATATCTCCACTGTATGGCTCTACGCTGACATCACTCTGTTGATTCAACGACAAACAACCTTCGCCTACCTCCGTTGGATATCATCTGAGTTTGGTCCCTCATTCTTTTCTCAAACCCCATTATGACGTCATCGACATAATCTAGTCCGTTCCTCGCCTCTGACTGCTCCTGCAGCAACAAGATCTGTATGGCGGGGACCTCACTGCTTCCTCCATCAAAATTCTCTTATGGAAGTCGCCCTGTCCGCATCTCGTGACTCAGTTGGCCAAGGTGTTGTTCTGCTGAGGGAAGGTTTAGCTTGTAGTCATCCTGCTGGTATTACCCTACAAGTTGGACAAGCTGATGGGAGGGGAGTGAAATCCGGATGAAATTCTAACATCACACATTACTAATTGTGCCCACAAAGGCCCCATCGGCTGAACTCAGGCTTAAGCAATGATGGGGTGTTGGGTAGAAAAAGATTGATTTACTACTGCATGAATCTGTGGTCCCACAGCCTCATTTCTTAGCTGAATTGAAATCAAAAGATACTCAGTTGCTACTACAATAGACTGGCCATCACTTGCGTGATTGGACTGTATCAACAAAAACAAGTTATGGACAAAAACAGTAGGAACCTTGTTGAAACCCATGATGTCCATTGCCAACTTCATAACAGAAAGGAAAGTACTGCAAAGCATTAGGTATTGTATGTTAATGTTTGCTTCAAAGAATAAGTTGAGGCCGCACCTAGAGTCACATGTCTGACTGCAATGCCAGAACAATATTCATATAAATCTAAATTAGCAGAACTCATTCGAACATTTCCAGTTCCGCACTTTCTTTTTGCATCTTTATCATGTTGATTTGGAATCAACACACAAAGAATCATTTGTCACTGTTACACGAATTGTGGGATAATGGCTAACCAATGTAGCATGAACGTATTTACGTACCAAGGAAGATGCAAAGCAACTATGAGGTTGTAGATGGAACCGATGGGGGAGCTCTTAGAACCTGTTGCAATAGCCGTGCTGCTATCCGCTGAGTTACACCACCCACAACACGTCCGCCTAGATTGCGTGCCTCTGGCTCTTGAAGGACCTGCTCACGGTTTTCAAATCAGCAAATTCTCTCCTCTAAGAGTTTGCATATATTTACTCGACAAATTTATATCCAACTATATACTAAAGCAGCCATAGCACCTCCGTGGAAAAAAATGACAGAAAAAGCGGTTTTAGGAATTGTTTGACGAAAACAAGCTGGCATATGTTCAAAAGCTACGACGTAGATGGATGTGGCATGTTTAATATTTGCATATGCTGGACCCATAATATTACCTAGCCAATATAAGATTTCGGAACCAGTTGGGTAAGGTCCAGGGCCAGCTCCCCGAACTAAAATGTGATTGTTTAATAACTAGATTATTTCGCCAAGCAGATATTGTTGTGACATGTATATCCGGTGCCAAATGTGTCATCTCCTCATTCTCACAATGACAATCAATCCAACACAAGAAAAAGAAGTTGAAAACGGATGACAAAAATGTTAAGTTCTTACTTGTAGTATGGGCTGCAGGATTGTAGGATCAAAGTTGTTTGAGGTTCGTAAAAGTCCCCATATCCTGAATACCTGGTCTCGAAGTTCTAACATGTTTTCTCGCTCACTGTCATTGAGAACAAGAGGCCCAGTCGGGTTTCCAGCAAAGAGTATGCCTTTCAGCAGTTCAGGTAGAGAATTGTACGTGTCTATTGTAGTACCAACAATTATAGCTTCAGTAACACGAATAGACTCCTTTATAACAAGTCCTCTAAGCTCCTCACCATTAGGACCAAGTAGTAATTTCAGAACAGGTTGTAAAGCATCTTTCGCAGAAAAATCTCTATCTTGTCTTCCTTGAACAAGCAAGTTTTCAAGTCTGTTCCACCTGCAAAAGCACCCAAAAGCATATAAGGTACAAGAAACTTCATCAAGACCATGAGCTCGTCATGCACTTTTCAGAAAGGGCACCTGATAAAATAATGAATCTGGCAATACAAAGAACCAGTAAATCATCAAAGAAAATTATTACCTGAACCTTCCATCCTTGAACAACAACTCAATGAGAGCATCTCTGAGATAGGGATTGGGATCGGTCAGAAGTCTTTTGGCGAAATATGGATAAGAAGCAGCCAAGACTTTGAAATTAGGATCAGCATATAGAGCTAAACCTTCCAAAACTGTGAGCGACCTCAATATCAACGCGTAGTATGCAGGGACTACAAAATATTATGTGATAAGTCATCAAAATACAAACAACATAAAGTCTACAAAAATAAACCATTCATTAGTCTATATCCCATAGAATTTGATGAGGAGATACGCTAAGAACGAAATGTACTAGGATGGCGGCACATGCTTCACAATGGGCAGCAAAATTTTCAGAGTTGGACTATACTTTCTGTTTGACTCACTGATCCAGCTATACTACTTATCTGCTACACAGAGAGTAAATTGTCTCATTCTTCTCAACAAGACAAATATGAGGCTAAAGGCTCGACATCATATCCACAACACGCAAGCTCGAGATTGGTAACAAGCCTCCTCTATTAGTAGTGCTAAGCACTTAGGAGAATCAGTAAGTAACTCACAACTGAGTGAACTTAGGAGGCAACATCTTACCATTAAATGGGTATTGATACAAAACAGCACCCAGACCGTCCACCAATGTCTTGAAATTTAGTTCGCTCACAGTGGAATTAAGTGCATCATCGAAAAAGTCTCGAAGAGCAGGTACAATAGGAGATACATCCACATCGGGTGATAGGAAATCTAGGGCATAATAGTCACGGGCCATCGCTTCGTAGTCACGATTAACCATGTGGACGACATGACCAATTATAGCAAATCTTGCTTCTTCAGGAGTTTCGCTCATCATTCCGAAATCAAGGAATGCAAGTTTTCCCTCAGGTGTTGCCAAGAGATTACCAGGGTGGGGATCTGCATGGAAATATCCGTACTCGAGCAACTGTCGAAGACTGCACTGTATACCTGCATTCACCAAATCCAACACCTTCAGCCCTTGCTTCTCAATAGCCTCCTGCTCATTCAATTTGACACCTTCCACCCACTCCATCGTTAACACCTTCCCGCTGGTGTAGTCCCAGAATATATCTGGGACAAGGACGTCTTGTTTGTCTGCATACAACTTTTTGAACCTCCTAGCATTCTGACCCTCCTGCATAGACCTGTCAAAAATTAAAATTCAAACCCAGAAGAAGATTTTAATAGTATTGATAGCCACTGCATCAAAGAATCCACAAAAAAGACAATATAGTAAAGAATAGTTGTAAATGGCTCCTGAACTTCACTACAATTGTCTAGACGAACCTGCACATAATTAAGCTCCTGATAAACTCTTCTACCAAACTCATCAACCAGAGCAACAACATCTGTGGTGATGATATCAACATATTTGTTGATGAGAAAACCTAATCCACGTATTAGATAAAAGTCTAGTCCTATAGATTCTTCGATCCTAGGTCGTTGAACCTTGACAGCAACAAACTGTCCAGTAGATCTGAGTTGGGCTCGGTAAACCTGCCCTAAACTAGCTGCAGCAATTGGAGATGCTGATATGAATGAATAAATGGAATCCAGTGAAACTTCCAACTCGTTCTCAATACATTCAAATGCCTCAGCATCTGGAAATGTAGGCAACGAATCCTGCTCAATAACAAAGTCAGATAATACAAACACATCAGTGCGCTGAAGCCTCGCTAGAGCATGAACTAGAAGAAGTGTCATTAGCTACTCACAGAATGTGACATACCTGAAGCTCAGAAAGCTCTTCTAAATACTCAGCTGGGCAGAGATCAGGTCTGGTGCTCAATCCCTGGCCTATTTTGACAAAAGTAGGCCCTAACCTAGTGAAAATATTTCTGAGTTCAATAGCACGCATCCGCTTATTCCGGTCTATCTGCCCATTTCTCTTATCAATCAGCAACTTCAACCCAAACGTACCTAGTTCGACCAAGATCTGCACACTTCTCCTCACTACCTAGCAAAACCCAAGACCACAAAGACATTCGATCAATCCAAATCCACAACCAATCCACAAAACGAGATAAAAAAAGTCCAGATGACTGAAATGAGCACAAACCTTGAGGGGACGCGAACCGTATCTGGCGGAGAGCATCTCGGGAGTGTAAACAGTAGCACCAGCAGCGCGCGCCATGGCCCGCGCCTCAGCCTGTATATCCTCCGCTCTGTCAATCGCCGCATGTCTGACCATAAGCGACGCCTGCCGCGGCCTCGCTTCGACAACCGCCGCCCTCACAGTCAACCGACATCGGCGAGCCTCCGACGACGACTTGGCAGGCCACCCGCGGCGCTTCGAAGTCAACGGCCTGGTGAAGGACGGAGATATTGCAACAAAACTCATGGCCGATTTCCGCCGTCCGGTAATATTCCTCCGATTCCGATCGGAGCGGAAAGTGGCGGAAGCAGCAGAGGAAAGCTTCTGGATTGGATGGATTGCACTAATAAGCAACTTTTGGATTTTGATTATTTAACAATTTTTTTATGATATTTTAATTATTTGCTGGCTTGGAATATTCGGGATTTCTACCCAACTCAATTTGACGTGTCCCATTCACAGCTTTAAAAAAACGCATGTGTATGAAACATGAATATGAACACAAGCAATACGGCGCCGTTAGAAACCCAGGGTACACATGCTAAATATTTAACTGCACGTTTTGTACATCATATTATTTATACGTGCATTATTATATTCATATAAATATTACAATTTATTAAGGATATATTATTAATACGTATTTCAAAAAAAAAATTTCTCTCCCTGTATTATTAATGCATATTGTCATTTTGTATTAAACACATCACCATGATATTAATAATATCATCTTTTTCTTATACATGTTACCAAACAAAGGCTAATTTTTTTTATCTCATACAGTAAAATCAGTTTCCATTCGTTCAATTAATAAGATGGTACTCATCCAAAATATTTTTGATTTTTATTCAAAATCAGACGGTTATTAATTTAAAAAATCAGCAATACAAATATCACATAATAAATGGATAATATAAATAAAAACTATGCCGTTTTATTCTCATGGCAAATTATTTGAACGCTCTGGATAAAAATTCTACTACTGATTTGGTTCGATTTATTTGCTCCTATAATAATTCAAATTAATTTTTTCGAATTAGTTTAAATGATCATGCTATTCGATTTAAATTTTTTATGAAATTTATTACTATTTTATTTATTTCACATGTTTTATTTTACTTGTCATTTAATTTAAAATTATTTGTTTATTTTTACTAGTTAATTGTTACTTAATCATGCATACTTAATAATGTCACCTATCTTAAAAAATTAAACATTTGTTACATACTGTCATATATTCATTAAAACAATTCTATAAACAATAATATAGAAATATTAATTTATATAATGTATGAAGTTAAATTTATGTACAATCTAAATTATAGGGAAATGATTTGGTTTTATTAGATTCTGTTTGAAAATAATTAAAAATTTAATCAAATCATTAATCATCAATTTTAAAATAATGAATCATTGCCTTACTGAGAGCACTCATATTATATATATGGGTGACCTAACTTGATAATAACATTATTTTACTTCAGACCAATTAAATCTAATTCAGCCCGGTCGATATGAATAGTAAAAAATAAAAAATTAGATAAAATAAAAAATATTATTTTGATTGAGAATTCAAATAAAAATAATAAAATCACAAATTTAATATTTTTATGTTCACTAAAATATTTATATTTATCTTTTATAATTGTATGTTACCTAAATGAATAAATATGTTAATTAGTTCGGTATCTTTGTTTATTAAAATATTTATATTTAATTTGCCACGGACGCTCCGGACGGTTCGGTTCAGTTTGAAATTGATTGGTTCGGTTTGATTTGAAATGTTAGTGATTTGGTTCGGATTCAAATTTTAAAAAATTATTCGGTTTGAAACGGATCGTTTTGGTTCGGTTTGAAATGTTAGTGATTTAGTTACAGTTTCATATTTTAAAATTGAATATTAATAATTTGATTGGATTTTTAATTTTATTTACTCGTCTCTAAATAAAAAGCAAAGAGAGAACGCATGAAGATTCAAGAATTTACTAAACCTCATCTGTCGGGATCCGTGTTCTTCACTGGCGAAAATATTCACAGAAAAATTAATCGAACCTATCTTCACCGGCCGTCTCTATCGCCGGTAACTCCTCAGCCATCTGCCCAACCGGAGCTCGTCGAAATCTGTAAGCTCATTTCGTCACCGGCGTTACCGCCTTTCAATTTTGGCCTAACCTATTTTTTCTATTTAGTCTTACGCAGAATTAGGGTTTTGGGATTCGGTGTTTGATTCTTTATCGATTCAATACGATCTTTAATTGTCGTAGAAATCGAGTTGAGTTTCGGCGGGAAGAATGTCGGCGCGTGCGCTTAGGAAGGTTCTGAAGGAGCAGGAGGAGAAGCAGAGATTGGCCGCTCTCAAGGACGCCGAAGCTGATGAGGATGATTTGGATTCTCCTGAACCGGCTGCTACATCCAGGATAAACGTCTTTGACCTGCTGGATGATGGTGGTGACGAACAGGTTTTACATATTTTCTTTTCACTTTTCAGCCCTAATCTTGATTGTTGACCTTGTGGGCATTTTGGCTGGTCTTATGATTATGTGAATTTTAGCCAATTATCTTACATGGTTCTGTTCCTATCACTTTTGTACCAGGGTTTAGCATCATTTGTGTGCTTCTTACTGAACTTGACTTCTACCATGGACAGTTTGCTTAGATTGCGATTGTGTCTGTCTCAATGGTAGTAGTCAAAGATATCGTCATTTCTTTTTCAGTACTTTCTGGATCAATTTTCAAATGCTTTCCAAATGTCTCGGCTTTTGAGATGAGTTATGCACTAGTTATTATTATAAGGGATAGGACTTGAAGTGGTGGCAATCTTTTTCTTTCCTTTTCTTTTGGACGGGTAAGATATGTCCTTATCTTGGACTGTTAGCTTACAACAGGGATTCATTCTTATGGATTTCTATATATTGAGCTCTTTGGGCTACTTTCGGTAGAATGTAGATCACAATTTTATTATTAATAGGGGGATTTTTTTTATTTAACTACTGTCTGGGCACATGTTGGATATTAATCCATGTTTTGAAGTTGTAATTATTAGCTCTACTGAAACTTATTCAAGTTGTTTACAAGTGTAAGTAATACTTGTCCTGTTGGATATGCCAAAGTAGGCCAGAACAATGCTTGCCTCCTTAATCATACTACTCTTTCTTCCCTGGGTCAACTCTGTAGTGCTCCAATAAGTTTGAAGAATTTCTTATTATTTTGCGTTCCTGGTTGAAGGCTTACCTCTTTAACATAGTTGATATAACTCTTTGTTAGACTTGACAGCGATTATAGGGAGCTAATGCCATCAGTCCTTTCTCAACGTCTATCTTTCTTTCGTGTTTCATACATGTAGTGCTTCACTGAGTTCAAATATTCTCTTCTAGTTTGCTTCTGCAATTTGAAAACTATCTCCGCAATGTAAATGGTTTTGGAAGTCATCGGTTTGTTATGTCATCAGGGGTGTGACCTAGTGGTAAAAGAGTAGGGTGATTTCTGACAATCCTTATTTGTAGAGTTTGAATCCCTTAGTGGTCGAAAGCGAGTGTGAAAAGCAATTTTTTTATGGTTGTATTTTTTCTATGTTTGATTTGATTCGAACCTTGTTCAGTTCTTCATTTCTCTTCTAGAGCTATCAACATTGCCTTTTTTTTTGCAAAAATTTTGTAGTGTTTATGAATTCTATCAAAATGTTTTTTCTGCGTACGTATTTCAAACTCAGGTATATCTGTGACCAAAACAAGTAGCCAGTTTGCCTTATTGAATCCCCTGTAAGTGGCTCCATAACTTTTTCTCTTGGCCACAGGAAGAGGAGCCTGAAATTGAAGGAAACTTTGCTAAGAGCACTCAGAAAAAGGAAATCCCTAGAGTAAAAATTTCTGTTGATGATGTTCCTCCATTAGATCATAATACAAAGAAAAAGAAGAAGAAGAAAAAAGCCAAAGAGTCTTCAGCTCAGGTTTCGGTGAAAAAAGAGAAACCTCTTGATATTATTCTAAAGGAGTTGTCGCTTGATTCTGAAACTGTCAATCGACATCATGCTCCTTCCAAGGGCAAGGCATCAGTGGCTAAAGATCAAAGCAACCTAAGTAAACAAAGCCGAAGTTTAGTATTAGCGGTTGATCCAAAATTGCTCAGACCAGAGAATGAGTTGAAAAGGATATTTGGTTCTAAAGTAGTTAGTTCATTTGAAAATACCAATCAAGCTGGGAGTTCTAGACAAATGCGTGGAGGAAGACGCACAAGTCACATTATGAGAAAAACTATCCTTGTGGCTCCATCAGATGGCTGGTCCATCTGGGATAGATCTCTTTCCATGGAACATCTTGAGACTAAGGATGGCATTCACTATTTCAGGTAATAAACAGAAATTAATATTATATTTTTACTGATATTTAGTGCCGTTTTCTGTGCTACTTTTTTTTTTCTAAATTTCATAATGACGTATTTAGGGCTTTGGAGAATAAATTTTTCATTCACACTTGCTCAGAGTATGACTGTACAATGTTTTCTTGTGCATTATGATGGGACATTTCCGTCATAATTACTTAATTTTTAGGATGCCTTTTCCATCAAACTGTAATATTTATCTTAGATGGAGTGTGTTTTTGATCAATTTAGTCATATGCGTAAATATATAAGTTAAGCATGCATATGATTATGACAATTTCTTGAATGCGGGTCTTGTTTCTGCAGATACTTGCACTCTCCCGACTATGAGCAAGCCCAAAGGGCTTATGAAGTAGCCAAAAACCTTCATGATCTGAATGTTGTGTACAGTATTCTGGTCGATTATCCGTATCACCTTGACTCGCTGTTAGCAATCTCAGAATATTTCAAACTGGTTGGTGAGCAACAATTAGCAGCCAATGCTATTTCCAAGTGTTTGTATGCTTTGGAATGTGCATGGCATCCCTTGTTCACTCCCCTGCAAGGCAATTGCCAACTGAAATTCATTCATGAGACGAATAAGCCCTTTTTTAAGATATTATTCACTCACATGAAAAACACTGACAGACGTGGCTGTCACCGGGTTGCTCTTGAGATTTGCAAACTGTTGCTTTCACTGGATCCAGATGACCCAATGGGAGCAATGTTCTGCATCGATTACTACGCTCTCAGAGCAGAGCAGTACACATGGCTCGAACAGTTCTCTGAAGAATATGGAAATGATAATTCGATATGGTTGTTTCCAAATTTTTCATACTCCCTTGCTGTTTGTAGATTTTTCCTTGATCGTGATGATCAATTAAATGAGGATACAGATACTGGAAAAGCATCTTCAGCTGAACTTATGAAGCAAGCATTGATGCTCCATCCGTCCGTTCTTAAGAAACTAGTTGCAAAAGTACCTCTCAAGGACCAGATTTGGAAAACAATTCTGAAGAATTCATTCTTCAATGTTGACCAAAGTGGTAGTCCAACGCTGGATCATCTGATTGACATATATGTTGAAAGGAGTTATTTAATATGGAGACTTCCAGACTTGCAAAATTTGCTTAAGGACTCTGCTCTACTGGTCATTGAAGTGCTTAAGCAAAGTCGAAGTGAAGCTGAGGACTGGGCATGTGTTAGAACAGAGACCTTCTCTTCAGAGAAAAATGAGTAAGTGTTGTTCGTTGTTTACTTTTGTTTAGTTTTTCAACTTTGGATTGTACACCAACTTTTTTTAGATATCTATTGCTTAATAGGTGAGGTTTTTTATTGGCAATGGTAGAGGTATTTCATTAGTTTTCTTAAGTCGTTAAAGTTATTAAGGTTTTAAAACACCGTGGTCCTTATGTGGTCTTCTTAATTATTCTATCCGACTCATTTGGTGGGAACTGACGAGTTTTGGAGCTTTAAGATTGTGCTACATATACTCTTCTATTTTGGTCTTTTTAGATTATTCTATCTGACTCTCATTTGGTAGGAATTGTTAAGTTATAGAGCTATAAGATTTGCTACATTCAACGTTTTTTGTGTGTTCTCCAGGTATAGCCATCTACTGGTTTCTGATTTCTCAGACACAGTCTCTACGATTCCGCCTGAAGAATTGCAGAACCTGATGGGTGGTGGCCCGGGCATGATACCTCAAGGTGCTCGGCTACCCCAGGGCATTGCCATGGCCGACAACGAAGGTGTAGTCATTGAGCTGCCCCAGGGCAATCGGGTTCCCAGGGATGTTGCAAACAGAAATCCATTGGCCGTTTTATTCGAGTCCATGCTACCTTGGGTAGATTATGGAGGAGGGGAAGAAGCGCACATTGAAGACAACGAAGATCAATAGGCCTCCACATTTGAGATATTGTCTCCAAAAGATAGAAAAAGCATTCCATTTCATATGCACCAGCAATGCTGATGTTTTCAGAATCATTCCATGATCAAAATAATATATAACACAGCACTTGGAATATTTTCATAGAGATTTTTCAGGCACACTAATCACGCAGCAATCAGAAGTTATCAAAGTTGCAGATCTTGATCAGTCTTCATAAATCCTGCACTCGTCAGTCTCCGGATTCTCCGCACAGAAATACTCCAACGGATCCTCCTTCTCCATCCTCCGCCGCAGATCAGCCTTGGCCTGACTCACCTCCTCCACCTCATCCCACGCCACTTTACACTCGGCCGACGTCGCATCCCCCTCGCACACCTCCCTCGCCTCCGCCACCTTCTTCTCTATCATCTCCGTCAGCTGCTGTTCCTTCATCTGCGTCCCCTTATACTTGGCTCCTCCTCCTCCCCCCAGAGCAGCCTTTATCGATCCAAACCTCCTCCGCCCAATAGACACGAAGCTTCTCAATCTCAGATCACCTCTGAGCTCTTCACAGGAAGCAGCCGCAGCAGACAATCCAGTCTTGGCGAATCCAACGGTGCATGCGATCGACGACGCCATGGATTGTCGGCTTGATCTGCAAGAGTGGAGGTCTGTGTTTGATTGTCACGCTTGTCTCTTTCTTGTCAATCAGTTTGGTTATGAAATTATTTGCCTAGCATTAGCAAGGACGCTCTCTCTCTCTCTATTGGATACGCTATGCCTCCTTTTTTAAAAAATTATCCAAACACGGTCTTAGAGATTTCTAGATAAGAATCAGAATCTCGGATGAGCAATTGGGCCTCACTGTCGCGGCATCTCAGGCCCACTGAGGTGGGTGCTAAATTCAAAATTTGAATCTCAACGGCTCTTTTTCTGCAAACTTACAAATAGAGGAAAGTCACAGAACGAGAGAGATAAAGACGAGAGCGTGCTGAGAGATTAGAAAGATGGGAGACGGCGGAGGAGCGGCGACGGCGATCCTGGATCCGGAGACGCAGTTTCTGTACTCGAAGCAGCAGACGGGGAACGAGTGGGAACTGTTCAAGGAGAATGTTAGGCCGTTGAAGAGAGGGCGAAATGTCCAGATGCTCAACACGGCGCTCAAGCTCAACACTGATACTCATATCAAGAAATCACTATTGGAGAAACGCAGGTCTGTTGGGTTTTTTTTTCTAATTCTTTTTATGAAGTAGTTTTGCATACTGTTGGGATGCTGAATGCCTGGGTTTGTATCTGGTTTTGTTTTTTGGTAGGGAATTGATCAAGGCCATTGATGAGTATGAAGGAGACGATCCACTTCACCCTTGGATACAGTGAGTGTTCAGTCTGTATTTTTCCGCTTCATTGTTACTTGAAATTGGTTGTCTCTAGTGAAAACATCAAAGGTTTAATGACCGGGATAATTAGTACTTTCGAAGAAGAATCTTGGTCAAATGAACAAACGTCTTACTCTGATGGCTGTAATCTAAAGCTCCACTTCGACAATCTTTTCCATTTCCCTTAGTACATCAATTAAGTATTTTCGACTTTTTTTTTTTTTACGTTCGTCTGCGCCATGAATCTTGAAAGAAACAGTTGGTAACTTGGGGTTTATAGTGTATGCTTACAACGTTAACTTAAAGCAACATTTTACCTTTGAGCAAATGCTATAGATATCAAAGTCAGAGACTTTGATTTTACCCTTTAATTTTTATTGCTTGATGATTGGATTAATATTTTTTGAAAGAGTAGATATATCATTCGGTGTGTAATTAAGCATCCATCGTCCGCGCATAAAGCATTTTCCTTAACCTTTGGTTCAATAGAAACACTCTCAGTAACGAAAAAAATCAGAGGCTGTGTCTCCAAGTTGACAGCTGATTGTTATCAAATTGAGATTTGCTAATCAGGGCTCTCTCATCTTCCATCGATAGGTGTATCAAATGGGTTCAGGAATCTTTTCCTCCTGGTGGAGACTCCTCAGGCTTAATAGTGTTATACGAACAATGCGTTCGGAAGTTTTGGCATGATGATCGTTACAAGAATGATCACCACTACTTGAAAATATGGTTGGAATATGTAGGTTTTTGCTACCTTCTTTTTTCTCTTCCATTGCGATTTTGTTACCTGAAGCTGTAATCCTTAATCTAACTAATATCTGGAATTCGCTAAGAGTATTAGACCATGCAGGCTGAAAGCTGTGCTGATGCTGAGGTCATATACAATTTTCTTGATGCAAATGAAATTGGGCTGGCACATGCCGACTTCTACATCTCATATGCCCTGCACATGGAAACCAAGAATAAGTATAAGCGAGCAAATGACATATTCAATCTTGGCTTGGCTAGGTAGGTCTTAATATCTCTTATTTGGCATTTACTAGATGGAAGGTTATATAGACTATACAGTGCTCCAATTACTCTTTCTACTGACAAGATTGTAGTTGGCCTCTGCCCGGGAGGTATCAACTAAGTATGTCACAACATGACAGTTTAAAGATCTTTCTAATATTTCAACTACCAATATAATTGGATTTTGGGCATTTGCTTAGGTCCTGGAAGCCATGTTAATTGAATAAGACCAATTTTGAAATTTATCATCCTAAAAACATTTTTATTTCTTACAGTTTAAATATCATTAATGGTTGAATATCATTTGCTTATCATCCTCACATTTGTTTTAAATCTTTGATGCTGATTGATTGATGTAATAATGGTGCAGGGATGCAAAACCGAAAGAGAAGCTGGAAACAGCCTATAAAAAGTTTTTTGGTCGCTCAATGAGAAGACCACAAAATACAGAGGTAGGATGATAGGTGAACTTATACACAGTTATGTTTATTTACCCATTACTTATCTGTTGTTCTGACACTTAAATATCTAGGAGGAGTCATCAGAGAGTGACTTACCAGTCCGCAGTTTTGGAACCGTCTTGACTAGGGAAGAAAATCGTAAGTAATGCTGCCACTGGCTGTTGCCGTAAATCTTTTATATATCGGTATTGACTTGTTTTATCTGATGTAGGACGGCTAAATATGCAAGATCCTGATCATGGTGTCAAGAAATTAAAATCTAATGGGTGAGAATATTTACCCTGAGTCATGGTTATAGAGATGTCCTGTTGGCTGTTAATAGCTCTACAACTTCATGTTGCAGGGCCCATGCCACACCTCTGGCTGTCTATAAAGATCCACGAGCCAACACTGCCATGGGTCATCTACACAATATTCCAAAAACAAGCAAGGCGCCATGGCAGAGCCTCGGAACTCTAAGCGAGCGGAACAAAGAGAACAATGCTATCCCAAGCAAGTGGACATCACATAAGGTATTGCATTTTGGGTTGTGTAATTTAGAATGTAACAAGTATTGGAAATTATGCATACAACAATCATCCAGTATGTAAATGAATGAATACTTTTCATGCCACAGATACCACAGAAACCCGTGTCCAGGACTGGAGCAGCAGCAGGTCAGCATATTGAGGTGTTCGTTGATGAAGAATGCGTTGAGTAAATTCCCGAGCTATCTCATAATTCTTTAAATCACTTCCCACTTAGTGTACATAAAATTTGATCAATACAGCCTATGACATAGATGCATTTGGACCTCGCCGAGGCTTAAGACTGTTGTAGATCAGAAGCTTTGTATTGCAAATTCGCAACCGTCCAGACAACTTACTGCCTTTCCCTTTATTTTTTCTCCTTGACCATGATTGAGTTTTGATGCCCTTTACCAGTGTCCATAAAAAGGCTAACCATGGTGCGAAGTCTTCAGCTCTACAGCTCAGAGAAGGGGATGGTGTGGACGTCAAGAAGTAAGCCTTCTTCATATTGTGCTAAGGAGTAATTCACTATGAACTCATTAACCATGTTTTAAATTTTTTGTTTACTCTTCTTTGCAGGGAGACGGAATTGCTGCGAGAACATCCACTCCGCAACTTCCCCTTGAGTTCTCTTCCAAGATGAGTGGTCTCAAAATGCTCTTGAGACCATTTTAGGGTCAGCTTTGTATCTCCAAAGCTTGACTAATCTTCATGAAACCTTTTCTGCATTTTCTGCATTTTTCTGCATTTTCTTTGGTCTTCACTTGAGCTTGTTCATCGAACAATAGTGTGCCTGTTGTACTTGTGCATGTGCTCTGGCAATTGCCTATTAAAATTGGGCAATTAAGAATGAATCCTTGAATAAACCAGTGTTATGTTGTGTAATTGGCTGATTAAACCGGTATTCTTTTACATAGTGTAGTTATTTTATAGAGCCTGATGATTTCACGTGTTGTGTATTTGGCTGATTAAATCGGTATTCTTGAAGACAACCAATCCGAACGACCAAATGAGGATGATGGAAACGCTCCTCCTTCTCTCTAGAATCGGCTCCCACCGCCGTGGACGCCGGTGATCCCCTCCCCCCACCTCTTCCTAAGATCGTCCACACGCCACCCCAGCTGACCGGCTGCGCTGTGCCGCTCGTCCGCACTGTCGGTTAGACCGTCGCCGCCTCGTTTGTCAAGCTGTTGTCCGTTTCAACCGCTCCTCTTCTCACCCCCTGGCTTGGCTGAGGCATCCCGGAGATTTTCGGCGTCCTCCGCCGCCGGCGCCGCCGCAACGGCTAGATTTTTGAAAACTAGCGCCCCAACGGCTAGTTTTTGCTGCAGTCGCCGCACGTCTCCTCCTCATGGTTCCGGCCTCGGATGAGACCCCGAGCCCCCAGCTGCCCCCCTAGGGCCGCCCACAAGCTCCCAGTCCCAGCAGCTCGCCGACGCCCCGCATAACCCTGCTCCGGCAACACTTGCAGATGGCGTGCAGACAGCCCAGCCCCAGGCGGCTACCCAGCACCCCCTGGTCAAGCTGCCGCAGCCGCCCCGAAGCAGCCCCAGGCCTGCTGCTCGGGTATGGGCCTCGGGACCCACTAGCTCCTTTCTCGAGGTCATCGCCCGCAGCCCAGCACGACTGCGCCATCCGACCATCGAAGTCCCCAAGCAGATCAAAACATCTAAAGACGGAAATTTGGCTATCCTATACACCCCTAGCGAGATTGGGCTCGGGGCCAAGCAGCTCCAATTCGCGGTGGTGGCGAAGTTCTCCGCCGGGAAACCGAAAGCGGAGGAAATCCGGGCCTTCATCACCGCCAACTGGAAGATCAAGGGGCCTTTCTCGGCTGGTAGCCTCGACCCGCGGCATGACTTGATTGTTCTCGACTCCCAGGCTGATCTAGTGGAGGCTATGGCCTGCCCGGCTCATCAAGTGGGACGGTTCCTGTTCAAGCTATTTCGATGGTCCCCCAACTTCAATCCCAAGCATGAGTCCTCCCGTGCTGCCGTGTGGATTCGCGTCCTCGGTCTTAACTCGCTCTTCTTCAACGACGGACTGTTGAGGCCCATCGGAGAAGAAATAGGACAATATCTCATGGTGGATGAGATGACGCTGAATATGACGTGCTCCGCTTACGCCCGGATGCTCGTTGAGATAGACCTCAAGCAGCCGCTGGTCTGAGAGGTTTACATCGGGAGTACAACGGGGTAAGGCGAGACCTACGGGATCATATATGAAGGGCGCCTCGCGTATTGCTCAAAGTGAAAACCGGAAGTCGGGCGCGCGCCACATCGGATCCAAGGCAGCGCCCGCGCTAATGGAAATAAGCAAGTTAAGGGCGAAGGTGTTCCGGGAATGGGGCGAGATGGACGATGCTAAAGCCGAAGCCGAGGGCGCGGCGCTGACTCCAGCGCCTCTGAATCCGGAAGCCGTAAAGGCCCCAGCAGGAGGTCCGTGCCAAGCCCCCCCTGCGCCTATGAGGACGGGCGCGACATTGGCTCCCGTAGGGAGTGAGGCCCCCCAGCCTCCCCAGCGCCCTCTAGTTTGGACGCGGCAAAGGCCCGGACAGGGGTAACGCGACTCGCCTCTCTTGCGCATAAAAACTCGCCCCACCCGGAGCCGAGCAAGGAAAAGGAGGGAAACACATACAAAATGCCCGAAGATCTCCCCCCAGAGCCCATCGAGCCGGAGGCAAGCCACCAGGCCGGCACTCAAGAAAACACAGCCCCTCGCCGGACCGAAGAGGAGCTGGCCGCGGAGGGAGGTGCGGAATTGACCATCGTCGGCAAAGCAAAGGCAAAGTCAGGAAAACTCAAGATTAAGACCAAGGCCACGGTTGGCGAGCAGCCCACCCCCGTGGAGACAGCGCTACCGAGCCACCAGGTGGATGTAGGCGGGACCGGTGCCTAGGTGACCTAGGCGGAGACAATGCTCATGGACAAAAACCCGGAGCGCAAGAAGACTAAGAAGAAAATTACCCGTGCGAAGCGCACGGCCCGGGCGGCCGAGGCGCATGCGGAGGGCGACGACGTGGGAAACGAGGAGGAGGAGCCACACACCGAAAACGAGGTACCCAAACTGACCGTCTTAAGTGTTTTGCAGGAGGCCCCGGCCGACGGAGACACCCTCAGTTGAGGACAGACGGAGAGGCTTCAGATTTCCTAGACCCAAGGAGTTTTAGGCGAAAGAAGAGCAAAGGCGAGAGACGTGAAGTGGAAGATGACCTTAGCCCGAAGGCCTCCAAGATGGGGAGACCTAAGAAGACTAAGACCAAAGATTCAGGTAGCCTAGCAGCGGCCGCCGCCCCCTCTCACCTTCCCAAATGATCAGTTCCCTAGTGTGGAACATTAGGGGAGCCGCAAAGGCTTCCGAGAGGAACTACCTAAAGCAACAAGTGCAGCAGCACAAGCCCTCTTTTATAGCCATCCTCGAGCCCAAGTCCAAAGGCTCTAAGCTTGAGATATTTGCTAGACGTCTCGGACACGAGGCCCATTTCTGTTGTGAAGACACCAACCACCACATCTGGCTTCTTTGGCACCCGAAGGTCATCTTGGTAGCGGTTGTGGAGGTCACCAACCAGTCCATTACGAGCATCATTGAGCACCAGAGCGGCGGTATGAAAGTCCTGGCTAGCGTGGTTTACGGGCTCGGAAACCGCTTCGACAGAAGAAGGTTATGACAATCCCTTTCTAGGCAAGCCCCTTTGGATAGCACCCCTTGGTTGATCGCAGGTGATTTTAATGTCATCAGCTCTTGGGACGAGAAGAAGGGAGGCTCAAGAGTGTCAGACGGGGGTATGCAGGAATTCAACAGCTTCATGACCGCAGCGGGGGTCTCTAATCTCGGGTTCATCGGGGCCCCGTTCACTTGGTCGAACAATCAGACAGGGAGGCACAGAGTTTGGGTAAGGCTCGACAGGGCTCTCGGCAACGGTCACCTCATAAGCTCCTTCCCGAGTATTCAGGTTATGCACCTCCCGCGGGTAGGGTCGGATCATGCCCCGCTCCTCATCTCCCTTGAGCGTAAGGAGCGGAAGGGGTCAAACTTCAAGTATCTCCGAATGTGGTAGAGTCATGACACTTTCCTCCGCACCATTCAAGACGATTGGGCCGGGAGAAGGAACATAGATCTGTTGGTTAACCTGCCCGAAAGCTGAGGGACACGGCTAAGGCCCTAGGGAGTTGGAACAAGTCTACCTTCGGTAATGTCGATAAGAGGCTCAAGGACATGGAGCTTCAAGTGGCGAGTGTCGAGGCCGATCTCCAGGCCAGTTGGGGCTCGGAGGGTGCCGAGGCGCTGCTCGCCGAGCTGGACGAATGTACGAGGGGTCTGGAGAAATCGCTGCAAGACAAGGATACACTCCTAAGGGAGAAGGCCATAGTCAAATGGACCGAAGATGGGGACGAAAATACTGCCTATTTCCATGCAGCCATGAGAGATAGAAGGTATCAGAACAGGCTTCAGATCATGAAAACCGACGGATCGGGTCCGATGGAGGAGTCGGAAGTAGAAGCTAAAATTAAGGATCACTTCGAGGGGATCTTTTGTCGTGGTTACACCACGCCGGAGCTTGACTTCTGTGACAACATCGTAAGAGCCATCTCAGACGAGCAAAGTGACGCCATTTCGAGCCCACCTGCGGAGGAGGAGATTATAGGGGCCATCAAAGGTATGAATACTCTAGGTGTCCCAGGTCTGGATGGGTTCACTGGGAGCTTCTTTATCGACACCTGAGACATTATCAGGGAGGACGTTATCGAAGGGGTTAGATGGTTCTTCCGCGGGGGGGCACCTCCCCCACAACATCTCCCAAGCCCTGGTCACGCTGATTCTGAAGAAGAAAAACTCAGCCGGCTTGGACGACTTCAGACCCATCTTTCTCAGCAATTACTGCCACAAAATCATCACCAAGATTCTCAACAATAGAATTGGCCCCTCTCCTGCCTAATATCCTCTCCCCGGAGCAAGCCGGTTTCGTCGTCGGGAGAAGCCCTCAAGAGTCCATTGCTCTGGCTAATGAGTTACTGATGTGCCTCAATGAAAATACCCTATGAGGCAACATCATGATCAAAGTGGATCTTTCAAAGGCGTTCGATAGGATCAGATGGGACTATATCCTCCAAGTCTTGAGGAGGCTCGGTCTCAAAGGAAATGCTATTAGCCTTATCCTCAACGCCATCTCCGAGGGCAGTCTTAGCTTCAATTGGAACGGCAAGAGGATCGATAGAGTGCACCCAGCTAGAGGCTTGTGGCAAGGAGACCCTCTTTCCCCCACCCTTTTTATCCTCTCGATGGAGCCTTTCTCTAGAGCCATAAATGTCGCGACGCATGAGGGGAGGATCGAGAGATTTAAGAGTCTGAAGGGGGCCCAGGGCCCGACGCTCATGCTTTTCGCAGATGACATGCTGATCTTCAGCAACGGGGCCGAGGCTTCCTTCACTAACTTGATGGATGTTGTGTTCTCCTTTTGCAGTTCTTCGGGGCAAAAGTTCAACCCCGCCAAGACAAGAATCTTCCTCAGGAAGCACATGAGAACGGCAGAGAAGGAGAGAATCAAGACCTTGTCGGGGTGCCAGACCGGGACTCTATTGGTCGTTTATCTTGGAGCTCCTCTCACTGATGGTCGCAACAAGATTGCCAATTTCGACCCGCTGATCGACGAAGTCAGGAATAGACTGGCCGGTTGGAAGACGAGGCTTCTCTCCCCCGGAGGAAAGCTCACCCTGGCCCAATCGGTACTTTTTTCCATTCCTATTCATACGCTTGCTTCTTGTGCATTGCCTAAAGGAGTCCTCAAAAGAGTGGAGAGTCTCATAGCCGACTTCCTATGGGACGTTCGAGAAGCAAAGCGCTACCACTGGGTCAACTATGCTACCATTTGCACCCCGTACGGGGAAGGAGATTTGAGTTTGAGAAGCATGGATCATGTTATGAGGAGCCTCCACGCTAAGCTAGCTTGGGCATATTGCAAGGGTGAGTCCCCATGGGCTCGTTTCGTCAAGCAAAGATACGAAGGGAGAAATTCCAGGCTCTCCGCCATGTGGAGGTATTTGAGGCCGTTAATCCAAGAGATTCAGCAGCATACCATAATTAAGATCGGGCGAGGAGATTGCAGCTTTTGGAACTCCAGGTGGTGCATACCCCCGCTTGACACCATTGGAGGATTTCCCAGCACCATCACGGTCAGGCAGGTTATTCAGGACGAAATCCTCAGGCAGCAAATCAGTGAGGCTCTCTCTCCTCTGGCCAGGAGTCAGCTGCTCAACATCACGCTCTCCGATTTTGCGGATAATATCATCTGGACCAAATCCACCACCGGGGAAGTCTCAGCTAGAGAATTCAGGTTGAGGACCGACACTCCAACCCACTCCAGCCAGCTATGGAGCAGAGCATGGATCAAGAGCATGCCAAAGAAGATCAACATCCTCATTTAGAAAATCAGACATAAGGCGCTCCCGCTTGACGACGCTCTTTAGAGAAAAGGTCACTAGCTTGCCTCAAAGTGCACATGTTGTGCAAATGCCCGGGGAGAGACCATGGACCATGTCTTCAGGGACGGTGATTTTGCGCAGGCCATCTGGCGTGAGATGGCTGACATGGTGAGGCTTCCCCTCCCGGATTCCCTTAGTGACTTGGCTAAGCAGTGGATGGTAGATCAAAGTCCGGGGAACCTCATGGGGCAAGCCAGGATATTAGCGTTCGGCCTTGGATGTTGGGAGATTTGGACTGACAGGTGTGCAAAAGACTTATGGCGAAAACACCGACAGGACTCCCATCTTTATTCTTCGCAAAAGGTGGGAAGCGGTGATCCGATGTAGGCTCCGGAGCTTCACCCCTCAGAGACCCACCTCCTCGCGAGATGTCCTCTTAGCCATAACAATGGGGTTCAGCGCTGAGGACGCGGCGCGGCACAAGCCTCTTCGGGCCTCCAGGACTCAAAGGAGTTGGCAGCCTCACCCGCAAGAGCTAACTGCTAATATCGCAAGCTTCGGAGCCTGGATTGTCTTCACCCTTCGCGATAGCAATGGGATCCTCCGGGTTGCCGAGAGAAGACCGGGGGCCCTCGACCTTGGATTCACCGAGATTTGCGACGCGGCCCTAGCCTGCCAAAGGACCATTGCGGAGCTTCGCCTGACCTTAGGAGGCATCCAGTGGGAGGCCTCGTTTGGTGCCGAGGCCGCGAGGAAATGGGCGGCAGACCGTTGCCCTTTCCCTTACAATTTCAGTACCATCCATCCGACCGAGAACAAGCTGGCAAGGGCCTTTGCCCGGATCAGTAGCAGCTCCCGTTGGCCGCCCGACTTACATGACCTGCCGCAAGACATTCAGCACATTTATTCGCAAGATCAGATTTATATGCAGTGATAAGCGTCCGCAGCCTATAGCGCCTAGCCCTCGAGCAACCCTTGTAGCGCATATGCGCAGCTGTTGTAGAGCTATGGCTCGCTCGCCGGCGATATATGCCCGAGCTTTTGTAGCGCAATTCGCGCTTTTTGTCCGATCAATGTATAATTTTTTTTTTAAAAAAAAAAAAACCGGTATTCTTGTGAACCGACTTCGCATGAACCAAATAGCTGGCATCTGATTACTATCCAATTAAACTGAACCGTTTTAATCAGACCAACAAAGCAAGTCTGAACCGACCCGTGCTGACTCGAAGCTGCCATCAATTGGCCTTCCCCGTTTCCGATTAGGGTTTTTGTCGGGCTCTTCAAATCCAAATCCGTACGGCTCAGCCAATCTAACAGATCTGATTTCCGAGCTTCGAATCGTTCGGCCATGGCGGAGCATCTGGCCTCCATCTTCGGAACCGAGAAGGACCGAGTGAACTGCCCCTTCTACTTCAAAATCGGCGCATGCCGCCACGGAGACCGCTGCTCCCGCCTCCACAACCGCCCCACCATCTCCCCGACTCTCCTCCTCTCCAACATGTACCAGCGCCCCGACATGATCACCCCCGGCGTCGACGCCCAGGGCCAGCCCATCGACCCCAAGAAGAGCCAGGAGCACTTCGAGGATTTCTACGACGATATTTTCGAGGAGCTCGGCAAGTTCGGCGAGATTGAGAGCCTCAACATCTGCGACAATCTCGCCGACCACATGATTGGGAACGTCTACGTCCAGTTCAAGGAGGAGGATCAGGCTGCCGCCGCGCTGCAGGCTTTGCAAGGGAGATTTTACTCCGGCCGTCCCATTATCGCTGACTTCTCGCCGGTGACGGATTTCCGTGAAGCCACTTGCAGGCAGTATGAGGAGAATAGTTGCAACCGCGGCGGGTACTGTAACTTTATGCACGTGAAGCTGATTGGGAGGGAGCTGAGGAGGAAGCTGTTTGGAAGGTATCGTGGTTTTAGGAGCAAAAGTAGGAGCCGTAGCAGGAGCAGAAGTAGGAGTCCCAGGCGCAGGCGGGAGAGGGAGGGACGCGGTGGTCGCGGTGACTATCACAAGGAGAAAGACAGGGAGTTTTACCGAGGAGGCAATGGCAGGCGAGTGGAGGGCGAGAGAGGCTTGGAGAGGGAGAGAGATAGGGATAGGGCGAGGAGGGATGATGATGGTGGGGGGAGGAGAAGGCATGGGGGTTCCAGGCGGAGCAGGAGTCCTGTCAGGGATGGGAGCGAGGAGCGTAGAGCTAGGATTGAGCAGTGGAATCGGGAGAAGGAAGAAAAGGAGGAGAAAGAATGAAGTAACCTGCTCGCCGCTGATCATCCGCTATTCCTTGTTGTTGGTATATCATTCTCATTATGATTCTTATTTATCAAGAGAAGAAAATCGTTGTTCTTGTTATGGGATAGTTGTTGAAAGTCTCTCTGATTGTGTCTTGTTTACTTGGTTAGGTGCTATACTGGGTCGAGACTGTGCTGGTATGCTCTGGCAGCGGAGTTTGGATTTGCTTTCTTGTATGAGAAGGGTGTTTGACGTCGCAATGAGTTATGTTGTCTTTTTAATCCATCTTAAGTTAACTATTTTTTTATGGAAGAAGCTTTTCAGTCAATTATCATCTTAAGTTAGTCTCTCATCTTTCTTGATAGTAATCAAGAGCATAATCAATTTGTGATCAACAGCATTGTTGGAAGCATCACATCAGCAGAAAGATGGATTCGTTGAGACTGAGGTATACGCTAGAGCAGGATGAACTGACATGCCTCTCTTTCTAACTCATAGTTTTAAGATTTGCATTCGGAGAGCATATGCATACACGGGTGTTGGTACTGTCAGATAGTAAGCAGCATGCACATCTCTATTCATCTTAATACATGGGTTTTAGTCTGATGAAATAGAAGCAGCTTTAAATTAAAATACCCATAAGAGGAGTGGGGGTGCTATTGTAGAATCTCAGTTTGAAGATTTTTGGATATGAAAATTTTGCACTTAGAAAATTTTGAATTAATTAAAATCATATAACTGTATGTCTTTAGTGAATGGTTAGTGAAAGCTCATTAAAAGGACTTGAATCCAAGTGAAAAATTGTTAAAAGAAATTTATATACTCTGACTAATAATGCTGAATAGATGATTTGAAATAATATCTTCCTTAGATAACAATACAAAATTTTAGACTGTGATTATAAAAGAGAAGATTGTTAGAAAATTTTTTAAGTATGCTAATCTTTATTGGGGTTTTGGATTCTCCTGTCTGATGAAAAACATTAGGGAATAAGATTACAAATTTGTAAAGAAATGGAGAAAGCGGATGTAGTACTGGGCAGCTGCTGGCTGAATAGTCGAGCCCGGGGTTACTGCGACAACCACGAGCAGGGAGACTGATCTGTCTTATGCTCGTTTGCATTTCCTCTCAAGGTCAGTGTAGGCGTGCTGGAAATTTCTTATAGTCCAGCACAAGTCATTGAACCCCATCTCTGCACATAGAGAACACATGAGAATCAGCAAACTACTTGGACAGGATTCTCCCTAATCACTGTGTCAGGATAAGTTACTGCTGATAGAAGAAGATGCTTGTCAGCCACTGCTGGCTGCACTGCACCATGGGAGTCATTTCGTGTCTACTAACTGGCTTCATAGGTAGTTCCAGCAAGAATGTCTTTCCCTGTCCCATGTTTTGTCGATGTTTCGGTTTATCTCATGAGGTGATCTTATATGGGATGCCAGATATTTTCCAGTTGTTTGGGCCCCGTTCAGTGCACTATCTTTCACTCTCTGAGTGGCAATTGGTAGTTCTGTTTTTTCCATCACTTTAAGTTGTTGCTGCTCCTTAACCTCCTCTCTCAGATCTCTTGACGGTAACTTTGCTCTTCGTGCCCCAACTTCTCAATTTACTTCAGATGAGATGAGCATTTTTCGAGAGATACTTCTACCCATTTCTGTTAACAGTAACTTTTTCTGCAAAGGTATGATCCGATTCCCACAGACTCGAGCCTATTTCCACCAGGTCACTGGAGAGCTGCAAATCGATGGGATGATCTAATTTCGAATCGATCAAGTTGCACAAGCCCTGCGTCTAGCCTTTGGCAATCAATTGGTGGAGATGACTTGGCCATGCGGTAGGTCACTCGCCCGACAACAGAAGATTGAGTTTCCTTAATGGCTTTAAAAGAGAGTTATGACTCAAGATGAATTTTTTTGTTCACCATATAATTAACATGCATTAAATTAATATTCTTGTCTTATATTATTATTTTATTTGAAACTATTCATCAAATGAAAAATGTGCCATTATTTATGATATCTTATTTCTGTAATTTGAAATTTATTACTCTTGTGACAATTTTTTTTAATTATATCTATTGTATTTAGA
Organism: Kalanchoe fedtschenkoi; assembly: GCA_002312845.1. Taxonomy (NCBI): domain Eukaryota; kingdom Viridiplantae; phylum Streptophyta; class Magnoliopsida; order Saxifragales; family Crassulaceae; genus Kalanchoe; species Kalanchoe fedtschenkoi. The sequence continues at coordinate 2,733,384 of NQLW01000081.1, forward strand.
CATGAATATTTTATTATATCTATTGTAAATAAAAAACATAAAATATTTCGATTACAATAGATATCATAAATTTATCATAAAATATTCATTGATATTTATTACTCTTGTGACATTATTTTAAATTTGGTTTTGATAGTGCATGTGACATGTTCTCAATTGAGGAGTTATAATTATATCTATTGTATAAGTGGAGTGATAATTAAGGTTGTACATAAGTCGGTTTTCAAATCGAACAAAATTAAACATGACCATTTTATTTATTTTTAAAATTAGAAACCAATTTTTTTGCAATGATTCGGTTTCAAACCACATTGGTTTATTTCGATTCAGTTTGAAATCGAAAAAACAACTTTAGTATTTAATTTTTTGACCAATTCTAAATAGTATGATCTAAATCATCTATTAAACTATAAATATTTTGAAAAACATAAAACAGTTTATTAATTTATCATAAAAGCAATTGCTACATACTAACAAACTCAATTTAAATCTTAAAATATTAAATAAATAATAGAAAAGGGGAATATGATTTTGAATTTATATGTGATGAGTTTATATAATTATATTGTTTATTTAAAATAGATATTATTTTATCTATTAATTTAATTATTTGATTTTTGATTTGGTGAATGGTAAATTATCAAAACCAGAAACCGAATCATTATAGTCTTAAAATTTTCGTTTAGTTTGAGAACCGACCCATTAACATTATTAAAATACATTTATTTTGAACCGAATCTATTTGGTTTGGTTCTAAACGTACATCATTTCAAAAAAGAAAATTCTAGAACCGAATAAATTAGAGATTTTTTCTTCAAAAAATATTAATTTAAAAAAAATCATTAAAATTTAAATAAATAGGAACAATAAAATTGAAACAAAATATTGGAAAAGTCGCAAATGAGAAAAGAAAATCCGCCGGAGTGCACGTGCACTACTGATTGCGCAGACACGCTCCACATCAGCCGGCAAGGAAATCCAACTGGTCGATTGACGTGTTCAATGCGAGTAAAATGCCCCACTGACCTGTTACGATATTGCCACGTCATCATATCAACGGTCCAGATCTCTCCAAAGATAATCTCACTCTTTCTCCCGTCTCCTTGCTCACCAAGTCACCATGATTAACTCCAAACTCCTCCGAAGCTTCCTCCTCTTCGTCCTCACTGGGTCATATATCTCCCAAGGCTCCAAGTAATCCATGGCGTCTCAGAGCTCCGTTCATTTTATTTTTTGAATTTCGAGTTCGGTTTTTTTTTTCTTTTCCATTTTGTATCCATCAATTTTGTAGATTTTTTTCTTTTTTTTTGGCGACGATGAGCGATGCTGGAATTTTCGATGACGGTGTGGATCTGGAGCATGTACTCGGTTCCGACCCGGAGCTGGTGAATTTACTCGAAGATTCAGTGTCGTCTCCGGCGGCGGAGGAGTCGACGGACTCGGTCCCGTCGTGGATTGGCGAGATTGAGAACTTGCTGATGAACGATGACTTAGCGGTCGACGCTCAACTGGTGGATGGCGTGGATCCAAGCTATCTTGATCAGTTTATAGCCAGTTTTCTACTCGACGCGCCTGCCGATGTAGCCGGCGACGGCGAGCTGATGAGTGCTTCAGATGACAAGAGTCCTCGGCCACATGTGTCTGACTTTAAAGGTGCATCGGAGAAGGAGACGGAAGCTACACAAGCGGATGCTAACGGTGATGCCGATGCCGATAATGATCCCAACTTTAAGAAAAGGAAGAGGTATGATTAGCTGGCAATTGTTATGAAGAGATTATGAGACTGCTTGAGTGTGTATTTATGTATAAGAAGGGGTGCTTTAAGACTGAATTCTGGGGGTTTTTGTTATTGTGTGGGTATGATTGTTAGGCAATTGAGGAATAAGGATGCGGCATTGAGATCGAGGGAGAGGAAGAAAATGTATGTGAAGGACTTGGAGGTGAAGAGTAGGTATCTAGAAGGGGAATGCAGGAGACTGGGGCGCCTGCTTCAGTGCTGCAATGTTGAAAATCAAGATTTGCGTTTTAGATTACATATGGGCAATGGGGCCACTGGTGCTGTCATGACCAAACAGGAGTCTGCTGTGCTCTTGCTGGGTATGAATCTCCATCGGTTTCATGTTATTTTGTGTTCCAATGAGTTTTTATATATTAAATTCACTGATTTAAGTACTGGTAAAAGAAGGATTTGATATCTGCTGCACTTACATTTTATTTGGAAGTTTGGTATTTAGATACATATCCAGGTTACATAGGCAACATAAATGTCTTACAGCCTAGCCTGAAAACTGTGTCAGTGCAGTATCGTCCCATTGGTGTTCTCAACCTGAGCTTGAAACTCCATGTGCATAGTCTTATAGTCTAATATTTTTGCTAGCTAAACATCCTGTCATCATATAATCGATGAAGCTAAGTCAAGGCTACAATAGTCCTATCAATATTCATGTTGGTTTAAACTTGGTTAATATGACTATAATCATCTCTGTCATGGCTGAAATTAAGCTGCTTGTAGCTATGAAGCCAGATGGTGGTAGTAGATCTGGCCTTATGTGACATATTAAGAACTTATACTTTCGCATCCGATTTGTCAAATGTTGATCCTGCTTATCTTAAGGTGTAAAAAGATTCTGGTACCTTGTGATGAACTGTCTTCTGTGGTCTTTTTCAACTCCTCTGGTTGCCTATGCCTGTCATATAAGATTCTTACACATTTGTTGTGCAGAATCCCTGCTGCTGGGTTCCCTGTTTTGGTTCCTGGGCATAGTGTGCCTCTTCCACCCGCCCAAGCTGCTCGACTCAAACAAGGAAGCAGTTGCACTTCCAGGAATCGGAAAGAGCGATCCAAGAAGTGCGTGTCTAAGAAGAGTAGGAAGTAACATAATTCAATCTCTGGGATTAGGAACGCTGGTAGATAGTAGAACATGCAGAGCCTTGCGCACCAAGATGAAGCCTCTCCACAGCTATACATCTAGCCTCAGTATTCTAGCATGACTAAATTTGGATCTCATCTAAAATGTGTAATTGCATGCCTCAAGCTGTTATTCACTCATCTCAAACATCTTGACTAAACCAATAAATCAGCTTTGAACCTCAAAAGAAATTCATGCACATTCCAGGTTCTACTACAAAACCAGCACTTTCCTGAGGCATAGTCATACTCAAAACCCAAAAGTTTTGATGGAATAACATCTCATGTTGAATCATCAAGCACAATAGTCCTTAAAAACTTTCAAGCAGACAAATGCAGTTAAGGAGCAGGATGTTCCAGGCTAGGTCTCAAACTTTCTCATACAACATTTGTTGACTCGCACAAGAATATAAGATATTACGGGCTACTTCGCAAACTAGTTCATGTAACATTTGTTGGCTCATATAAGAATCAACAAGTCAATTTTTCTCGCTCAACTTGAGTACTTTTAATGCAACAAAGAAGTCATATAATTAATGTATTCACATAAAGGGGCACACACCACACTGACTGAGCCGGGATATCAATCAAAAGAAAAAGCACTTTTTATTGATATTCGAAAAGTTTACAATGTAAATAGGCATGAAAACACGTCTATGAAAAGATCAGAGACTCGAAATACGTACCTTATTCATGTGGAGTAGTCCAACTACAACAATGAAATCTTCACTCCCATGTAAAGAACTAATGAAAAATTTCAATGTGTACAAGAATAAGCATGCCTACTCCTTGTGGTCACATACTAAGTTTTACAAAGATAGCAGGCGGTCATAGGCGTAACAATGTCTTGGACAAGTTTGGTTTATCACACTCTACCACAATCCATTGAAGTGATCTTTCTACTGGATGGTTGTTGCTGCCTCCCAACTAGCTACATCGACTCATTTTCCCTTTCATATGACTAAGTACTCATTATGCTGGGCTCTGGATTGTGAGTGAGTGATCCTCTCATATAAGATATATTCAATATCCTACTTATATACGTTTAGCATGACTCCTTGTCTCTAGATGACCTCCTCGATGAATCTTCATTATCCTTATAAAATAAATTCAAACAACTAACTAGAAACACCAGATGAATCTTCATCCATTCAGAGAGTTTCACATCGTAAGTTGCACTTTCGATCTTCACAATTATTGTGAGAGGGTTTTCATATTTCTGAATTAAGTGTTTTTGTCTCTGCCTCTGAGGAGTTTTAATTGTTCTTAAAGGATACTGTTTCCATACCGGTAGGCAATGGATAATCATTAACAACTCTTTCTCTTGGGCAGTATATCTCTTCTCCACATCTTTTAACTTATTAATTAAGCAAGTAATGAAATGACATTCTTGCACCAATACCCCTCTGATAGCATCAATATGCACTTCAAAAGGTTTTAACATATTGTGCATTGCAAAAACGTACTTTATCATGATTGACACTTCAACTTCTCGAAACTTAATTGCAAGCTTCTTCTGGTTCTACTTTTCATCTTTCCAAAGTAAATAAGTCAATGGGGCCACAACTTCTAAATAATTACGAATGAATCTACGACGACAGTCTTAAAGTTAGAGAAATGAGCGGAGTTCACTAACGCATGTTAGGGTCCTCCAATCTTTAATAACTCAAACTTCAAACTTCCTCCCATTCATGCGGATTTTCCTCTCGTCAATCTTATGAATCAGAAAATCTATGCATCTCTTTGCTAGAGAACGTTTCTCCTGCTTCACATATAGTTATTTTCTTCTAAATTTTGTATCACTATCCGTAAATGAGCTTCAGGCTCCTCTAATGTCCTGTTATAAATAACAAATTATCTAGATAGACAATAATAAATTTATTAAGATATCTCTGAAATATCTCATTCGTAAGAGTGTTGAATGTATTATGAAAATTAGTAAGTCTGAAGATCATCACCTTTAACTCGAAGGCACCGTATAGTGGCACATAAGTCGTCTTATGCACATCTCTCTTAGCAATCCTGACTTGATGATATCCAGACTGTAAGTCTAACTTTCAAAAGTATTTTTCTCTATATAGTTGATCGAATAGATCTCGGATAATGGGAACCAGATAATCGTGCACACTATTATCTTGTGCAATGCTCTATATTTGATGCACAACCGTAATGATCCATTCCACTTTTTTGGAAACAAAATTGAAGCCTCAAATGGAGAGTTTGAGGATCGAATGAAGCCTGCTTCCAACAACTACCTTAGTTTCTTTTGAAGCTTCGGCAACTCAGGTGGCGACATTAGATATGCCACTCTTTCTAGAGGCTTTGTCTTTGACAGTAAATCTATCTCATGATACACTCCTTCATGGTAATATCACTTTTAGTAGCTGATCGGGCATGGCATCTTCAAACTCCATAAAGACTGCATCAATCTATTTCGACACTGTCTTAAAGTCCTCCTCTTTAACTCAAAGAAAGGCAATGGATGTGGGTTTGTTTAATTTGTTTCTTCAACTATTGCGCTAATAGGAATCTTGGCATTCCCCTTTAAATGAAGATCTTTTATGCTCTTCTTTTACTTCACTTGTTGGTTTGATACTTCGCCAATCTCCCATGAAGAGAAGATTGTGAGCAATGGGCATCTAAACTACTCTCACTTATCTGAAGAATTTCATTCACAAGATTATAACAAAGTCATCCAATGGAATCACAGTAAAACTTAATGACCATTTGCACACTTTTTTGTAAATTCTTTACCACTCCACTAAGTGAGCGAGTTTGAAAATCACCGCCTTTTATCTGCTAACATCTTTCTTGATGTTTCGACCTAATCGCACTACTTTCAGAATATTTATCAAAAAAGTGAGTCACGCCAGAATCAACTAAAACTCAATTTGATTTTTGATTGACCTTCAAATCCAGGTACATAAGAGTTCACGTATTTTAAATTTTGATTGTCACAACCTTCTTCTCTTAGATAGATAAACAATGGAGAGGTCACATTTGTAAAGAATATTTTGTCTCATCTCCTTCTCTTTTGCTATAATCTTGGCCACTGTTTTGTTTCTCGAGTGCACTCAATGCTCATTTGTGAGAGAAATCTGTCATCCAATGAGGCCTACTACATAAGCATTCTAGCCAATACTTCTTGTCACTGGCACGTCCGTAGTTGTTGTTGTTAGGACAAACCGCCCACTTATTTGTTGATATCATTTTCTTGAAAAGAATGACCCCTTATTTTAAGGATTTGAGGGCCAGAGTTTATGCATCAAGGAATTGATTTTTAAACCGTGGCGGTCTAATTCTTTTGAGTATTTATCGTAAATGAGTAGTCAGTAAGTCTTTATGTTGCACTTTTGACACTCGGAAGATTCCAAATTAGCCCAGGACTTCAGTCTCTTAAAGAAATAAATTTTTTTATCCGATTCAGACTTATCATTGACATGAAACATTAATACCATAAATTTCCTCACATAATCACTAGTATCACTTGTGAGTTTTAGTGATCTTAATTTGAGTTGGTCATTTGTAGCTTACATTCTCGAGAAAGAACTAGTATCTTGAACTCTTTTTGAAGTCTTCCCCATTTTAATAACACATCGACGAGCTTGAATTTTATCATAATTTGACCTCCACCAGACATTTGCATGCTCTGTAAGTACATTGCAACCATCATTATTTTCACTTCATCATATCTGCCCACGCCATGTAGGATTAACTCAATTACGATGTTGAAGTATTCACTCTTAGTAAAGAGTTATTGAGACTTTTTTTAATCACTTCAGTAAAAATATGATTACTGTTTGTGCTAACATACTAAATTTTATAAAAATAACAAATAATCATAGATGTAACAATGTTCTGAATATGCTTAACTTATAACCAGTGTTCTAAAAGGTGTCTGCCTAGATAAATTAATCGATGTCATGCTTAGCCGCCCAACCGATTAATTACTCAAGACTTATATATTTTTATAAAATTACTAATTTTAAAATATATAAATTTAGTATTATTAAATATATTATTAATAAATATAACTCCTCTTAACTGTTTGATTAATCTTTTAACTAATTTCAACCTATGCGATTAATGCTTGACATTCTCACGGCCTTACCCGTTTTTTTAGAAGATTGCTTCATTGCTTGTAAGACATGGGTGTAATAATTCGGTGCGGTTCGATTTTTAATAAAAAAATTAAATCAAACCGTTGGTAATTGGTTTGATAAATTTGAAACCGAACCGAATCGCTAGTTTTGAAAAATCTAACCGAATCAAAACACATGGTTTGATTCGGTTCGATTAATTTTTTCATGAACTTTTTCGAGTAATTTAATTACTAAATAGGAGAATTTTCATATAAAATTCTAATTTTGATCGGTTCAGTTTGAAAAAATTTAAAGACAAACCAAACATTAGTAGTCAATTTTTCAAAATTTAAAATTATAACCGAACCACTAACATTCCAAATGAAACCAAACCTATCAATTTAATTCGATTAATCAATTTATCAAATTTTATTTACACTCGTACGCCCAAATTTGCAATACACTCAAACCTCATAAGCATGAGTTACTCTGACCGTTAGGTGGAAAAAAAAAGGACACGTGTCAACGTGTCCATCATCAATCTTTTCCTAACCCATCTGTTTGGTACAAATCCTGCGGGCCCCACCCATCTTCCGACGGGTAACTTCCCCCTTTCACCCAACCCACAGAATATGCCCAATGCTTATCCCTTTCATTCCCCCCAAATGACAAATCCACCTTCTGAGTGTCTTCATCTCTCCGTTTCATCGTCAGACATGTCTCTTTTTTTTCTAGGCTTTTCCCAACCAATGCACAAATTAAGTAAATCGTCAAATGCCTGTCAATCAGCTTCTCTAGATTTTCTTCACCATTAGAGTATTATCCAATTCCGACGTCAAAATCGAAACCCAAAGTTTGGGCCTACTTTCATGGGCCGTGGCATTCTCGTAAATATCACGAAATCCGAGGCCGATTCCGAAGCCGCTGCCGCATTTCCTTTCGTTGGTTGGTTGCATCGCCCGCGTGTGTATATATTAAACCCAGACTGACTTTCCGCAATGCCCTCACTACCAAACTCTTCGCTTTCGCATCACACAGCAGCAGCAGCTGCAGCGTAGCAGAGCCCCCGAGACAGCAACTACCAGCAGCGACTCGATGGATTCGGACTTCGGCATTCCCAGAGAACTCTCCGATCTGCAGAAGCAGCGATCTCTCTACCAGCCGGAGCTTCCTCCGTGCCTCCAGGTCTGCTGTTCAAATTCTCGACTCTATCGAATTCGAATCAGCTCCCCTCCGCGTTCCATGTTCTTTTTATGGGATGCGATTGGGCGCGAGCAGATCGGCCGTTTTCTTGGGTTAATGTTTATTGTGTGTGTTATTTTTTGGTTGTTGGACTGGTTGGGAGTGGGTGAAAGGGTTTCTGACTTTCTGCTGTATCGATCGCTTCAGGAAAGTTGTTGTGTTGATTATTCGCGGTAGATCGGGGTCGTATGGTGCATTGGCTTTTCTGAATCATGCATATATTGGGAAAAATGGACTTTCAGATGCTGAATCATTGATTCTGCGTAGCTTGATTTCACAGTTCAGGATGTGAGAGAACTAGGGTTTTCAGTGATGACGGTGCCCCATGCCATCATATAAGGATAGTGTATTGTCTTGTGTTTTTGATATGCTAGCCCTAGGGCATATATGCTTCTGTGTAACAGTTGGAGCAAGCAATGCAATCTTGCATATGTCTTGCTCGCAATTGTCTGTCTGCACTGTGTAAAACTTTTACGTTTTCCAGTACCCTGTCAAGTGATAATAGTTCTATTTTTTTCATGTTTAGGCTGTTTGACAGTTGATACATGCAATTGGGTTTGTATGGAGTGTGCAACCTTAATTTAGTTGTCTTGCATATTGTGCAGGGTACGGCAGTAAGAGTCGAATTTGGAGGTCCCACTACAGCAGCAGACCCTAGCGACGCCCATGCCATTAGCAGATATTTTCCACATACATATGGCCAGCCGCTAGTCCATTTTCTTAGGAAGACTGCTCAGGTTCCTGATGCACAAATCATTACTGAGCATCCACCAATTAGGTAAACTTCGATTCCTGGCTTGTATTCTCTTGCTCCAGGTGCATGTGTCAGTCAATATTAGTGCTTTATAAGACCCTAAAAGGTGTCTCCTTATTGCAGGGTTGGGTTGGTTTTCTGCGGGAGGCAATCACCTGGAGGACATAATGTGGTTTGGGGCCTTTACAACGCTTTGAAAACCCACAACACAAATAATGTTTTACTTGGGTTTCTAGGTAGGCGGCATGTTAATGGGTGGAAGTATGCTTCTTAACTAGCTAATTGATCGTTTTAATCTTGCGACCCTAATTGTCCAATCCTTTTCCATTGACCTTGATATTTATCATTATATGTTGCTTTCTTTTTTGTTTTCTTGTATGAGGAATATATGTGGTTCAGTTTAAGCTGTACTTGGATAAGGTCAACTTGTTTGAGTTGCATAAGATAATTAACTATATTTCTGGATCTTTTTTCAGCATCAATAATTTACTCTGGAATTCACATGAATGTATTTATGTATGACAAGGTGGTTCGGAGGGCCTGTTCGCTCAAAAGACACTTGAGATATCTGATGACATTCTTGCGACCTACAAGAACCAAGGTGAGATATCATGGAGACATGTTCAGATTAGTTTCCTTATGTTTTCTTTGCTGGATACTTCTCTTGATTCACATTGTGGATTTGGTTTCTCTTAGGTGGTTATGATTTACTTGGAAGAACAAAAGATCAAATAAGGACAACCGAGCAGGTTAATGCTGCTCTGGCAGCCTGCCAAAATCTTAAATTGGATGGCCTTGTCATTATTGGAGGTACAACTACAGCAATTTGAAATACTTTTTATTTTGTTAGAGAACATATGAATCACAAGTTTGTCTTGTATGAACACTTGTTTCTCATCTTATATATAGGAGTAACATCCAACACAGACGCTGCACAACTAGCCGAGACATTTGCCGAGGCCAAGTGTGCGACAAAGGTATGTGGTGTACAGTTGGGGTGTCTTGCTCCTAGTTTACTCCATAGCTTGTTTCATTCAGTTATTCCCAAATACCAAACTTCTTTTATGAGAATAGGTGTATGCTAACTTTTGAAATAACTGTGTTATGTGGAATATCCAGGTGGTTGGTGTTCCTGTTACCTTGAATGGAGACCTCAAGAATCAATTTGTTGAAACCAATGTTGGTTTTGACACTATTTGTAAGGTAATCACTCTTTTAGTTTTTACCTTCTTAATCCAACCCTCTTCCATGTATTTGGCTGTATGCCCTTTTTTGCAGGGTGCTTACTATTTTGTATCGTTGCTTTGCTAATTTCATTATATTAGTTTTCTCTTTGCTATTCGGTACATAATCCATCATTTATAATGTTATATCATCTCCCAACTAGACATATCTCTTACGATATTACACCAAGTTAATATTTGCTTACAAATCATAATGCTGTAGTTTCTGGCCGATGATTTTCTGTTGTTATTATATATCAGGTCAACTCCCAGCTCATTAGCAACACCTGCACAGATGCTCTCTCTGCTGAGAAGGTAACATATTGATGCTTGCACATAGAAACCCTCCTTCTAAAGAGCATTATCCCTATACGAAACAAGTCAATTTCTGCTAGTTTCTTTGTAAAAGTCGCATCTCGCATGTGTATATTACCCAATTCATTGTGTAAAAAGATTGTTGTATGCCCTTTCCTTTACTGGTGATTGATACATTGTTTTATTTAACTCTTCAGTACTATTATTTTGTACGACTCATGGGCCGGAAGGCATCTCATGTTGCTCTGGAGTGTGCTCTGCAGTCACACCCAAATATGGTTTGTGCCATCTTCTTCTATCGTTTTACATTTGATGAGCTCCTAAAGACTTGATTCCCACAGTTTCCCGTATCTATTGTCTTTTCTTTTGTATTCAGGTCATTCTTGGTGAAGAGGTAGCGGCTTCAAAGCTTACTCTTTTTGACTTGACAAAACAAATATGTGATGCGGTTCAAGCTAGATCAGCCCAAGGTTTTTATCCTATCTGTATTCAGTTGTCTTCGGCTTGTACTTTTTGTGGACCTAACTAACTAACCTTGGCTTGCTTTCAAACCAGATAAATATCATGGTGTTTTCCTGTTGCCTGAGGGGCTGATTGAAAGAATCCCGGAAGTCTATTCTCTCTTGCAGGTATTTTTAACTTCATTCAGATGATCCCCACTTGGAACTGTCATGATTGGTTGGACATGTTGAAAGGCTGTATATAGACAAATATTTCATGATCACTTACATTTTGCAGGAAATCCATAGTTTGCTTCGCCAGGGAGTTTCAGTCGAGAAAATTCCTTCCCAACTATCTCCCTGGGCATCTGCCTTGTTTGAATTTTTGCCAATATTTATCAGAAAGCAGGTAAGCATATAGTCTGTCTTGGACTAAGTTTTTCGTCTATCTTGTCTTACTCCTATAGTAACTTGATACTGACATGGCTAACTCATTTTTTTACAACAGCTCCTCCTCCACCCTGAGTCAGATGACTCAGCACAATTGTCTCAGGTACTCTTTACTGATTCTCGTCCCTTCAATAATCAAATTCTGTTGACTTTTTTGTTTTGGTAGATTAATTCTCATTGTTTTATCCAGATCGAAACGGAGAAACTTCTGGCATATCTTGTCGAGACAGAAATGAACAAGCGTTTGGTATTTGTAGCCTGCCTTTCTCTTTATGTCATTTAAAATGTTTTCATTTGGTAAGGCATTGAGTGGTGTGCCAGTATTGTAGATAATATTGGGTTTTTCACATCACTATTTTCGGGCGGAAACTCAGCTTTCTCAATCTGGAATCTTTACTGGGATACATGTGTAGTTTTTTTATATATGTTTTTGCCCTTATTCCCTGACCAGAAAGAAGGAACCTACAAAGGGAAAAAGTTCAATGCTATTTGTCATTTCTTTGGTTACCAAGCTCGTGGTTCCCTACCCTCGAAGTTCGACTGTGACTATGCCTATGTAAGCCAGAGTTATGATTTTCCTCTTAAATTTACAGGTTTGAAATATTAGTTTGTTTATATTCTTGACAATGATAAATATGTAGGTTCTTGGACATATCTGCTACCACATTTTGGCTGCCGGTCTTAACGGTTACATGGCCACTATAACTAATTTGAAGAATCCAGTTAACAAATGGCGTTGCGGTGCTGCCCCCATCACAGTATGTTTCCCGCATTGCTAAATGATCTATTTATCAAATCACATTTTATTAATTTTATGCTAATTTCTCTCTCTGATTTCAGGCCATGATGACAGTCCACCGTTATTCTCTTGGTCCTGGGGACTTTTCGATTGGAAAACCTGCCGTCCATCCTGCTGTTGTGGATTTGAAGGGAAAGGCTTATACGTAAGCTCGCAGAAGTTGATAACATAATCTACGTCTCAGTATAATGTTGCTTATGTTTGGTTTTTTATATTGTTCACAGGCTTTTGAGACAGAATGCCACGAAGTTCCTAATGGATGACATCTATAGAAACCCAGGACCTCTTCAGTTTGAAGGCCCAGGAGCTGATTCTAAGGCTGTGAGTTTGTGTGTGGAAGACCAGGATTACATGGGTCGAATCAAGAAACTTCAGGAATATTTGGACAAGGTTTGCCCATGACCATCCTCAAATCTCTTTACATTTTTTGCTTCGAATAATTAGTATATGAAGTAGTGTATCTGTCAAATTCAAACAATATTAAGGTGTGTTAGGGGTGGGTAGACATTGTTTTCAACTGTCTTGTTTGATGCATGTCTGTCTAATATACTTGAGGTCCTGCATTATCTGCAGGTGAAGAGCATTGTGAAACCGGGGTGTTCTCAAGATGTCCTGAAAGCAGCTTTGAGCTCAATGGCTTCTGTGACAGACGTTCTTTCACTGATGGCTGCACCCTCATCTAATGGCCAGGGAAACTTTTGAATGCTCAGCAGGAGCTCTTTGGAACTCGGGGGATTGCGACCCCTTGAGACTTGAAGAACCTTAAAGAGTGTTTGCATCAGATTTTGCATATTAACTTATCTCCTGAATTTGTTCCGTCTAAGAAATCTGAGGTGTCAGGAATAAACTCCTCGTGATCTGAAACTTCCATGTGTTAAAAATAATCTATGTAATATGGATTGAATGACAGTTTTGGACAGCAAAGATGGTGGCATGAATCTTATTTTTATTTTTTCCCTCAGTTAAGGATGTTTTCGTTTGTATGTTATGACATTGTTTTGTAGGACTGTCAATGAGTTCGGTTTTTAACATAATAATTTTATTATTTGATTTTGTATTTTTTTTTTAAAAAAAAACTGAACTGATTTACATTGATTTAGTTCTGAATTGAATTGATTTATTTTGGTTTGATTTGAAATTGAAAAACCGATCAAATTCATGACTCCTACTTAATAACGATTTGGACTCATACTAAATTGGAAAAAGTAGAATTTTCATTTTGTATTATATAATTTTTTATTAAATAGTGTAATAATTAATTTAGATCCTAAAATATTCAATTAATTAATAGAAAAGAAAAAAATTAATTTATATTAATTTTATTATTATTTTAATAATTTGATTTTTGTTCGATAAAAAAATAAACTACCAAAATCGATAATTGAATCATACTACTTTTTGATATTTTGATTCGGTTAATTATTTTGGTTCGATTCAATTAAAACCGAGTTTAATTTTCAATTCAACCGGTCGAATCGATCCAACAACAACGCCAAAACTACCTGAAACCAGTCTCTGAGAGGAAACGGTGGCCGACGATGGGGGCTTTTACCGAAGGCTACTTCGCCTTATTGACTCCTCAAATGGATTGGGATTCTCACGTCGTCAGGTATCGATTTCATCTTTCACGAGTTTAGTTTAAAACGGAGTTGGATGACGGTTTCTCGGCCTTCTGTCCCATGCTTAGTTTCAGTTGATATTATAGTTAAAATATCTGCAGTTGAAGATTATGAGATGTGAAGAGAGGCATGGAAAAAGAGCGAGAAGAATTCTCTTTCACTGGCGCTAACTGACTATGTGGTTGTTGAGAAAGTTAGAGGCTCAAAGCCAGGACCCTTCAGTCTGTCTCTGCACGCTAAATTAGACTTTGACAATTCAAATCATGTGTGTTTCAGCTGCACTAGTGAATGAGCAAGCTCTCTTCCATGGATGTTCTGAATCGCCCCAGCTGCTGCCTATTTTCGGGTGCATAACTTTGAATGACTTACTAGAAAATTCATTCTGCATAAATGGCCTGCTGCCATTTCCTGCATCACTTACAGAATACGGGTTCTAAGGCATTCTTAGGGATGAAATAAGGCATCCAGTGAGCCAGTAAAAACGTTAACCTCTGTGGAAGGCAAATTTTCTGCAGGTATCGCGAATCTAGATGAGGACGTGCTGGATTTGCTATTTGTATGTCATTAGTTGCTGTACCAAACCCTGCATCTTACATTTGACAGCATTGAAAACGTTACCTTTGCAGATAAAAGGTCACTTTTGGCATTCATATTGAATTTCAGCAAGGAAAGCCATGGAATGAAACACCCTTATGTCAGTGACTTGGACAACAAGAGTCTCTGTCATTGAGCTGAGTTTACCCGAAATGACCAAAAATCTGATCTGGGTATCCGGTTTGTTGCTAGTTTTAGGCTGAATAAGTTTCAATGTTTTATACCGTATCTGCCTTTTCTCAAGGGTATCTTGTTCATATTGCCATGAACACATGATTCCCTTAGATATTCAGTACCTTGATGTAAACTTCACAGTACTTCAATGACATTTTTTATTAACTTGTCTTTGTTTACTTACATTTTTCAAACACTTCCTTCTTCCACCTTTCACTTTTGGATGCCATTTTGGGTAAAAATTCACCTGTTAAGAAACGCTAAATTATTTATAGTTATCTTAAAGGCAATTGTAGTAATTTTTCTATTTTAATCTTTTGGCTAAATCTAAGCATTAGGTGCAATACTCTCTAAAGTAGGGATGAAATGGAGAACCTCGTGTTGGATACATCTCGATAATCTAAACTGACTCTTTTTATTAACAAACTCAGAAAGCCATAAAGACTACTGTAATTGAACAGAGGAGTCTCCAATAAAAGGGAGACAATGTCTTTATGTTGAGATCATGTTAGTAAATAGTACCAGGTCCCGCTCTGGAATACCTAAAAGACTGGAATCCTCCACTTTTGCCTCTGCTCTGGTGATTTTCTCTTTGGGACATTCTTCTTGTTTTCTTCCAGCTTTGAGAGTCTGGGAATGAAGCGGGAGCTTCGCCTTCTGGTAACATTTAGCTACTTATATATTCGAATGGTTATTTGGATACTTTCTATGTTTGTATCAATACATATTTTGCTAACCATTAGATTTTTTAACACTAAAATTCCATATCGTAGTCAGATAAATTCCATATCGGAGTCAGATACAACGGCGCCGTTGCAATCCTTTGCTTGTTTACCCTATAAAACCAGTTAGGGCTGCATGCGGATCATTTTTATTTGGGATAGATTGTATGCTTGCTTTTGCGCCGCCGCCGCATAACTCAAGAAGATTTTCTGATAGGTTTTTCGAGATCGAGGTGATTCTAGTAGCAGGTTTGTGCCTTATGCTTATACATGCTTTGAGAACTGAGGGGGATTGCTTATCCCTGTTCATTTTAAAGTTCCTCATTGAGAAATCTGGTCTTAAACTTATCTGATAGTTTTTTTGAGATTTAGGTGATCCTAATAGCAGGTTTGTGCTTTGTGCTAATTCATGCTTTGAGAGCTGAGGGTGATCTTTGTGCTTTGTGCTAATTCATGCTTTGAGAACTGAGGGTGATTCCTTATCCCTGCTCATTTTAAAGTTCCTCATTGAGAAATCTGGGTCTTAAACTTTTGTTTATCTGAGCTAATCTATGATAATTATATTAAAACATGTCGGAATCATGAATATTTGGGCGAGGTAGACTTGTCTTTTTCTACAAATTTTATGTAAATGATATTGTATCATTCATATGAATCTTTCTTTTCATATATTATGTTAGGTCTCGTGATGGTTGAGATCTCAATAGTAGGTTAATGCAATAAAAGGCCGAAGCTAGTTCAGAGCGGAGAGCTATAGTTCTGGAAAGATGGACCCTTTACCATATGTTGGTGACTTGTCTGAAACTGAACTGGATAACAATATATATTCGCAGCAAACAGAAGCTATTGCTGCTTATGATCTGCAACTAATTGACGACGAGCCTACATCTGTAAAGAATAATGTGGTAAATGAAAAAGAGAATCGACTTCTGAATAATGAACAGAGCAACACTCAGTATGATGAAATGGTAAATGGCAGATGGGAATACATAAATTGTCTCAATCTTTGATAAATACTTTCATGGGAGATGATGATATTAATCTGTCCTTGTTGCAGCATTTTAAATCTCTTACAGGTGAAGATCCTTTGATTCAAAATGATGGTGGCTATTTACAGAAAAATGGCCTTAATGCTGCATTAGACCAGCTTTTAAATAGTAGGTGGGAGTTTGGTCAGGATAACGAAATGGTACTTGTTTAGCATGCCTGGAAATGCTAGTTTTCTTGATTTTATTATGACTCCGGAAAAAGACATACATGCAAGTATCTGGTACTAATTACACATTTTTGCAGCATTTACATCATCTTGCTAATGATGACTTTCCAATCAAGAATGTGACTGAAGCTATGAACAACGATCTGCTGAATGATGGACAGAAACAGTGTTTGGACTGTGGACAGAATAATTCTCTGGACGGCAAAATGGTATTTTGTTTAACATTCCTGCAAATACACTGATATTACTGTGTTATTCTTATGATGCTTTAGACGCGACCCTGGTATAAGTAATGAAAGTAATGAGTATGTCATCATTTAGAAGATCTTTTTTTTTGGATCATGCCAGTGACGACTGCCTAATCGAAAATGCGGCTAGCATTGTAAACAATGATGCTCTTAATCATGGAAAACCAGTTAAAAAAAAGTAAAAAGCATCTTCAACTCTTCCTAAAATTTCCCTCTTTTCTCTTTCTCTCGTTCTCTTACACTCTCTCTGGTATCTTTAATTTCATGGCACATGTTTTTCATAATAGAAATATAAGGAATAGATGCGTGGCAAATGATGGTTAATGAGGAGTATAAATAATCCTGTTGTTTCTTTTGCTAATATAACAAAAACAACAACAAATTATATAACGTCTGTATATTCAATAATACAAAGCAAAGTGTTTTTTGTTTTATTCTGTCTAATGTATTTTAACAACTGGTATCAAAAGTTAGTGAGGGTCAGGGACCAACTTAAGTTATTAATAGCAATGTCGGAAGTTGTTCCAATAAATTGATCGATGAAGCTAAATGACAATAATTACATCAATTGGAATTTCCGCATCAGTTACTACTTACAATAAGAAGAGTTATGAGAGATTGTTGCAAGTAACAAAACGTCAAAGTCACTAATAGCAAATGCCGACAAGTGGTGATGATTATCAGAGATATGTTCGGGTTGATTTTATGAAGAAGAAACTAGAAGCCTTTTGTAAATTTATTGTCTTTCTAGAGGAGGCGGAAAAGAACATGGGATGTCGTTTGCATTGGTTGGATGGGAGTTCACTACTGAAAAATTCACTTTCGGAGAATTCAAAATATTTACAACAAAATGGGTACATTGTCAATTAATATGTCCTAACACATTACAACAGAGTTGAGTTGCAAAGAGAAAGAATCGACATCTCACAGAGATATGTCGAAACATGTTACACGGCAAAAATATTCCACATATTTTTTAATCTATAAAAAGATTATAGCTAATGTGATCTACCTGATTGCCTCAAGCAAGATTGTGATTTATTTCAGCATTATAAGTGCGTTGGAATCTAAAACCTTCAGTGACTCACTTCAGAGTGTCTGGTTGTGTTTGTTCTAGTTCGTTTGTGAGAAAAATTTGTCGGGTATGGACGTATGGTATGCAACGAAAACAGTGGAAATGTTGTGATCCTATAATTAGTCATTTGTTGTTATGTGTCAATACATGTCCTATTTGATGAAACATTTTCTTGGTAGTCACCATAAGCAGTGGTGTGGCCTTACTAAAAATGATAGAAGACAAATTTCAGGAGGGTTCAGAGGTACGGAAAGTGAGGCTCCGGATAAAAACATTAGAAAACCAGATAATGAGGTGACAAGTCTTGAGTCACATGGGCAAATAAAGTGCCTGTGTGAACTGGCTAGTACTTGTGATATCGATTACACTGGAGATTATGACAAATGACGATCTACAACAAGTTACATATTTAATCTTGACTCAGGTGTTGTAACTTGGTGCCATAAGAATCAAACAACGATGCCATTACAAAGTACAAAGGCTGAATATCGAGCAACAAAAATGACAACACAAGAATGTTAGGATTTGTACTAGCCCGTAAACTGCCATTACAAAGTACAAAGACTGAATATCGAGCAACAAAAATGGCAACTCAAGAACGGTGTTATGAAGTTATATTGAGATAATCAGTTAGCAATTATTAGCTGAATATCCATTGTTTCATGTAAGAACAACACATTCATCATCATTTTGTATGCTTGAAGGTCTTACTCAGTGAAATGGAGGTGGAGATATAACTATAGGGAATCAAATAACAGACTTTTTCACCCAAGGTCTTAATGGAATAAGATTTGGAAAATTAAGCTGAAAACTTGGTATGCTTCAAGTGCAGAATTGAGAGAGTTACGACTCTGGGGAGTGTTAATAATGAAAATAAACAACTCTTCTTTCAATTTATCTCTCCTGTTTCTATCATTCTCTTGCATCCTCTCCCTTTTTTTTAATTTCATGCATCATGTTTTTCATAATAGAAATATTAAGAATGGATGTGTGGCAAATGATGATTTATGAGGAGAATTAAGAGTCTCTCTTTCATTTGTTGGTGTAAAAGAACAACAACAACAAATTATACACAGTCAGTATATTCAATAATAAGAAACAAAGTGTTTCTTGTTTCATTTTGTCCATTGTATCTTCACTGAACCAACTTTTAATTAATGGGGTAACTTTAATTTGTTGATGAAATGGTATTTATTTCTCAATATTCCTCCAAATGAATTTATTGTTGAATTTTTGATCCTCTAATAAAAACTTAGCTGTGAGGCTGATGCTGATCTTGAGTGATTGGAGAATTTAGAAGATGATGCTGATGAAAACATTTTAATCGATAATTAGGCTGGATTTGTGCAGGACAATGCTCGACTGAACCAGCTTTCAAATAATGATGAAAGCATTGCTATGGGTGACCAAGTGGTATTTTATTAACATTTCCCTCAATTGGAAATATTGTTACATATGTGATCATCTCATAAAAGGCATAGATGGAATGCTTTGACATTAACCACGAGTCCTTGCAGCATTTAAAGGATCTTGATGATGTTAAACTTCTAGTTGATGAAGAAGCTAGGACTGTACAGAACCGTACTCTGAATGATGAGCAAGACAATTTTCAGAATGATCAAATGGTATGTTTAACATTCCAACAATAAAGAGTTAAATATGTCTGATAAGATAGACGTCTCGTAATCTTGATTGTGGTGTGATATTCAGATGATAGTTGTCGGTGAAAGCAACATCGAAGAAGAAAGAGCTGCTTTCATGACTGAGCTTGAGAGATTTTACAATAGGGGAGGTTTGAAATTGAAGATTCCTAAATTTTATGGCCAGCCACTTGATTACCTAAAGTAAGCTGCTTGTTATGGACCTTTGGAGGGCTACAATTTATGAGAGTGTTTTATCTCATTGTCCTGATGTTCTCTACGTGCAGATTATGGAATGCTGTTAATCAGCTGGGCGGATATGATCAGGTATGCTTGCGCTTTTGATTTGAGTGTTACATTTCTCTT
Source organism: Kalanchoe fedtschenkoi (assembly GCA_002312845.1). Taxonomy (NCBI): domain Eukaryota; kingdom Viridiplantae; phylum Streptophyta; class Magnoliopsida; order Saxifragales; family Crassulaceae; genus Kalanchoe; species Kalanchoe fedtschenkoi. The sequence continues at coordinate 2,753,251 of NQLW01000081.1, forward strand.
ATTTGCAAAGTGAATTTGTGCTTAATTTTTCAACAGTAGTCATAGTTCGCTGGTTAAGTTTTGTTTTATAGTGGCTTACATATTAATAAGATTTATTATAATGAATTTCACCACAACATATATACAGTTGACGTTGCTTAAGAGAATTTATCAGTCTGACCGAATTCAACACTAATGGGTCCTTTTTCTTTATCTTGTCATGGTTCAATCAGACATATCCTAAATAGTCTTCCTACTTCCTGTTTGATTCCACTACAATTCTTTATCTCGTCATGGTTCAATTAAACTTTACAGTCAATCATAAATTGTCACCTCTTTTGTAAAGTGCCTCGTTGAGCTGATAATCTTGTTGTAAATATTCCTTTGGGTCTCCAAAATGTAGCAGTATCTGGAGTTAACCAGGTTTTTCTGGTGCTGGAAACTAAATTTGTTTAATTAAAATATATGCAAAAAATGGAAAATGATTGCAATGTTCCGACTAGCCGCTTCTAAAAGTATTATCAGTTGATTGCTTTTGGCGTGACTCCCCAAGTTTTCATTCCAATGTACATTTGTGTGTGCTTAATAGCTTGTCCCAGTTCTCCAATTTCATAGGCATATTTAGTTCATAAACTGAAGTAAAATATTGTTACAGGCCTTTACTATCTTAACTTCTCTCAGTGAATGACTCCCTGTTAAGATCATAAATTTGTTTCATCAAGTTTCATTTCGGTACTCATTTAACAATGAAATATCACCAGTCACAAGATTTGATTTAGACTTGTATATTTCATATCTATTGTTTGAAATATCTAAATTCATTTCTTGTACTGTGGATGGCTGGATCATTTTTTAAATTCTTCTTAATTTGTTAATATTAAACTAGATAGGTGAGAGTATATGCCAGGGTCAAGTAGTCCCAATGAGCTTCTCCTTATTTTTTGGTGTTTCTACGAACTAAATCCAAACATCTTAGGGCTAAATATGTTTCAATCAGCAAAATAAACAGATATGATTGTTTTCATATAACTATAGTTCTGTTCAAGTCAAGCAGCCATCTTTTGTCATTAGTTTTAACGAATTTATCATGATTTGCATCACAACTTCCGGTCCTGTTGGAATTCGTTAATTTTCTTCCAATTGATTGACCCGTTTAGGGTTACTAATATCTTTGTGCAACTTTCTGTGAATGCTATGTATAAACCACTAGTTGAACTTTGTCAGTAGTCAACGGCATTTTCTGTGTTTAGGTATGCAGAGATAGGCTGTGGCGGCAAGTGGGAGACACCTTTAACCCTCCGACGTAAGTTCAAAGTCTTGCTTATAGGTCAAATTTTTGCCGTGCTTAATACACCCTTGCGACCGGCTTTTCTTTACATGTTTCTGGTACATTTTGATCCAGAATTAGATACCTGAAAACATTTTTCCTAGGATAGTGAACTCAGAAAATTTGAGCAAAACAATTAATTAATGGCGCAAAACCTCAATCGTGTTTTTTTTTGGCTCTAACAGGTCATGTACTAATGCTGGCTGGACATTACGGAAGCACTATGACAAGGTTTATCTTTCGCTTTCTGATTTCCGTGTTGATTATCTTTAATCTACATATGATTCTTGTTGACACAAGTGAAGCAGGTGTATCTGCTCCCATTTACTGGCAATGTTGTTCAGATTCTAGTTTACGACTTGTTCTCAGTGCAAATCAGCTATCACAACTTTTCATCTTTGCATCATCAGCTTCCGATCAGTTCAAAATGAAATGTTTTAGGTGCTTCTAGAATACGAAGAGCATCGGACTAAAACCGCAAAACTCAATTTTGCAAAGGAGAATCAACTTATACTGGCCACTGTTAATGAGGTAATTGTCGCACAGGGCTCACGAGATAAGTGATTACATACTTTGGATTATTATCTTATGAGACAAGTGTTAGGTTGCCTTTGTTTCACTTTTCGTGGCCTTAATTCAAATACACTTTTCTCTCAGCACCACATTTATCTATCTTTTCTATCCCTTATAATATTGCCGAATGATAGTAGTCAGCATGGAAAACTAAAATTCTTCCATTTGGTTCATCTTTTTGTAGCCCAACCATCATGAAACTTCATGTCCAGGAGGGGAGCGGAGAGGTGCCACAGCTCATGCTACTGAAGTATTTAATTCTGAACTCAAAATCACCATCGAGAGTGGAGATAATGAGGTTTGAGTGTGATTTGGCTTTCAATATATTGATTTTTCCTTCTGTGTTTTATTATTACTATGCAGTTTTGTCTTAACTTTTCTCTTGTTTCTAAATGCATCTTTTTCAGTATAATAACTTGAGTCCTTCCAGAGAGCAAAGTAAGTCTAAGATGCACTGTTTATCTGTTTTTGGTCTTAAAAATTGTTATGTGGTAATATTTTGGTTTAACTTGTCTATTTTAAATGTTAGTGAGTCGCAAAAGAGAACCCAAAAAGCCCAGAAGAGTATCTATCATTGAGCAGCCCGATGATGAATCTGAGCGAACAAGGTTCTTAGTTTTCTTGATACTCATATGTTAGAGTTCCATCAAAAAATGTACTAAAAAACTTTCTTCCAAATTGGAAATGGTGTCTGGAAAGGTATATTGGAGCCTTCTTCACTTCTGAGGACCGGATGACCTATGCTAGCCCCTATATTGCAATTAGAATTTCGTCTAATAAAATTGTTAACATTTAAGCACCATGTAAGAAGAAGAAATGACTGCTGGAATCCAAGCATTTTAAGCATCCTCTTGATTCATTATATAAGGAAACTCTAAGTAGATAAGTGAATCATAGTCATTTATGTTTGTCCTGTCATATTAATAGAACATTGCACTTGAAATATGGACACTTGTCTAAATTGAGAAATGGACATCATCGCAACCATGCCCATACCATACCGTTCTTTTCTGTCCCACTGACATTCTGATTTGACTTTTTCATATCAAGAGTGCGTGAGGACTCTGGATCGGAAACAGATTGGGTGAAAGTTAATATATTGCAAAAGGTGGGTGACTATTTAATGAGATATTTGCTACGATGCAGTGAACCATTTTCATTCGTCAGGGTTCCTTTAAAATTCTTATCATCTAATGCCTTCTGTTTCAGAAATCCTCCTATGAGGCGTATGTTCTACTCCCGGGGCTGCTGCCCAAGGAGGTAAGAGCTTGTACACTTACAGTTTGCAGTCTCACTGTTTGGTCCTTGTAATTATTTTTCTGAAATCGTTATGCTGCTAGTGTATGTCATTTTCACATTTTAGTCTCCAACACAATGCTACGATTATGTAACGGCAGTGGTCACCCTAGAGTACGGAAAATATCATATGTAGAACTATCTCGTATGGATTTGATCGGCATACCATGTTTTTGGCCTGTCTTCCACACATGATAACCATTTGATCATGACTGATGCAGATCCAAGTTCTATCAGGCCCAAGTAAATTAGTCATAATTGGTAACCCGAGCGATCGTAACAGTCCTTGGGGCATTAGCCGGTTCAAAAAGGTATTCGATTTTGTCATAAAATTTGCATTCATGCAAATATCAGGTAATACTTTTTTTCTATGTTCATTCTATTTTTTTTCATTATGAGTTCGGGTATATCTTGTAGGAATGTTCGCTGGGCACAAGGATTGATCCTCATCGTACATCTGCTGTGTTTGGCCTTCATGGTAAAATGCGTATCATCCTGCCGTTTGCGCAGTCAGAAGACGCCAGTGGTTAGAACCCACGGAAAACTCAAGTATCCTTCAACAAACTTGCAGTAAACAATCTGTCACCCACAATAATTGAGAGTTTATTTTGGGCATTCTTCACCTGAATGACACACTGCATAAATCACAGCTGTTCCTTTTCTCAGTGTTGGCTGAACCACCATGGCTTGTTTATTGTGCTGTAGAAGTTTGAGTGTCTGATGATCTTGACGGCTTTATGCTTCATCTATCAGCTAAACCATCAGATGATGTCGGTTTCCATGTCTTGGTATGAGACACATCTTCGTATGTTGTTGGAGTGTTAGGACAATCATTTTGATTGGATATTCCATATTTCCATTTTTATCATCATCATCATCATCATCAGATTAAATCAGTCATTGTATTTTCTTTCTTGTTCCATCTTCAGTAATTTCCTTTATCAAATTCGGGGTCACGTTAGATCAATTTTTTATATTTACTGGATTGCATAATTGGTATGTCTTACTTTGTTTCTCGTAACCAACAAAAATGCATTTTTCATCATTTTCATCTATTTTTATATTATTTATTAGGAACACAGTAAAACATAGTACAACACATAAAACAGGTTCTAACCCAAAATGTTTTTGGTTGGTGTTTTTCTTTAACATGCTTCTTGTCATGTTAATTGTCCAATTATTAACTGCCACTACATTCGTTTGAGGACTATTTGGTGGATGAACAATTTCATGCTCTTTACAAATATTATTAAATAATTTAAGGTAGGTATAATTACTTTCGTTGTATGATCCCATAATCTTCAATTAAGTATCATTTTGTTTCTCCGTCATTATCTTGAGCTACTTGAAATTGACAAGAAGTCCATATTTTCAGATCATTTTTTAGGCCATTATTAGTTTGATCGGAATGATGCTGTCAATAAAATTACTCGGTAAATTTGCGATGATTTTTTTACCATAATTATTTGGGATAAAACTCAAAAGAGACTATGAACTACCGTCGGTTACCCTATTGCGGTCCGAACTATCATGATTTCAAAAAAAGGTGCGATGAAAAAAAATTGGACTGATTTTCTAAAATAAAATTTACCATTACATTCCTAAACTAATATTATTGTAAGACTTAGATTTGTGTGCAAAAATTATGTCGTTTGGTTAATAAAATAAATTATAACGTTTTGGAAGACTTGTTAGCTCCCATGTGTCATTTCTTTGTACATAAGCAATTTCTTCATTCATAGCATCCTTCTATTTCCTTACATAAACTGCATCTTCATATGTGGTTGGATCACTTTCTGCCATCAAACAAAATAGTGAGTAATCCATATGTTAAGTATTCTGATAGATGTCTGTCTGACTTTTTGTTTTTGATGGCGCTCCCCCTGAATTGTTATTGTTATTGAAACCATTTATTTCTCCATTATGTGATCCTTCAGATGTAGGCTCAGGACTTGATGGAGGACTAAGAACATCATTTTGATTGTAGTTTTCCTCACTTTTGTCTTTATCATCATCAAAGAGAAAACCAGGCATTGTGTTTTCTTCCTTATTCCACCTCCAATAATCTTCTTCATCAAACTTAACATCCCGTGAAATGATCAATTTCTTTGTCACTGGATTGTATAGCCTGTACGCCTTGCTCCGGTTACCATAGCCAATAAAGATGCATTCTCACCTTTTTCATCAAGTTTTTTCCTCCTTTGATTAGGAACATGTGCATATGCAATGCACACAAAGACTCTCAGATGTCCAACCTTTGGTTTGCTACCGCTCCAAACTTCATTTGGTATCTTGAACTTGACACTTTTAGTCGGGCATCGGTTTAACAAGTAAACTGCACACAAAATAGCTTCGACACAAAAGGTTCTTGGCAAGTGCTTTCCCTTCACCATACTCCTTTCCATGTCAACAATCATGCGGTTCTTCCTTTCTGCCACTCCATTTTCTTGAGGTGTGTATGCAGTTGTCAACTGATGAACAATTCCATGTTCTTTACAAAAATTATTAAATAACTTTGAGGTATACTCACCTCCTGTATCTGATCTTAGAACTTTCAAATATTCACCATTTTTCTTTTCCGTCATCACCTTAAATTCCTTAAATTTATCAAGAGCTTCAAACTTTGCTTTGATAATGTAAACTCATGCTTTCCTGCTGAAATCATCAATGAATAGAATAGCGGTTACCTCCAAGTGACGGCATGTCAAATGGACCTGCTATGTCTGTGTGAACAATCTTCAATTGGCCTTCTAGCTCTCCACGACTTTCCAACTTCAAAACTTTGTCGGTGCTGCTTTCCTTAACACATGCTTCATATAGTTGACCAGGTTGATCAATCTTGGATAATCCTTCCACCATCATGTTCTTTCTAACAGCTTCAGGCCAGAAAAACCAAGATGAACAAACTGTAAATGCCACATCCATGATTCGTTGTCTTTCATGGCCAACTCATGCACTTTAGTAGCTCTTTCTGAATATCAAGTGTGAAAAGACGATTTCTTGTCATTTCAACTTTGCATATAAGCTCTCCTCTATTGTTTCTCAAGCTGAGAGAGCGGTCCTTCATCTGCACATCATAGCCTTTCTCCACAAGCTGACCCAAACTGATAATATTGCTTTCCAAAGCTGGTACATAGTAAACGTCTTCTATATACTTCTTTCTTCCATTTTGTAAGGTAATTAGGAGTTTACATTTTCCATTAACAGGAGTCTTTGAAGAGTCTCCAAATGTGACTTCTCCATGTACTGATGTGTTCAAATTAGTAAAATACTCCTTTCGACCACACATGTGGTTGCTAGCTCCAGTGTCAAGATACCAAATATTTTCCTTGCATTTCTCATCACCTTGATAGCTAAGGAAAATAGATGATTCATCAATCTTTTCTTCAGATGCTTCTGAGAAATGATTTTTATCCTCTCTTTTAGGTGCAGACCTACATTCATAGATGTAATGTTCATACTTATTACAATTGTAGCATTTCACCTCAGTTTAATTTTACCACCTTATTGTCGAGATTTTTCTCTTCATCGATTATATGATCCTTGACCACGGTTGTAACCCTGATAATCTTTATTTGATTGAGACATTTCATAGGACTAAGATGTACGTCCTCGACCACCACGTCCACCTCGGTAGGAACCTCTTTGACCGTCATGACTTTCTCATCCTCGCCAGTTATTGTTAGACGACTGATTTTCTCTGAGAGATAGTCTGCTTTACAAAGCTTGATCATAATTTGCATTGCTTTCATCTTGATTCATCCTCATCTCATGAGCTTGAAGAGATCCGATAAGCTCTTCTATCGAGATTTTTGATAAATCTTTTGCTTCTTCAATTGTTGCAATCACATAATTAAATTTATGTGACAATGATCGTAAAAATTTTTCCATCACCTTCACAACATCAATGGATTCTCCATTTTTTCTGGTCTCGTTTGTCACGGTTTGCAAAAGTGTGACATAGCTTTCGATGCTTTTAGTGTTTAACATTCTCATGGCTTCGTATTCGCCTCGAAGTGATTGGAGTCGGACTTTCTTTGCTTTCTCAACTCCTTGTAGAGCTTTCTGTAAAATCTCTCAAGATTCTTTTGATGTATTTGCACCGGATATTTTTTTAAAGGTTGATTCGTCAACTCCTTGAAGTATCAATAGCAAAGCCTGCTTGTCCCTCTTGTGCATTTCTTCCAGTGCGCCTTTTTGGACGACTGTCAAGGCATCTTCAGCTGCAGCATTCTCAGGTTTGGTAAACCCTTCTTCGACGACACACTACGTGAAGATGGGTCTAAGACGGCGTTTATTTTACTCTTATACGGCGTTTGTAAAACGCCGTTTAAGAAACCGCCGTATAAGCTAAAAGGTTCCAAACGCCGAATATAATTAGACATTATACGGCGTTTGTAACTACTAAACGCCGTTTCCAATTTTAGTTATATACGGCGTTTATGAACTATAAACGCCGTCTACGTTGAACATTAAATACGGCGTTTATTGGTAATAAACGCCGTCTAATTATTTATATAAAAACGGCGTTTATGGGTCATAAACGC
>NQLW01000081.1:2761694-2782842 GCA_002312845.1 Kalanchoe fedtschenkoi
AAAAAACAAGTAGCTTCTGCTACAAGAGCTGCTGCTCTGATAAGAAAACAATTGGCTGCTTTCTTCTTTTTCTTGTCTTTTGTTTTCAACTCTGTTTTGGTGTTATTACAAATGAAGGAGTGAGCTTCTTTTATACTCTAACACTACTACTCTATTTAGCCTTGCTTTACAATTTATTGGTAAGAATTTTCACAACAATCCACCACATATTTTATTTATTTTCTAATTTTAAGGGGGTTTGCAATCTAACACAGGCTTCAGATAGACCTAAACAAAGAAAGTGTAAGATGACACCCATCAAGAGGATTTCAGTTACATGAAAGGCCGGCCAGACGCCTTCGCTTTAGATGCTTCGACCTTATAAGGCTGTTAATTAAGCAGATGGAATCATGGAAGTCAAGGTTTTCTGGCGAAGTATGAGCTGTTTAAGACAGGCCTAAGTAGCTTCAGCGTCGAGGATGATCAGGTGGTAACAGCACAATGCTCATTGATGGTCAAAAGAGATTTTTGCTTTCCCAGGGAACTTGTTACTCTGACAAAGGCCATGACTCCTCTCCATCTTTCAGCTCAAGAAATCCAAGCGCAGCAAGTAACCAAGCACCTGCTATCTGATGATTCTTCTAGGACCTTTAGCTAGCTGTGTGTATAATTGTCTGTGTTTAATTGGGTATTGTTTAGGTTTTCGTGTCATATAAAACCCTAAAAGTTCTCAGATTGAATCTTGAGACGGCGGCTGTGCCTCAACCGGCCTGTAGGTAGAGAGAAGAGACATTTTAGTGGCAAAGCTGAAAGAGGTTGGTGAGACACAAACACTGCCATTCATGATCTCCAAAGAAGCAGCAGCAGATGCAGCGTCAAAGACACATTTCCAATAGTCTTCATCATCACACAGTGTAACATGCCTGCTAGCTCTTTCTCGACATTCCAACCATGGGGAATTTAAGTCATTTCCTTCGCTTGGAACAGATAAGCAAAGGAAGAGCTTTCAACACATGCGTCTGAGAGGCATGAAATTCGGTAATAATGTTGGAGACACTTTTCAGGACATTTCTTTCTGAAAATCTGGCATGCACATGGTCTGCCATACGCGTACAATACATGTTGTATTTTATATATACGATGTTCATTTGTGACTTTCACTGCCAGTCTGCCATCGTCATCAAATGTTCTTAAAATAAAATCTGAGTTTGAACCCAAATTAAAACTTTAGTAGCTGATCATGTAAGTACACCTGAGGAGAACAATCCATGACCAGATTTCGCATCATCCATGTTCTTCCTTTCTATCCCTTCTCTCTCTATATCGATCCGATTTGATTATATATTACACATTAGAGGGGATTTTTTCCAATTCCGAAATCGAAGTTTACAACCGTGTTTGTAAAATCGCTGAAGATTTCAACCCTCTTTTCCAAAATCGAAGTTTACAACCGTGTTTGTAAAATAGCTGAAAATTTCAATTAGTTACTGCTTTTATCATACTGACAAAAATCGCAATTCACAACTGTGCTTACTTCTGCATAACTGACTGTGAAGAACCGGTTATGCGAAAACAGATGGGCAGAGCTAAAACCTCAACTAAGAATTGTGATTTTGTAGTATATAAAGAAAACTAGGCCAAAAACTAGGGTATGAAAGAAACTAGACTGGAAAAAATAGTTACAAAATAAAAAAATAAAAATAATTTTCGCAAACAAGAAACAGGAAAGGGTCTGAATTTCTAGTTTCAAGAGGTGTCAAAAAATGTCAGGATAGAGTTAGTAGCATCACATTGGAGAGCTTACTAAAGGACCTGTTATGACATCTTGAAACCAACCTACGAGATGTTTCAAATGAGTTAAAAACAAAATTAATAGAGTTTTTAGCAACACAAGTCTGTGCATAGAATGATGAGCTCTAACCCTAATTTGTTGTAGATGGGAAGTTCAACTCAGAGTAGAAGCATAGTGATGCCTGCTAGGTTATAAGTTATAAGCATGATATATCTATTTTCAATTATTTTACATGAGAAAGAAGATTGAATTAAACTAAACAAACTTCATTATATTATTTGACTCACTCCTCATAAGATGATGGCCATAGGCATCTTTATATATCACCAAGATCAGCAGCACACTACCTGGTTGCATCTCAATCACACGCACTCACCTGCCATTTGATAGCAGATTCCTCGATCCACCGACCTTGAGAAATTCCTCAGCCTCAGAAGGTGATCAAAAAGAGGGCCTGGCAGATCCACAGCTCCAACCGAACAGATCAGAACCTGCAGAGAAAGGAGGGTAGTTGTGCATAGCTGCTGCAGCATTGTTACTGTTGCTGAACACATTCCCACCACCATTACTCCCTCCTCCTCCTCCTCCGCCTCCGCCGCCAGTGATCCCCGAAGACTGAGAGGCAGTAGGCTGCACCTGCACCCCGCCGCCACCACCCTGCTCCACTACCTCCTCCGGCAAAGGAAGCCTCTCAAGCATAGCGTTCGCAAAGCTGGCGGCCATGAGCACGACTGGCCCAGAAGCGACGAGAGGCCCCACCACGTTCCCTCCCACTACCTGCCCTTGCCCTCCCGACAAAAAGATCGACAGCCCACCTGCCCCGGGCGGCGCTGGTGGAGGCAGCACCGTCCCGGACAGAGACAGTATCTCAAACCTACCCTGCACCGTAGCTGGAGGGGACGCCGCCGGCTGCCTCAGAGTCACGTTCGACACCGCCCCGCTCCCGCTCAGAACGCACACTCCTCTCCCCCTCCGCCTCGCGTAATCCGACAGGCTCTCGACGACATCTGCGCCGGGTGAGATCTCCAGCACATGCGAGCGCAGCGCGTTGGGGCTGTCGCGCGTCACGATGACAGGAGGCTTGGGCTTGTTTTTGGATCCGGCTGGACGGCCTCTGGGACGGCGCCCGGTGCGACCACCACCGGAGCTCGTGGTGGCTGGGGAAGTATCCTTGTTCGGAGAGCCGTCGTCATCAGACTCGGAAGCAGCAGGCTGAGGCTGGTTGTGGTGAAGAGGGAAGAAAGAGGAGCTGTTGCTGTTGTTGTTGTTGTTGATGTTGATGGGTCGGTGTAGGTCAAGATCTACGCCTATGGGTCGGAGCAGATGCTGGAGGTAGGCGGTGGAGGATGCTGGTGGTGGACCTGCTTGCTGGGATGTCTCGTATGCTCTTCCGGCCATCATCTCCGCCCCCCTTCTACTTCTTCGATTCTCCTGTACTAATACACCTGCTACTGCTACAGCTTGCTGAGGGGAAGAGATGTGGGAGTGCGTGCTTTCTATGAGAATCTGTGCTTGAATAAATGAAGAGAGAAGACTGCTTACTCGCTGGAGATTGAATGGGGCTGCTGCTGCATTCCTATGTGTCTATCTATCTACCTATCTGTAAATATATTTATATAGAGAGAGATAGAGAGAGAGGGAGTGAGAGAGATTGTGAGTGTCAAGTGTGAACTGGTGCAGTGAAGTAAATGAATGATGGGAGTGAAGAAGAAGAAGATGATAGGATGGGATGGGGTGGGGTTTGGGGCTGAGGACAAAAAAACGGAGCCCTGAAATTTAGGGCGGTCAAATAAAAGAGGGAGACCAGACTAGACCAGAGACCCTCTCTTTTAGAATTTCAACAACTGCTGCTGCTTACTTGCTGGCTGCCTTTCGCTGCTGTTACTGATTCTGTTTCCTCATTTTCTGATGATGATGTCTTTTGTAATTAATGGGGATGGCCAGTGGGAGAGTGAACACAAGATCTCTCACAGTGCCAGGAATCATCATGTACTACTCACCATCTCTTTATCCCAGCTTAAGGAAGACCTAGCTTACACACGAACCCAAAACCCTAGCCAGGATTTGGCGTTTGAGTTGAAAATGAGCAATGGCTCAAATCAGCTGGATTCGAAATCTATCAGTGTCATTTAAGCTCGGAGATGTGCAGGGAGGGGTGCCAAGAAAACAACATATTCTTCTCATTTCTGCTTATAACTAACACTTTTTTATTTATCTAACAAAAACAATGGGTCACACGGCCTCCAATTAACAGGAACTAATTGCTAATTACATGGGTCCATCAAGAAAAAATTTTGGCCGGACACAGTCCATCGTGTGAACTGTGGACATCGCCAATGATGAACCGTCACGTGTCACTTTGAAAAGTGATATGTGACGATTTACTATTGATTTTAATTTTTTTTATTTTTCAACGTGTCACGTAGATGGTCAAAATATCACACTTTCTATTAATGTGTCCACAATCGTGATGAAATGTGTGCATAAAAAAATTTTCGTGCATCACATCATCTCAGTTGGAAGTTTTGGTAGACTATTTAATAACTCCGTGTTATAAATTAATGAAGGGACATACACTCACTGGCGGAGTCAGAAATTTTTTTTCAAGGGAGCAAAATTACATAATCAAAATTTTGGGTTGAATTTAGGAGGGCAAAATTAAAAATTTCATTGAAATTATACATATAAATTTATGTTTTATATAAATAATTTTTTTTACCATACCCCCACCCCAATGGATCCTCCTATGCATACACCGTCTTCATCATATGAATATGTTTGGGAGCATTAAGCTGGAGAAAGCTCGAATTGTGGTTAGTATATGTTGCGTATAAGTCGCTATTTAATTTAAGGTTGTTTGACTAAGTTTTTGGCCTGATTGGTCTGAGATGGTTTCAGGTTCAAGCTATGAGTATGTTTGAATTACGCGAGAGATGGTTCACAATGATCTGACTCCAATATCAATGAGTGGATAGGGCTGCAAGCGAGTCGATGTACTCGCGAACGAGTTCGGTTAGTATTTGGTAAAAGCTTGTTTCTTAATAAATGAGTCGATCACGAACAATAATTATAAGCTCGTTTAATAAACGAGTCGAACATGAGCAAGGGGGTACTCGGCTCGTTTATGTTCGCGAACTAGCTCGATAAGAAGCTTGATAACTCTATTAAAAAGATCGAGGACTTACTGACTTAAGTTAAAATGTACCTCAAATTCAAACATGTCAATCTATCGTAACGAGAGAGTTAAGATTTCAAAATTAGTGAATATGACTACAATAATTAATATAAATTTTATCTAACGTAAATGAAAGGGATGAAACTTATGTCCATCGTTTGGGCCAAACATAAACAATGAGGTATTCGACTCGTTTATGGATTCGTTTAAAAGCTCCATTTAAACTCTTTACAGCTCGTTTATGAACTTTTTATAAATTTATAAAGTTACTAATCAATAAAGTAAATTTTTTAAGGAGTAGCTCATTTAAAGCTCGTTCAAACTTTTTTAAACACTCGTTTATCATATATATTAAATTTTATATTTTATCAATCCAAATGTTCGAATAAAGCTCGAGCTCGGCTCAAACTCGCTAAAATTAAATGAGCCGAGCTTGAATATGTATTTTAAAAGCTCGTTAATACTAGACTCGAGCTCGAACTCGTGAAATTTTAAATAAACGAACATAAACATTTTACTACTCGACTCAACTCGGCTCGGCTAGTTTGCACCCCTATGAGTGGATAAAATAAAAAAATAAGATTGTTTGTTCGGTTTATGAAAAATAAAGTGGACAAAAAAATGTAAATGAAAGAGAAAGTTAAAGTTAAAGAAAGTTTTTTTTTTTGGAATCCGGAGAACTCATCCCTTCTGGGTGAAAAAACTCTAGGAAGGGACGCAACCCAAGACCTGTGCGGATAACACTATGACTATCACAATGCACTTTAATTGGCCTTTAGTTGATCCCTAATTTATCAATCAATCCTTGAAGGCAAAAGAAATTCTTAAAGCCTATGTGACTGTCATATATATATTTTGCATCTGTTGTAGAAAAGCAACTGTCGACTGTAAGGTAGACCTCCAACTTACTATTGCCTTTGCAATTATAAACACATACCCAGTAGTTGATCATCGTGTATCACTTTCTCCAACATAATCGAAATCACAATATCCAACTACATTCTGATCATCCTTCTTATCCCGCTGAAATACCAATCCAACGCGTATGATGCCCATAATATACCATATAATCCATTTCATAGCTCGCCAATGATCCTTACTAGGATTGTGCATGTACCTGATTACTATACTACTCCAACAACATGTGAAATGTTGGGTTTCGTACACACCATTGTATACATTAAGCTACCAAACTGCACTAGCATATGATACTTTCTCTATTTACTTTCGCTATACGTCATCAACTGGAGAAAACACTTCATTGAATTCAATTCCCTCCTTCTAAGCATAGCTTTTAGCCACCAATCTAGCTTTGTAGCAGATGTCGAACTTTTTAAAAAATCCTTCCTTCTTCGCATAGACCCGTTTGTAGCCAATCATTTCTTTCCTTTGATAAACAAGACAGTTTCCATGTCATAGATTTCTACTGTAAATGGTTCAGCTATTGTATTAGCATTGCATTTTGATCTTTTAGTTAGAATTGACTCAAGTCGTTGTTGAAGTTGTTCAATTACAATCTCTTCTTCAACAGACTCATAAATCTACCACATGAGTCTTCTCATTTACTGATATGATAATACTTGGTTCAAACTCCACCTGCTTTGGAGTACTCTCCTCTAGATGTGGAGTATCATCCCTTTGTTTTAAGACACCAAAGGCGATAGTCTTTGACTCCTGAGTTGATCCCAAAAAAGAGCACTTTCTTCATCCTCGGACCGAGCTTTAATTTATTTACATGACAGTAGATAGTGGAGTCAAATATATGCAAGAAGTCATAATCAGTAGTCGGTTTTTCAGACCAATTTTCTAAGGGCATCTTCCCTCCAATGGAAGTTGATGGCAGACGTTTGATGAGATGGCATGCATACGCTAATCACAGCCTAAATTTATTTGCCCAAACCAGCATTGGACAACGTACGCCGAACTTTCTCTATCAATATCCAATTCATACGCTCTACCACCATATTTCGTACTTGTATTTTTCAAATTTTGATGTGTTGAACAATGCCTTCTTTAGCACAAATTCCTTGAACAGATCCCTTTTATACTCTCCATCATTGTCTGATCGAAGACATTTGATCTTTTTGTTTCGTTTGAATCTCCACCATTTTCTTCCAGTATGTGAAGACATTTAGCACTTCATCTTTTGACTTTATAGCGTACACCCACAACCTTCATGAGAAATCATCAATGAAGGTCACAAATGAGTGTTTGCCTCTCAACGACGCCTTTTTTGAAGGTTCCCACATATCAGTGTGTACATTGTCCAAGATATCTTTAGTATTATGGGCTACCGTGACAAATTTGACCCTCTTCTACTTCCTATTTACACAGTGCTCGTAAAACTCTAGTTTATAAGTTTTGACTCCCTTCAGAAGTCCTTGGTCCGCAGGTTTCTTCAATGACTTTTCAATAGGATGTCCCAACCTCGTATGTCATAATTTGTATGAGTCCAGCTCCCGATCATCACTAGAAGTTTCTCCAATAACTGTACTGCCATCATAGGAATACACGTTATTGCTCTTCCAGAATTTTTTAATGATAATAATTGATCCTGAAGTTATCTACAACAATTCATTCTCTGTTGACCACTTGTATCACATCACCTCCAGTACTCCCACAGAAATAAGGTTCTTCTTTAATTTTTGGCACATAGCGGACATCAATTAGAATCCTCTCTGATCTTTCATGATTTTGTAATCAAACCGTACTAAGCCCCCGTGTTTCCATAGAGTTAGCATTTGTTATGTGAACAATATTTGTATCTTACTCTTCCAGCTCATAAAATAATTCTCTATTGCAACCTAAATCCAGAAGTCATACACTGAATTATTTTGTTGTGGCTACTACAACCAAAGAGTAGTCGAGTTTTAATCATTGCACTCAGCTACTTTGGAATCAACAACTTTCCCTTTGTTACTTTACCCTTCAACTTTGTTTTCATTGTTTTCATTAAAGCATATTTTCATTCATTGTTATTCATGCATCTTTGAATTACATGTGTCAAGTGAGTGTATGATTGATTGACTAGGTGAAATTATACTCATTATATATATCTTAAAAACCTTATGAATTGCAATTATAGTATTACAAGTTTGAATAAATGTGCATTAAAAGAATTAACTATGAAGATTAAATTTGATTGTCCTCGAGGTCAGAGTACGTAGTTCTATATATTCTTGAAGTGTCAAGTGATAATTAAAGTATTTCACTCAACAGATGCATTTTTTGAGATATATTAGATACACCATTTTTTCTCGTGTGTTGTGAGTTAAGAATATCAGAATTTCAAAGCAGCACTGTACTATATGGCTTTTTAAAAACATTTTTTGTGCCAAACATCATCATTTGTCGATGAAGAATAGAAGGAGATTTTACCAAACAACTTCGGAAGGCATTTTCTTAAGTTCCAAATGTCTTTGTTTTTCTAAGAATGAATAAAAGACATTTGTTATCTGAAAACAACATCTAGACTCAATTTTTCTATGATTCTTTGAAAACGCAAACATCATCACTTGTCAAGAAAAAATAGAAGCCGCATACTAACTATTTTTTAGTGTTATGGATAAGACTATGTAGTAGGAGCTTGCAATAGGAAAGTGTCATTAGAAGCTAATGTTATGTAAGGCATTTACATATCTAAGATTGGATACACTTTACATTATATTTTAAAATATATATTTTTTTTAAAAAGCATCTAAAAATCATTAGATTAGAAGTTACTGACGACTCAGAGTTATTATCAAGCCAACAACACAGATAATAGTTCAACTTGTAAATTATTTCTAGCGGTGCTCCTCTTCATCCTGACTGACTGACTGTCTGTCTTAAGTGCCTTGTAAGGTAAAACGGGTTCAAACATGCTTAATATTCACAAATGGCGTCTCATCGATAACTTTTTTTTGAAGAGGATTAATAGTGGTTCCCCATTATCTTTTGGTGGTCAGAGGCCGCACACTCCCTCCACCTTGAACCTTGAGCCAGCTCACGCGCACCTCCAGCGTATCTAAGTATGTGGTACCAGCAGGGGTTGAACCCAGAAACTTGAGGTTGTTAGACAACATACAATACCACTAGACCAACAACTTATTGGTCTTATCTATCCATGATTTAAAAGACACTTCTTATCACTAAATGTCATCTAAATATGAACTCGCTAAAACTCTTTTGACCATTAAGCTTAAGCGCGTATGACCATCTAGAAGAAAGTGTTTTAGACTATAAATTTCTTAATGCTACAAAAAAAGCTTCCTTTGATTTGATTACATATATTAATACAAGATATTGATTAAAGTTAATAAATAAGTATTTAATATATTTTTAAAAAAATTGTGTAAAATATAATCTCAAAAATGTATTCTTATAATTTATACCAAAAATCATTATACAGCAATAATAGTACACTATTCAACGAGGGATTATTCTGTTAAAAAAAAAAAAACAGAACCTCCTGCTAAAATTGAGTCGTTCGATCAAAGATGAGTGCAAACGTGCGGTCAACACAGCCAGTAAAGAATGATGGCACGACAAGATGTGTCAGGCCACGTGGGATGCTGTCGGTACATCGGTACTTGGTCACGTTTCTGTTTCACGTGATTGGAGTATGTACCAGCAGCAGAGCATGAGGTATCTATTAAGAAACATCAGGAGAATAACAAACATTACTGCACTCTACTTAATTAAGTTTTGGGCATCCTCAAGGTTTGTTGACAGATTTGTGTTAGGTTTCGTTTTGATATAGAGATCGTTTTGTGATTTTATGACACAATATCACTTCATCTGTACGAAACAGTTTGTGAATAGAGCATATATATAGCTTTTTTTTTAAATTAAAAATGTTGTATATAACTTAAAACATCGTATAAAGTATATATATGACGTTTTTAATTTAAAAGCGTCGTATAAAGTATATACTATATACAACGCTTTTAAATTAAAAACTTCATATATGGTATTTACTCAAATTTAATGTCATTTTTAACTAAATTTAATGTTAAGTTTAATACATTATTATTATTTTTGTTAGATGAAAATTTTTGTTATTTAAATTTTTTTATCATATAAGAGTAAAAAAATGATAATATGAATTAATAATTATAAATAATCAAATATTTAATAAATTTAGAAAAAATTTAATTAACATAATATGAAAAGATAATATAATATGTGAGTCTCATGCACTGAAGTTTAAAGTTTCAATATAGATATAAATTTGGAAAAATAAATTTATGACAAAATTGAATTGTTATGACACAAATCTAATGTAGCATAACATGAATCTTTTTTTTGTTTATTTTGATGAGGATGCCCTTACATTTATAAATCAGCTCCATCCATCTAACTGTCGCTATTCAGAGTCACCCAAAATTAAAATAGAATTAAGTTCAACTAAGCATAGCTCCATTAAGTCGAACATGGTTGAAATGAATTAAAAAAAATTCAAAAATCAAAGAAAGGGTTAACTTTGTTGAAAGAAGAGATATTGCTCGATTAAATCGAACATGGTTGAAATGAACTAAAAAAAAATTCAAAAATAAAAAAAGGGCTTCGAACCCGCGATTTTACACATGATGAATGTATCATTTTATCATTTGGGCACCATCCTTGGCTTAACTATTTATTATTTTTTAACTATCTATTATCACTACCAGATTTCATAGGTTTACCGGTGGAAAATCTAATCGGTAGGTCGGTTAAAAAATTAGTAGCCGTTAAGTTAACCGGTAAAAAATTTATCGGTTAAATTAGAGATGGTATTACCGGTTGAAGCTAATTTACCTGGTTGGATTGATCCAAACCGGTAAGCCTACCGGTTGGAATAGCTTAGCCGGTAAACCGGCTAGTAAACCGGTCGGTTTATCGGCTAAGCTTGGTTTAGTTGTTAAATTAGTTAGGTTATTTTGGTTTAAATTAATTTTAAGGATTTTACTTAGGTTTAAATTATTTTTAGGGATAAAACCCAAAAGGAGCCCTGAACTATCACCGCTTACCCAATTGCGGTCAGAACTACCACGATTTTCAAAAAGGGTGCAATGAAAAAAAAAATTGGATTGATTTTCTAAAATAAAATTTACCATCACATTCCTAACATAATATTATTAAAAGACTTAGATTTGTGTGCGAAAATTACATCGTTTGGTTATCAAAATAAATTATATCATTTTTCACACATAAAGAAAATGACGTCTTTTGGTAATCAAATGACATAATTTTTGCATACAAATCTAAGTCTTATAATAATATTAGATTTGGAATGTAATGGTACATTTTCATTTAGAAAATCAGTCCAATTTTTTTTTCATTGCACCCTTTTTGGAAATCATGGTAGTTCTGACCACAATTGGGTAAGCAGTGGTAGTTCAGGGCCCCTTTTGGGTTTTTCCCCTTATTTTTATGGATTTTATATTTTTTTAATTGTATATTATATAATATTATATTATATTGGAGTCTAATCATAATGATTTAATTAATCGGCTATGGTGTAATGGTTATGACAATTAATGATTTAATCGGTAATAGTTATGGCAATTAGGATTACGATTTTAGGATTTAGAATTTAGTTTAATTTTAAGGATTTACAGATTGAAGAGGATTTTAGGGTTTAATTTTAGGATTGTAGTTTAATTTTAAGAATCCGGTTTAACTAAAATTAAACCAAACCGGTTTAAATTTAAGAACCGGCCAGAACCGGCCAGCCAACCGGCATTCTGCCGGTAGACTAGCCGGAAAACCGGTTGGTTCAACCTAGCCGGTAGCCTAGCCGGCCGGTCGAGTGGGTAACCGGTTGGGTTGAACCAACCGGTTTTCCGGCTGGTCTACCGGCTGGAATGTCGGTTGGCCACGCAGTTCTTAAAAGCAGATGTGTTTCGCCCGCTATTTTCACCGTTAGGTTAACCGGTAATTATTTTAACCGATAAATAAACCGTAAATTTAACCGGTACCTATTTTAACCGATAATTTAACCGTTAAATTAACCGATATAGTTTTACCGGTTAATAATTAACCGGTAAATATTGACTGGTAAATCATTGAATTTTGGTAGTGTATTTTTTATAAAATAAGATATATAATATCATCAATTTAAAAATTACGATCATAACTTCACGGGCTGAATCACTAGAAATGCCCTAAATAGTACTCCTAGCAAACGTTAGATGGTCGACATTAGGGTTTTATTTATGGTGCTTTCCGACCTTGTCTTGTGCTTTTTATGGTGTATAAACTCATGTATCTTTTATAATTTATCGGATATATATTGAGTGACAGCTAGTGTATATGAACTAGGGTAAAATACAAAAATATTTTTCGAACTATTATCCATTTTCAGATTAAGTATCAAATATTTTAATTCTTCAATTTTAGATAATGAATGATAATTCGGAGTATGTTTTTGTAGTTTACCCTATAAACTATCTAAATTGAGTTTTAATATTTTACTGTTTAAAAATTTTGAAAATTTTATTATTTTTAGTATTTCAAAAGTTTATGATTTTTTTTGTTTTTAAGTACTTCTAAAATTATAAAATCTGAAAAATTAAGAATCTTAAAATTTTAAATTTTTAAACCCTAGCCCCGTTTGGTAGCATGTATTAACAAAGGGATAGGATAATTAATACCATGTAGCACGTTTGGTTCACTATTAGGATAAGTATTATTAATCCCTAGTATACATTTTACTTTTTGAAATGAGGAATAATAATCCCTGCAAACTAGGTGGGATAATTAATCCCGTTATAAATAATACTCCCTAATCCCATACCACCTACCAAACGTGGCCTAAAAGCCCAAAAGTCTGAAATCCTAAATTTCTATAATACATAATAAAGATCTAAAAACCATAAAAAAATGTTGTCCAATGAGCACACGACATAGCTTACGGACAATTACATTATTTATTCGGTTTTTCCTAAATTTATTTGTTTAATTAAAAACAAGGTGAAAAAAAAATATATTCTCGAAGTGCAAGTACTTCACTGATGAATACAGTATTAAGATAGAGATCGCCACCATGACTGGAATTAATAGTCTAAATTCATCTAAATCAATTCAAATTCAATATAATTTTAATATTCTCAAAATCATTATATTTCAATCAAAATAGTACATAATACAGCCAAAATCAATAACAATATATTTTCAATATAAAAAATAACAGGACACACAAATATGATTTAGTTAATAAATTTTTATGTATAAATTATTTCCAGTTCAACTATTTTTAAATATTGAAATGTATTCAGATGTATTATACATTAAATTTCATTTTGAAATATTTCTTATGTAAATTTTTACACCCAAATAAAAATGGCTCATGACAATCAAGAAAAGTGGATCTACAGTAGGAATCTTATACATATATGATCCTCTGGTCATGTGTATTCATATCCAGTGCAGTTATGTTAGTTTACTATTAGAGTGATTATATATGTAAAATAGGAGTGATTCTACGTAAAATAAGATAGTTTTATCTAGACGAAATCCCTGTTGGTTAGAAATTGATGAATAAAATTTAAAACTGCATTATTTTTAAACGACTATCAATTATTTGGTAGCACTGAATTTTATAAGGACATTGCAATTGCTGTATAATATTACATTTTATTGAGTTTTTGCGAATTGTGTGCCTTTGAACCTAGTACAATTATTATTTAAAAAATTTCAATTGATAAAAATTTAAACACATGTCAACATTCAAAACACTCAAAAATATAATTATTGTGCGATCATTGTATTTGTCAATCAACTCAAATTTTATTTTATAAAAACCAAAGTATTGGATAAGCTATAATAAAAAAGATAATTTTGAAGGAGATTTGAAATTGAGAGCAAAATACCCTCAAACTTTTTTTTTTTAAAAAAAATATTAGTAAGGATCGAACCGTCCGATTCGTTCATATAGGGTTACAAAGATGAGTGGTGTTAAGCAGTCGCTTAAGTCACAGTATCCCTATCTCCCAATGAAGCTGTAGTATCGATACTATGTATAGTTGAGCTCCCTCATTCAATATTATAAATCGATTTTGAATGTGAATTCTACTAATCTAACATGGTATCAAAACGTCTTTTCATGATAACACTAGTTGAGCAAATCCACTCAAACTTCATACGAACTTTTTGCATTAGACAAACAGATTCTTTTAACCTATTCTTTTTTTTTCAGTTTATTTAAAAGATGGTAATTTTAAAGTTTGATTTTCTTGCTCGAAACAGCTCATAATTCATATCACCCAACACCTTGCTTGCATGAATTTGGTACCAGTTTCTCAGCAAATAAGACAAGGAATCAAATCTGGTCGACTGGTAGTGATTGAGTAGATGGGAACCTACCAGTTGTACTGGTCCACATTCTCAAATAATGGAGTGCAGCTGCCTGGTTATATTCTGGCTAATCCCACCTTCCCCTCCCCTTCCCATATCACAATACACTCTTCTCGTGCTCAATCACGTCAGATTAAAGACAAGGATTCTTCAATTCTGGCGGCGTGTTATATCAATCTGCATTGACATTCCACCTCCAAGCTATCAGTATCGCACTAATACTTATGTGGGTCAATTTTAATAACATTCAAATACAAATTATGTTTTTGATTCATGGAAAGGATGTGTAGGTTGAAATGGTGAAGTCTTTGGCTGGTAACTAATAATGTATTTGGTTATGGGAATGTCTAGACAGAGGTCTCTAACTCATATTCCGTATCACGCGTTTAAAATTTGAGATGTCTTTAATTCTTCACATTCGGTATCAATTATTCATTATAACATCACAATTTGAAAACACTTCTACTTTCTGGATTCAAAGATTCAAGCAGCATGTCAGCAACTCATTTATTTGATAGAAGCCTTTGTTTCTCATTAGATTCGAGGTATGAGATAACATTCCAACAACACATTTACAAGATGGAGGGACATAATCTTCTCTTGCTCAAAGGTTTAGAAAAATTCAGGAACTCACGCACAAGATCTCTGCGATCCACAATGAAAGAGTTGTTGATAGCTTACTCGGTCGCTCTAGAGTTTTAGAATGCCTAGGTGAAGACATCCTTGTCTCAAAGAGACTCAATGATCAAGTTTACATAAAATCTTGAAAGGTATCCTTATCATCAAATCTCAAATCTCATACTCAAGCTAGCCATACTCAAGCTAGCACTGTTGCAGATTTTCGTTCAATATTCAAGCGAGTAAGGACCACGAAGTAATCCTGCATCAAAACTGGATTCTAATACCAATTGTCATGGTCCTAGCTTAGTAACTCGTATATCTCATCCCTTTTCACGTTTTTTGGATATTTAATACTGTGCGGCACCCATACATTCCCTCATCGAGGTTAGCCTTCTCAAAGCTCGAGGTCTCTTTACTTACTTGGGTCTTGAAGGAGATGTGATGATTCCATTCACCACGCATCAACCAGTGACTTATGAGAGGATCTCTATAAATAGTCACACCTTACTCAATCTTGATATTTGAAAGTCAATGAGATTCATCTCGAGATTCTGCATAGTCGAACTCTTCAACTAATGTACAAGAGTTTTATTTTGAGTTCTCTTCTTATTCTCCTTTCTCATTGAGGGAAATACGATCCAAAGATCCATCCAAGCTATTCATAGTATACCTAAACTCAGACAAACTATTCTTTGTGTTTCGTCGGGGGCCTTGCCCCATTTTCACGATGTCCATAAAGTTCAACACCTTATGAAGACATTCGACTTCGAGACTCGCTAGATAACTCGAAGGCCCGCCCTCACATCTCACATGAATTAGACTCATTTAGAGTTCACATCTGAGTAAGTCGAATTCACCATGACCCCCCACACTCAACTTGTCGACTATCTCGTTGACTTAACTGACATAATACTGTCTTTAGTTTCGGAAAATTGAATACACGTGGATTCCATTTCATTATGTGAATTCACGAGGAATAATTTGGGACTCGTTAGTGAACTCATAATACAGTGAATTGTGAAAGGTATTGTGATCAGATTAAGCTTTCCAAAATTTACCCATCAAATACAATTTCTTCTATGGAAAACCAGCTTCTTGTAACCTACCAGTAAGCACACAAACAACTCAGTGGCATCATTTATCCGGCAGGTTCCCTTGTCCAACGGGTTCTCTCCAGTTCCAGGCTTGTGGGAATTTCATTGAAGCATTTTCAAGATCGCTGGCTGTAAAACAACATAGATACTGATAAGATACCAACAACAGAGAATCTGAACAGCCAACAATATACAGGGATTAATCAGTTAATGAGGAAGCTATGACAGGAGAGAAGAATCCAAAAACAGTATAAGCAGGTCACTCACAGGTATTTATTTGCACCTGGGCTCACAGATCACTTCATTAATAATTGGGAGCACTCTAGCCACCACTCGATTGAGCAGCAGTGCTATCATTGAGTTTTGTCAGATACGGCGCCTCTTATGGTGGGGGTTGAGCATCACGAGCAACCAACCCACTTATCACCAAATAACTCTTATAGAGACGATAATCCTGAAACTTATAGGTACAACGTACATGGGCTCCAAGCCACTTCAAACTCACAGTTTCTACATTCAGACCGCATCAGACGCTCTTAAGAGACATGATTTAACAATGGCACATGCATATCCCAACTTGAAGGATACTTTTAGCCAGACAAGAGACCCAACTTAAAAGCACAACAAGCTTAACCCCCTATATTGTTCTAGAAAATTTTTCAGGGATGGAAAGAAATTTTTTAGAGAAATTTAAGTTAGATGACTGATTCACCGGTGTTAGCCTGGTGGTTGGGACTTGGGGTGTTGTCTAACAACCTTAACTCCCAGGTTCAAGCCCTAGTGGTACCCCCACTATCAAGATGGAGGGGGTGTGCTGTTCCTGACCATCACACCAAAAAAAAATGTAAAACAAAACAATAACATGTAATACAAAATTTTCCTATCATTTTCCATGAGAAAATCAATTTTCCACCTCATTTTGTTTCCACCAGTTTCCCAAGATCCAAACCGGGGGTAAATGATGAAATTTACAAAAAAAAAAGAAAAGGAAGAAGAAGAAGAACCCATCAGGACAAATAACATATGTCTTCATCAGGTTCTGGATTAGAATTAAAGTAACTTCAACTCAGTGTAGGGCTTTG
Organism: Kalanchoe fedtschenkoi; assembly: GCA_002312845.1. Classification (NCBI taxonomy): domain Eukaryota; kingdom Viridiplantae; phylum Streptophyta; class Magnoliopsida; order Saxifragales; family Crassulaceae; genus Kalanchoe; species Kalanchoe fedtschenkoi. Next base: position 2,778,756 of record NQLW01000081.1, read on the forward strand.
AGCGCCTGTGTATGCAACCCATAACATCCTATTCCAGTAACCAAATGCATCTTGCATACAATCAGGCCGTACAGATAGCATGCTGGACATCTAACTCGACAATACTACAACTTCATATAATTAATGCATATAATATCAAGAATCCATCCACCAGCTAAATACCATCAGTTGGTCTGAGTTCATATATACTAGTGATGCAACGCCATGTCCATCATTTACTGAAGAAAAGTCCGTATCTGGAAAACAAAATTGTTCCAGTATATCGAGGTTGAGTAATGCAAGCATTTATTCGAACTCATCCAAACAGCGGTTGATTGGGACTTTTATAACAAAACTCATACCGTAACAATAAGGCTTAATAGATGACAACAGAAACAAAATGCTTGTGTTGTATGTGCAGTATGATGCAGGGTACATTATACAAAACTCACAGTAAAAATCCTCCCAGGCATTACTGCTCGTTCCAACTCTTGCTTCTCTGTCCAAGATCAGATTGAATGATTTCAGAATACACAAAGTGTAATGCGACACCAGCAACATGCAGAGCTCAAGGACTTCTAAGTACCAGAACATTCGACTTCTGGGCCTCAGAGCCTTCAGGGTATTGATGGAGCAAGAGCTGCTTTTCCTGCAAATCCATCCAACTTCAGAACACTACAAAACGAGATCAGATGAACAAAAAACCGGAATTAAGAATGCAATTGAGATCAGGAGAGTACTTGCTGTTCTTTCTCCGAGGGTTTCACCCAAAGGTAGTACGCCAATGACCCAGCCACAGCCCACGATGCGAGATTGCTCCGCCCGCTCAAACCTCCCATCGTTTTCCAGACAAATGAATTCACTTTCGTCACCTTCGTCCTCCAATCACCCGCCATTTGATCCACGCCAACCACCACCACCACCTCCGACGCACAGCAATTCGATTTCTAGGGTTCGTACGATTTCAGGGCTCTCAACAACTATTCTAACCAATGCCGAGTTGACTCAGCGGGTTAACTAACCGGGTTGGACGGGCGACTCGAGTGGTAGGTGCAGCAACCGGCCGGTTCAACTCAGTGAGTCAACTCGGAACGGTATCAGATTGGGTTGTGGTTGCTGTGGTGTGTCTCCTAGCCCCAACAAAGCTGCTCTCTTCTCTTCGTGAAAAAACCCTCTTGAATCTTCCTCTTCTTCTCTCGCTCCAGCTCTCTGCAAGACCGAGACAAAGCGCGGCCATCTATCCATGAAATCGAAGACCTGATCGCCTCATTGATTTACCCTAAGTGTCAATTGGAGATGTCGCACACTGTGTTCCAGATGGCGCAAATCATGCCGGTCCGTAATCGGATCCCTAACAAGGCCTCGTCGCCAGGTCCTCTCTTCCCCGTTGCGAAGAGCCGCGTGGTTAAGCTCCGGCGAGGTTCGGTGGTCGTCACCAAGTCGTGTGCCTTGTCGTCGTCTTCTCCGTCGGCTCTGGTCGACGGGGGTGATTCGGTGGCTGCACTCGAACGGTGCTACGCGGCCTCGCCTGCCTCGACGTCATCGGCTGCTGACGGAGGCGTTGTGATGAAGGGGCAGTATGGTGCTTTTGGGGCCACAACTTTGGAGAAATCGAAGCTCGACCTTTCGCAGAAGCAAACCAAATCTAATCCTCAGGTAACTTACACCTCTCTTTCTCTCTGCTGGTTCCGAGAATCATTTTTTGATTCTTGCTGGTCAAATGCTCAAAATATTCACATCCAGCCAAACGCGCATTAGTTTTCAGTTTCTAAGATAGCCAGAAATGAGTTGTTTAGACACAATTCTTGTATAGGTATAGTTTTCTTGGGGGAGGAAGCTGAATTTGAGATGGCAGAGCATTTTGAATACAGACAGTCATAAATGTGTTCCATAAGGGCATTGTTAAGAAGGCCTGTATTAGATTGATAATCGCGAGATTGCTCCTATATCCTTTTGGCAACCAAGCAAGCAATGTATGCAGTAATTAGAAGTTAGCTTTTAATCATGGTAGTCAGTTAGGATTTTTGTTTCCTCAAAAGTGTCCGTCTGAGAAATAAATGTTTTCCATAAGGTATTAGCCACCGTCCGACCATATGCCAAGTAGCCTAAGGGTGTGTTCTTCTCAAATTATAGGAACATATCTGAGAAATAACCTTGTTCCATAAGGTTTAAGCTGCCCGATCAATCATATGCCAAGTAGCCTGTGGCGCCTCTCAATTATATGCACATTACTTAATATTACTAAATTCATTGCGGTTAATTTCAGGTCTTATTGTCTCATGATCTATGGCCATTCCAATTCAGTTTAGAAGACATCCTAACAACCCGAATTCAAGAATAACTAATGTTTGATAAAGCCTACTTAATATACAAGAGATAAATATGATTGTGATTTAGGAATGAAGACATCATTCTTTCTTGTTACGTTTATGGAAAGTTAAGAATCGGATCTATCTAAATACCAGGTATGAATAGTTCTGATGTAAACTCTTGACAATTGTTATATATCTGCTTGCAATGATAAAACCTCTTAGTAGAATGACGTATATAACTTGGGTCAGTGAAATTCGGCAATCATATGTATTAATTATTGTGAAGAGTATTATCACAAATGGGCATGACGGACGATATGTGTTTAAGTAAATGGATATACAATAATATAAGCGATTTAAAAAAAACTAATGCTGGTATACCTTGATACATCATCACATTAGATACACTGAAACAAGTTTTGTATCAGTTAAAGTACAAGTAAAGAAATAGTATTGACTCCTAAACTTCCATTAAATGTCATTTGAAGAATTCAGATTTTATTTCATTTTTTTTTTTTGGTAATTAGCCTTGCGCCTCATTCAGGTATACTGAAAGTGATGTTTGTTGAAACTTGTAGCTAGATGTTGGAGGAGGAGGTAGTGACAGCGGAAAAATAATCAATTTTGGTGGTGGTGATGGAGGTGATGATAATGGAGATGATGATGACTACTTTGATGACTTTGATGATGGAGAAGATGGAGAAGACGGTGGGCTGTTTAGGAGACGGTTGTTTCTTGAAGAGGTACTTGTTTTGCCTGCTTAATGTTTTGCCGTTTCTAATTTCTATCAATTTTGGAACTTTCTTTTGCTTTGTTTCCCTAGTTTATGTATTACTTAGTTTTAACTATTTGTTTCTTGGTTCAGCTTTTTGATCGAAAGCTGGTAGATGCTGTATTGAATGAGTGGAAGAAAACAATGATGGATCTGCCTGCTGGACTTAGACAAGCTTATGAAATGGTAAATTGTGTTATGTTTGCACTAAGATTAGCGTTCAAGTTTGCTAATTACATTAACTCTTTTTGGGCCTCCATCCAGGGCCTAGTTAGCTCAGCCCAGATGGTAAGATTTCTTTCAATCCATGCAAGACCAACTACTGTACGGTATATATCCAGATTACTTCCGGAAGGAGTTTCTAGAGCATTCAATGGCAGGTTAATATTTCAATATTAGTTTACTGAAACTTCATTCCTGTATGTTCATTGCTTCACTTATGGCACACTATTAAATCTTTTGGTGAACTATTTACTTTGATATCACCATTAAAAGGTAGAAATGGGGAAGACGTACCTAAAAAATAAAAAATGCTATATAAAAGACGCACTTTGCTATGTTTCTTCCTCAATGTTGTTGTTCATGATTTTGCATGTTTTCATTTCTATACAATAAAATTGTGATATACGATATGGGGTACAAGGTCACATTGCCTTTTGATACATACAATATTTTGGTTATCAGGATGATGGCTGATCCCGCTTTTCTGTACAAGCTTCTACTTGAGCAAGCTGCCACAATTGGTTGCTCAGTTTGGTGGGAGGTGAAGAATCGCAAGCATAGGTAGTCTGGTCTCCCGTTGAAAATAGAACTTCATGTCAACTCATTGAATGGTAAAATTGTAATTTTTCTCCTTTTCATGTTATCCAAAAGGTTAAAGCAGGAATGGGATCTGGCACTACTCAATGTGCTCACCGTAACAGCATGCAATGCATTTGTTGTCTGGACACTTGCTCCTTGTCGTTCCTATGGAAATACATTTCAGTCTGATCTCCAGAATACATTGCAAAAGCTTCCTAACAAT
>NQLW01000081.1:2790775-2833043 GCA_002312845.1 Kalanchoe fedtschenkoi
ACTTGGACCTATGTTACCAACATTCTTATTTCCAATTATTTGTTAGAAATTTAACAGCACCATTAGCTAGAGCCGAGATCTAATACGAGAGGCAGAACTTACTTCGATGACCCAGATCTGGGTCAAGTGCCGGCCAAGTGGAAAGGCGAGTACTTTGCTACTAATGAATTCACAACGAGCTTTTGCAACCATAAACTAATTGACCCCAAATCATCGTACTTGTTTTGAAGTTAGACGGCATAAAAGAAGAGGAGGATGGAGAGGCATCAAGGAGGTGAGATAGGTGGCCCACACATATTACTTTTTTTAATATTTATGAAAGTAGTTAATTGTGTAAGTGTTCTCTTCTACATGTCACTTAACCGAATTTTTTTGTTTACTTTTACTTGTCACTTAACAATTTTTAATGCGTACATAATATCAACAACTATCTTAAAACATCAAACATTAATCACTTTTTTATCATAATCAATAAAAAATCATTCATCACCAGTAATAATATATCAATTTTACTTTTTGTACAAAATTTATTATAAAAATATTAACCATCTACTTATTAAATTTATTCAATTGTTAGTATTAACTTCATATAAATTTACTCAAATTAATCTTAAATGACATGTAAAAAAAAACTGAAAGAGTATATTACAAAATTAATGATGCACACTTATTTAAAATTATATTAGTTCGTAATTAGATCATGTAGTACAGACTCGTGTAAGATTTGCTCTCTGTCCTTATTTTAATATATATTTTTTAAATTAAAATGGACACACTTGGGTTACTATAAACTGGAAATGGGATAGGAAAGAAGTAAAGAAATTTTTTTTTATTTTTTTATTTGGAAAAGGAAAATGAGTTGACGAAGAAGTAACGCAACAAAAGAGAAGAGGAAGAGGCAGGGAAGAGAAACGAGTAACGGACGGATGGCGGGCCCCGCCCAGCAGTAAAACTTGTTTGGTTTGTTTGAGGAAACAAAAAAACACGAAGGGGTGAGCTGAGTATGGGCGTAACACTATCAAAATGGAGAGGGTGTGGAGAACACTATCGATCCCTTTAAAAAAAACGACTCACTAAAACCTCAAACTCCTCCACGAGCCAAATGTCACAACCCCTCCCTCTCTCCTCTCTTCCTTCTCTCTCTTCTCTCCTGCTCACCGCCACCACCCCCCGCCACCTGCTCTGTTCTGCATTCCTCCACTCACATCCCTCTCTCCGTCTTGATCCTCTTCTTCTCCCCTGTAAATAAAATCTGCTAACCCCAATCTCCCTACCAGTGCTAATCGGTCATCATCATAATCCACTCCTCTTCCTGTTCCACCCCGGGCCCCGACTCGGCCCCCGATTGTCGTTTCCGACCGATCCCAGCACGACTGATTTTAGGGCTTTTTTTTTACCGTGCCCCTCTCGGCCTGCCTGATGAGGGTTTGTGTCTACTGGGTCGGCACTTAATTAGGGTTTGCTGCCTTCTGCTGGATATTCATTCGCTGGTTGAATTCCGGGGGCTGGGGTTGGTGCGATGGCATATCAAGGTGGTTCGATCTCCGGTTCCGGGGCTCAGTTCTTCAATTCGCCATTCGGGGACACCACCTACACCAAGGTCTTCGTCGGAGGTCTGGCTTGGGAGACTCAGAGCGACACTGTGCGTAGGTACTTTGAGCAGTTTGGAGACATTCTCGAAGCTGTTGTCATCATTGATAAGAACACAGGACGTTCTAAAGGCTACGGCTTTGTGAGTTTTCCAATTACCATTTCATTAAGGCTGTGTTTGGTTTGGGTACAATTTGAGGGAAAGGAAAATGTCTGGGAAATTGAATTCCATCCCCAACTTTTTGAAAAAAAAAAAAAAAACAAGGATTCCATGTTATTTTTCCACATATTTTCCTTTCCCTCAAATTTTCCCTTGACCAAACACAGCCTAACAGTAATCCTGGGTAGGCAGTTGTAAATAAAGTTGTGATATTTTTATCATATTTTTTCAGAATTTTGAGTAATTTGTGTTGAAAATATGATGTACTTAAATTTAAGTAAGAAATGACAGTATTGCAAATTTGGGGGTTTATGGATTTGTTTTTAGTGCTGTCCATTAAGCATGTAATTTTGCAGTGATAAATGAGTTGATTTAGCCATTTTCCGATGACATTTTCGTATTGGTGATATTGGGTGCAGGTGACTTTCCGAGACCCTGAATCTGCTAGACGGGCGTGTATGGATCCAAGTCCTGTGATTGATGGGAGGAGGGCAAACTGTAATTTAGCTTCGCTTGGACGGCCACAGCCCTCCTTGCCCTATGGTAAGCTTGTTTGTTTCCTCAGAATGAGATGCTTGGTTGGAATTTTTGAATGATTATGTTGTTGTTGACTTGTTGGCGTATATGTATTCTGATTTCTGACACGTCAATTGAACATTTTATTTTTTCATTCCATTAAGTTCTGCATTTTCTTCCCATGAACAAAATCATATTAGGATAATTATGTTTTGTTTGACAGCACGTTTAGAATTCAAATGTTTGTTTTTTTTTGTTTTGCTTGTCACAGGACGTTTTAGACCAGCTAGCCCATTTATTGGAGGGATACCCGCTGCGCGAGGGTCTTTCCCGGGAACTTTTGGTTACCAGCAACCGCTTCCATACGGATACCAGCCTGGATATAGGCATCCGCATTATGGGTGACTTACCATTTTTCATACCTTATGCTTGCATGATCAGTTCCAACGAAGCAGCTGTGAAATTATTCATATGTGTTTGCATTAATTTATTTATGAAAAAAATATTTTTGAACTCAACGGCGTGACAATTGCTAACAAACACAATTGCCTTAGTCAATTTCCATTCCTCGTTAAGTGTCTTGGTACCCCTTGAACACCTTTTTTTTATCGCGTTATTCTTGAAGGCTCTTCGGCTGATTCTCTCGAAATGTGTGTATTCATGCAGATATGCTGCATATGGTCCTGAGTACATTTACTCTCAGGTCAGTGATTTTATGATGAATAAATTGAAATTACATGGCAAGTTGGAGAAGTTTCGCTGGCTTACTTTTATTGATGTTGACGTCTACCTGACAGGGTGCTTACAACCCTTATGTAGCTCAGCAATACTTTCAGATGTATGCAGTGCCCGGGCCTGTAAATACCAGCATCTATCCCTATGGACAACTGGGCCAACCGATTCCTGGAGCCCAGGGTTTTATTGGGTTGCAGGGTTATCCAATGCCGGGGCATCAGGCTCTCTCGTTAGGTGGATCTAGTGGAAATGTCATGTCCGCTCAACCTTTGCCATCGCCTCAGGGTCAAAACCCAACAGGTAAGATTTTCCTTCTACTCGAAACAGCTAGTTCTGTCATATCTTTCATCTGATTAAATACCATGGATGCCCTCATATGTTGATCAATCATCTGGAAATGAACTTTTTCAGACATTTCTGATGTTTTTAATTCGATGTTTTTATCTAGGTGTGGCAGCACCTGTTCCAATGCAGCAGCAATTTGTGATTCCTACTCATTCTCAATACATGCAAGGTGGAAGTTCTAACCAAAAAACTGGATGAGGACTTGATTAAGGTGAGGGTAGTGTTGTGGGTCTCTTGATTCTATATGTGATCTCGGTATTTTAGGATCTGATACCTGTAATCTTTTAGGAACTCAAGACTGCAGCAGGACCTAGAGCGGCTGTACTGCTACACCAGTGGCAGGCTCCTTATCTAACCTTGCGATTAACCAGTTTCGCATTCTAGAGGTATGGTGAAACTTGTCTTCTCCTTCAACATAATATTCTTCTTGCGTCTATGACAGCACTGTCGTTGGGCTGTCTTATGCAAATTAAATTTATAACATGGTTTGTCCGTTCTTTGCTCTAAAAACTCTTTTGGCATGTTTTTTCATGTAGACATAAAATAAGTCTGAAATACAAATACTCGCTAAAGCCATTAAATATTAATATAAAACGGTCAAGAATCAGATGAATTAAGTACAAAATAGACCGAGTAATTTGTCTCATCAGTCCACCTTAGAAAAAAAGAACAAAGACTCCCTAGATTTTGTTCAAGTCTTGGTCTAACTTATATGGCCCAAGTGTTGATTCTCTGTCGATTTTTTTTGTTTATTTATTAAGCTGGTCACAAGAAAGTGAACAGACCAATGGATTTCCGCTTTTATTATCCAGGTCATTTGTCATAGTCAAGCTTGTTCGCCAGAGACACAAAAGGTGCTTCAAGGATGGAAGAAGAAAACGGAAGATGTCAGGATATGTGGATAATTCTCATTCTGCCATTTGCGTGTAAATAGTAGTCAAACCGATAGTGATATGCGGACGCCAGAATCGGTTTCTGGCCTTCATACTGCTAGGTTTAAACTTGTGTAAAAAAAAAAAAAAGAGGTTAGAATCAACAAATGATTCTTTCGTAGTGTAGTCAGGACCCTCTGGGTGTGCATACTTTGGGTGCTTGTATGTCTAATGGGCTTTACTTGTGTGTGGGTCTTGTGCATAAAAATGGGTACTGAGATTCTGAATCCCCAGCCTGTAACTAGGAAGATTTATAGAGAGCTTTTAACTCAAAGTATGAGTTGAAGCTCCACAAAAGGAAAAAATTGATTTTATACAATTCTCTCATGAGCTTCCAGGTGTGCTGGTAGTAGACAGATATTATTTTATTTTTATTTTCAAATTTAGCCTCTTTTCTTTTTTCAATTCTGCATATCTGATTCATTTTGTACATTTGATATCTACTCTGTTATGTCCTTTTATCTTCGCTGATGTTAACTGCAAACTTTTTTAAATATGAACTCCACTGTTCAAATCTAGTTTTTTTTCTTCATTGCTTCATATATGTCGAGAATTTCATTGTTTATAAATGCGAAGATGCATAAAAGAAAGTTCGTAAGGGGATTGCGAAGACCCATATTACCTTCGTGGTTGATAATGACGAAGTTCATATTTAACGAAGTTCGCAGTTAACAAACATAAAGATATACCTTAAGATCACAGAAGTTAACCGCGAATATTATATATTGGATAAAAAACGAATCAGGCAGGCATAATTGATAAGGAACGAAAAAAAGAAAAAAAATTGGAAAAAAAACATCCAGTAGGCTAGGATTGACCCTCATCTGCCTGCACAAGGAAAAACCCAACATACATGTGGTATGTATTTTGATGCTATGTCCGTGTACGGGTTACTGGCTGGTCAAAATTTGATGAGGGCCCGTCATTGCTCACACCTCCTAACATTACATATTACCTCAATGGACTGGCTATCCATTGGAGTCTTGTAGCACAACATTTTGCCTGAAATCTAATACAGTATCACTTAGCATGCGAATGCTCTAAGCGATGTGACCTTGGCACAAACATGTCGCCAGATGCCCAGCCTGGGCAGCAGAAAAATGTTATCAACCAGAATGCACAGTATCTGCCCAGCAAACCGTTAATAACCAATCTGATACTCCCTTTTCAGTAATAATGCTTTATAAGTTCTTCCTGCATACCAGCTTCAAGAGTACTGTGTGCACTGGCTTTGAGGAAGTTTGGGTCAGGGCATGCTTCTTCTTGTTCTTGATCTCAGGTGAATCTGAATGAAGCAACAGCCTGAGGATAGCAAGTACGGAGCTCAGCAATAAACTACGAAGAATGTATGTATGGTAAACGAATAATATCTCTATCAAAGAGAAGGCAGTGGGTAAAGCAGTAACCTTCTGAATGTCAGAGCCAAATTTTTCCGATTCTTCTTCAACAAACTGAGTCACGTGGTTCGAGATTCAAATTAAGACGATACCATCATAAGTATAAATTAATGGTGAAGATATAGACGCCGGTAATATAAATTACCTGCCCAGTGACGGTATACAGTCTGTTGTACCATCCATTGGAGGCCATTCCAATTGCCGAGTATATATGCTTCTTACTCTCCCCAGGATTTTTCAGTGAATACTCTATGTAATAAAATCCTGTTGAGTCAAGAGAAAGGCTAAATGTTAAAGACTCTAATACACGAACTACTGGAAACCCGTGAGAAGACAATTTCATCAGAAGTGATGGACCGGAAATTCAGCATAAGAACCTTAATGCGGTGACTTTTACCTTTTGAAGATTTACAATCAATTAGTTTAGCAGTCACACCTGGTGGCCTTTGCCAGCTTCTGTCCAACCCGCTAACCTGTGTATGGTCACATGCATAAGCCACTGAGCTATAGAGATAACAGCGGGGAGTTCAGCATCGAAGTACTAAATGAATGTTTATGGAACACACCAGTGTCTCCGCAAATTCATCAACCTTGCCGAAAGATTCCAGTCTAGTAAAATCAGGACCAAGGCCCGTGATGACGACACTGACTGAGGCAACGCATACGGAACAGGTCACATCCATGAGTAATATGATACCTCAGCGAATGTATACTTAGTTACACAATACATACCATTAGATGTGGAGGTTTCTTCAGGGTAAAAAGCAGTAATAGACTTGAACCCGTTCGGCTGTCCTGCCCCAACTTGCCAATCTGCATACATTCAGAAATGAAAAATGTGTATCACCCATGTACAGTTTCAACTCAGATAAGACTCTACAGCTCACCATTAGCTATATAGTATTACTCGGTGGTTTTCAACTTTCATGTCATATATAAAAGTAGGAAATAAATAAAGGAGACAATTATGGATAGTGAACGTCCCAATGAGCTTGAATGCACGTGTAACATAAGGTAGTGTTCCCGAATCAATTTTACGAGGGGAAGCAGAGGAAAGGGAAGGAAATTAACTTGTTAAGGTCATGATTTTTTTAAGGTGGGATTCAAAGAGGTTTGAAGGGATTGATCGCTCATTTCCTGAATTTTTTGTAAATCTAACCTATTCGCTTCTTTTTCAATCATATCTGCCACCCCTCTCGGGTTTTTTTTCCACTCTGCTGTTTTCGCTCTTTCAAAGAGCGAAAAGCCCCACCAATTTCGCTCTCCAGTAGAGCGCAAATCTCACGTGGTTGTCGAGACTGGCTCACTTGTCAATATGGATGTCACGTGGAGTTTCACTCTTGGATAGTACAAAAATGCAATTGAATGTCGTTCTTACGTAGTGCGAAAATCGTCTTGAAAAATGGCGGCCTCTGATTTGCGCTTTGATTTGCGCTCTTTTGAAGTGCAAAAATCAATTAGATTTTCACACTATTCAAAAGCGAAACTGCACATGTCAGTCACATTAGCAGCTTATTGTGCCTTTGAATACACGTGTTATTTGTGCTCTACTGAAGAGCGAAAAGGGTAGAGTGAAAAATAAATCAAGAGGTGTGGCATATGTGTTCGAATACGAAACGAATAAGTTAGATTTGCAAAAAATGCTCATTTCCTTGACTCCGAATTTGGGGGGTGATTTTGAGATGAAAAGGAAAAACAAGGATAAAAAGACTCATTTGACCTCATTTTATCATCCATTTCAACTAAACTGACAGATAATTTAGTAAATATGTCATATTTTTTTTCTCATTTTCTTTATAACAACTAAGTGTTTGCCATCTTTGTCCCTCATTTCCTCTCCTTTCTTTTTTCTTCTTTCAAATCTTCTCTTTTTTTCTCTTCAAACTTTGAAACAAAGCCTTAGTAGCTAATTACCATTGGGGATTGAAATCTTGAATTTATTGACTTCATCAGTGTAAACCTTGAGATCCTCAGTCACTGCTGCAATTACAAAATAAATCACATCATTCCAAACTCAGAACAAACGAGGAAAAACAAAGTTCAAGGTTATACCAGCAAAAGCATCAGAAGAGAGCACAGCCGGAATTGAACAGGAGGTGAGTAAAGTGTGTAGCACGACCTCCCTCCTCTTCCGCGAACCCCATTTCGCTTGCAACCTAATTTTGCAAAACACAGCCAAAAGGATGGATTAAGGAAAACCCCAGAAGAGAAGAATGGAGCTGAAGTGGATGGAGAAGCGAAGTGGGTACTCCGGTGCTCGATCGGAGTCGTGGCCCGCGCAGCACCGGACAGATTGCTTGTTCAGACAGGGAATGCCACCTGCTTGGGTGAAACCAACAAGGAAAAGAAAGAAGTCAGACGACAAGATGCAGTCTGCAGTCCGGGAATGGAGTGGACGTGGCAGTAGCAACCGGTGGCGGCGAGGGACGGTGACGGTTTGCTGAAGCGGGAAGGAGTGGAAATGGAGTGCAGAGACGAAACGGACGCCATTCTTTCTCAGCCTTCAATTATCTCACTTCTTTATTTTTCTGTTTATTCAGAAATAGTTTGTAAAATATGTGTTCTAAATATTTTGGGTTTTTAGGCTGTGTTTGGTTTAGGAGAAATTGTACAGAAAGGAAAATTTGATGAAAAGTGAAATCTATCATGAATTCTATTTTATTTTATTTGGTTCAGAATGAAAAATTTGAAGGAAAATTTCAAAACTTCTTTTAATTTACCTTAATTTTCCTCTTAACTTTCCACATTATTTTCTTTCCCTCATATTTTCCATCTAAACCAAACATTAGATTTTACTAATTTTCCTCCACATTTTCCTTTCCACCAAATTTTTCCTTAACCAAACACAAAGTGTTTCCAAATTTTAAGATTTATGGGGTTTAGGATTATGAAACCACGAGGTTTAAGAATATCACAACACCACTACAAATTTAAGGAAAATTTATCGAAACTGGTATGAACTCTCACGTTTTTAAAAAATTAATTTTATAATTTTCAAGTTTTTTCAGTTATTATTTTGTAAGTAAGCAATTTCAGTAACTCCTCGTTACTTTTATCTAATTACTAACTTACTACTTAATAAAATTAAGAGAAAATTGCAAAAAAGGTGTCATAATATCGCATTTTTAAATTTAACATGCATTATTACCTGATTTTGCAATTCCAAAGAAAATTCTAATTTTGAGCTGTTGTGTAATTAACTAATTTTTGATTTGATACAGAAACTTTTAAATGACTATTAATTATACATTAACCAAATAATAAAAGTTTCTAAATTTATGCAATGATTTGTAATATTAAATTGGTAAATACAAAAATAAAATATACTAACTTCATGTAATGTTTTATTAATAAATAATCTTACATAATAATATTTTAGACAAAATGCTTTTTAACGCTTAAATTTTTCATAAAACAGTTGTAGTGGTACATATGAGATTATATCAAAATTATAATAAATAAAAATTGAAACATACCCAAAAATTATTTTTAAACATTATATGAAATTATTTAAGCATTAAAAAGCATTTTGGGTAAAACATTGGTTATGCTTTTTTAATGCTCAATTTTAGGAACATATCCAAAAAAAAATTTATAGGAACATACCCTATCCTAAGACAATATATAATAATTTTGTTATAATCTCATATGTAGTGGTACACCTTCTTTATGAAATCCTTAAGCATTAAAAAATATTTTGATTAAAATATTATTCTGTAAGATAATTTATTAATTAAATATTATATGAAGGTAGTATATTTTATTATTCAGTTCACCAATCTAACATTACAAATCATTGCATAAATTTTGTCCACAATTTACAATGAAACATGTATTTACACCGGATCCCTTCCTCACTTATATATATATATGAAAGTGATGAATATATGCATGGAAGTGAAGAATATATGTATGAAAGTGATGAGTAATTGTATGAAAGTGATGAATGTATGTATGAAAGTAATGAATATATGTATAAAAAATAAATATATGCATGAAAGTGATGAATATATGTATGAAAGTGATGCATATATGAATGAAAATGATGAATATATGTATGAAATGAATATAAGTATAAAGTGATGAATATATGCATGAAATAGTGAATTTGTGTATGAAAGTAAAGAATATATATATGAAAGTAAAGAATATATTTATGAAAGTGATGAATATATATATATATGAAAGTGATTAATATATGCATGAAAATCATGAATGTGTATATGAAAGTGATGAATATATGTATAAAAATGATGAATATATGTATGAAAGTTGTGAATGTGTGAATATATGTATGAAAGTGAAGCATATATTTACGAAAGTGATGAATATATGTATGAAAATGATGAATATATATTTGAAAGTAATGAATATATGTATAAAAATGATTAATATATATATGCAAGTGATGAATATGTGTACATAAGTTATGAATGTGTGTATTAAAGTGATGAATATATGTCAGCTAAGTAATGTGTAACTCATCGATTTCTTGTGCCTTGAAGCCTTTTTGTAGTCTTGGAAATCAGGCATTTGCTTCTCAGTTGCATGGGCTGGTTAAGAACTGTCATTTAAGGGGAGATTCTTTTGACCAGGGATCTATTGTTGATGCATATGTCAAGAGTGGTGCTATCAGCTCACCCGAAAACTGAGGTTTTTGTTATAGCACACCCAAGTATGCTCTGTTGGAAAAGCATGATATATTTTTACTCAATCTCCATGGTGTCCTCTGTGTGAGATGCGCTTCATCTGTTTCTCAGCATGCCTCAGCTCAATGGGGTTTCTCGGAACATGGTTCTTTCGATATCGTCCCACCATGCGACGGAGTTCGAAAATTGAAACATTAAGTATAGTTGTTGAGATGTCCATCAAAGGTTTCAGGTCTACCTGACACATTCTAGTGTTCTCAGATCATGTTATTTCTGTCTTCCTGCAAGTTTGATCCACAACAATAAACGTTTACTATTTATTCTCTTATGAAGAAATGGAAAATGAAACAAGGCAGCTGCTAGACACTGACTCATAACTTTCTTTTGTTAACATTTTCTCTAATTGGACTGGAGATACACACAAGGCTATACTTTTACCAGCTTCACATCTGGGTTCCTCATCGGTTTAAGCCACATGTCTGCGACAACACGCGATGAGATGCTCCACAGCAACTCCTGATTCCTTACCAGCGCTGGTTTTACTTTCTTCCCTGCCTTTCCCAGCCCGTATGCTACCAGCCATTGCATTGCCGTCAGCCGCTGCTTTTCGGAATCCCACATGTTCTTCCTGCCTCCTGTGGTTATTTTCACTCCTGCAACATGCAAACTTGCGATTTTGTACTTCTTTTCTTCGCCATACTTCACTGGCTTCTGTGCATCTTCTGCTGCATTGATTAGCGCAACAAGAGGCCCCCCAACAACCTCATATTGCCGTAAAGGATCACGAAGTTGGACAACTACTGACAGTGTGATGGATTCTGAGCTATTGGCTTCACCTTCGGGAGTTAAGAAGCCATTCGTCTTTATCCAGTCCTCGAGTGGAACTGCTGAATCTAAGGGGTTTTCTTGGTCTTTCAATGGAGAAACATCAAATGGAGCTTCTTCCTCAGTCAATTCTGCCTGGATCTTCAGCGCTTCAATGGCCATATCTTCAATTTTCTGCAACGAGAATGCAAGAATCTCTTCCGCTGTCACTGGCTCTTCATTGATGTTCCAAATCCCTGTTGTTATCCTCTCTTTCCTGCCGCTGGTCATTGCCGTTGCCATTGTTTTGACGGTTGTAACAGTGCGAGCAGCGCTAGAGCTTGCAACTTCTTTGTTTCTTCCATGGATGATCGCAGAGGCAATGCCTTCAAAAGCTATCTGTTCTGCGGTTTTACCCATTAGTTCATCTATGGGCATTGCAGATAAAATAGCAGACCCAAGCTCATCGGCGCCTATCGCAGCAAATTTCTGGAACACCTCGAATCCAGCGATGGATTTAATCGATGTTAAGACTAGAGGCTTTGAAAGCTGCATTGCCAGCTTTGGAGTGTCTCTCCTGCCCATTGTTGCATCTAATGGATTCATGGCGGCTAAGTAACCTCCAAATTTTGTTTGCACTAGGCATCCTAATCCCTTACCAAGATCTGGAAGATAAACTTTGGTTTCTGAATCTGCTGTATCGTCTGAGGCTGTCGACTTGGAGGCAGAGATGTTGTTGGTTGTGTCAAACTGGAATTCAGCACCACCCTCATCCTCAAGCATCTGAAGAAATTCAAGTGTTACAGTCTCTTCATCAGCCTCCAGCTTTTCTGTCTCAGGTTCATCATCAGGTTTGTCAATATGGTCTTCCCCCATCATGGACTCCAATGCTTTTATCTGCTGAGCAATGGCATCAAGCTCATTCATCCTCGTCAAATGCATCGGATCTTGTACCATCTCCTTGACAACTTCACTTGAAACTGATCTCTCCTCCGAGGTTTCTTCCGACTCATCTCCATCATCCTTAACCTCGTCCTTAACCTCTTCCTTGTCCTCAACCTCAACACCTTTATCAACAATCTCAAATTCTGGTAGGTCAAGATCCTCTATCTTGGATTCGGGCTCTTCTGACTTTTGCACAGAGGAAGATGTTGAAGGCTCTGGCCCTGGCTCGTCGAGATTCAGGTCATCCATGCCTTGTAAATCTTGCGAAGTCCCTGGCTGTGAAGGCGACCAACCTTCTGCTTTAGTTGTCATCCTCGGGCTAGGGACACTGAAAGAGCTTTTGGATTGCTTTCGTCCGAATGATGGAGAGAAGTTCCTTAACTTGCTGGTTTTACTGCTTTCAGTCTGACTGTAAATGTTGGGTCCTCCGTCTTTCTCCATAATCTGGAACCCCAACTTAAGCACAAGCTCTCCTCCTTTCGCCTTTCCTTTCAGGTTAAAGCTCCTGTCCCACTGCTTGATTCGAGCTCCTTCATGACTTCTGTCCACAGATTCTTGAATCATGAGACTCAAGTCAACCAAACCTCTTCCGAAATCGAGCTCCTCAGCGTCAACTGCAAAGGCGTAGATATAGAACGGCCGCGGCTCAAACTTCTGCTGCTTGTTGCTTCCAGTGTTGCAGTAAACATGGCACCTGACGAAGAGTGTCTCCTCAAAATCAGCGGCTCCTTGGGTCACTCTGGACGGCATTGTGTTCACTGCTCCATCTTTTGTCTCCTTCTTCCTGACGCAAACGGCGAGCCGGAGGCCGTTCATTGAGGCTGGGAGCCCCTGCACGGTGACAACCTCTACAGAGAATAAAACGCTCAGCTTCTGCTTGGTGATATTAGTAAGAGCACGAATTGGCTTCCAGCTCAAGAACCCTTTTTTGTCCACAACAGCTGCACTGTCATCTAGTTTCTTTACCTGCCCTTGGCTCGTCGTCGGCTTCACTTGCTTATCGTCATCTTCATCATCAAGCTTGGGTCTGGAGCGCCACGGGGACAGCGACATGCGCCTGGCTCGGGGCTTGGCGTCGAGCAGCGCTGGTCTACCATCACGTCCAGCCTCATCGTCAACCGGGATGGGTGGAACGGCTGTTCTTGGGAGCGCGAGGGAGGCAGTTCTCCGGTTTGTCATGGGGTGGGATTGATATAGATTCTGACTGAGCTCTTCCAGCTCCTCCAGCAGCTGTGGGTTGGAGTTTCGTCTGCCCGCCATTGCTGCGAAGCCTTCAGTCCAAATCTGACAGATAAGAGTGGATACAAAAAGGAAAAAAAAAAACTGACTCTTCTTAGCTTTTTGGGTTTCTCGGAGAGGAGTACAGTTGGAGATTGGATAAGCTGAGCCTGGTGTATCCTAATAAGCATTTCTGAGGCCTGTAAACGGCCATGACTAATGAGTGTCTATTTTTGGCTGCGTCTGTTGGTGGCCTCTTGACCATGAAAATTCTGTGGCTGGATTTCTGGAGGATAAGAGATGATGATGAAGTTTATGCTTTGCTGTGGCCTCTGTCCTGTCGTGTTACTGCCTCAATATGTCTCTAGTTCATATTGAAAGAGACATACAAGAGGTCCCCATCATTTATTGTTGTGTATCGGATACTTGGAGAAGGGTTGTCAATCTGCTTATCTGGTATCTACTTGCTGGTTGTATGAACAGTCACACTACCCTTTGTGATCTAACATCGAATAAAGTTGCTAGTGCAGGGTTATATGTTGTCTGAACTCTAGAATACTGATGGACGGTTACTGCAGGTGAAAAACTTGCCAACCATGGAAGGAGGAGCTGAAGCAGGCCCCCCTTCAGAATCCTTGTCGGGGAGTGGAAACCGGTAAGAGACACTTTCATTCACAAAATGCAATGTGTTTGCTCCAAGTTAAGGCCTTGGGGTAGGAAGGTGCCAGTTGTGGACAAGACATTTATGGCGGCCACTTATAAGCTAAACTTAATTCATTAGTATGCCTACTGGTAAGGAAGGTTGGGTTCAGTGTTCTAGTCTTGTGTGCGAGTTTAGGCATGTGTCGGGACAGCGAATGGTGATGAGAGGGGCCAGCTAGTCTTATGCACAGGGAAGCATGGTCGACGCAACATGTTTACAGTTAAACGAAAACATCGAAAAGCTCAGTTGATTTGAAATTTGATCATGTGTTGCTCGCGGCATTCAATAAGCTAGTCTGCAGTGCCTTCTTTTTTGCTCACAGCAACCCCAGACATCAAGAGGCTTCCCACAACATGCTGATCCTGGACATAAGATTTCTGGACGGATGACTCTGGGCTGATGAACTTTAGACAGAACTTTCAGCATATGAGTTTCGTGACTAAAGACACTTGGGCTTTGTTTGGTTTAGGGAAAGTTTGATGAAAAAGAGAATTGGATGGAAGGTAAAGAAATTGTTTGTTTGTCAGGTTTAGATGAAAGATTTTGAGGAAAGAAATTGTGATGGAAAGTTGTTTGGAAAATTTTGATTTATAACAACTTGAAATGACATTTTCCCTTATATTTTCCATGTTAAACAAATAAGAGCAAAGTGAAATGGATTCTATAAAAGATTTTGATTCCATTCTTTTTTTCTTCTAATATTCCTTCTCGTGAAAATTTTCCTGAACCAAGCACAGGGGCATGAAGAGATAGTTACAACTCTTACCATGGTCATACTAAGGGAGTTGTGATCCCTCAAGAAGCAACCATATGAGCACCTTCACCAGCTGGCTCTGCTGAGTTCGCTATCTCTGTGACGAATGTGTTGGTCCACTGTGTAGCCGGCTGTGCCTCAGCTCCCGCTGACATGGTCTCCTTGGAAACGTGGTTCCACAAGTCTAGAGCCGAGAACTCAGTGTGTTCTGGTCGACGCTCTGGGCTCCCCAAAGATATCTCAGATCCTCACTTTCTTCAGAGCTCGTGACACTGAAATAAATGAGGGGTGCTCATTTATTTAAATGTTCGAGTTATTTAAATGTCAAGTTTGACATAAATTATAACATGTGCTGATCTTATCATTTGAGGTTTTAAAACAAGTTTGGTTTCAAAATCTGTAAAATAACTCAAGAATCATGTTTGATGAGTTTTGTTTTTTGTTTGAGTTGTTTAAAAGTCAAATTTGGCATAAAATGAACTCTAACGTCTTTTAATCTTGTCTATTGAGGTTTTGGAACAAGTTTGGTTTCAAAATCTTGAAAATAGGCCAATAATCGTATTTGAGTAGTTTAAATGTTAAAGTTTATAAAAAATCAACTCTAGCATGTTTAATCTTGTCTTTTGAGGTTTTAAAACAAGTTTGGTTCCAAAATCTTGAAAATAACCAAAGATTCGTGTTTAAAAATGTTTAAACATCAAGTTTGACAAAAAATCAACTCTAACATATTTTAATCTCGACTTTTGAGACTTTGAAACAAGTTTAGTTTCAAAACCTAAAAAATAGCCCGAGAACCATATTTGAATAGTTTAAATGCCAAGTTGGCATAAAATCAACTCTAACATGTTTTATAGTCTTTTTGATATTTTGAAACAAGTTTGGTTTAAAACCTTAAAAATAGTCAAAGAATCATATTTGAGTAGTTTAAATACCAAGTTTTGAATAAAATATACTATAACACATTTTAATCTTGTCTTTTAAGATTTTGAAACAAGTTTGGTTCCTAAATCTTGAAAATAGCCTAAGACTCATGTTCGAGTACTTTAAATGCTAAGTTTGGCAAATCAACTTTAACATGTTTTTATCTTGTCATTTGAGGTTTTGAACAAATTTGATTTCAAAATATTAAAAATAATCTTAAAATCATGTTCGAGTTATTCAAATGTGAAGTTAAGCATAAATTTAAACCTAACATCTTTTATTTATTTTCTTTTTTAAAAGGGTTGATCCCCTTAAAAATTTATTTTAAAAAATGAACCAAAAAGTCCAAGTTTAATTTTTTCTTTTCAGATTTTGGAACAAAGAATTTGAAACAAATTTGTTCCAAAATCTTAAAAATATCCCATAAATCATGTTCAAGTGGTTTAAATACCAAGTTTGGCATAAAATCAACCATAATACGTTTTATTAGTCTTGTCTTTTGAGATTTTGTTTATCCCGGTAAGCAATAGCTTGCTTCTTTTGAGGTTTTGAAATAAGTTTGATTTTCAAACTTCGAAAATAGTCCAAGAATTATGTTCGAGTTGTTTAAATGCCAAATTGGTAGTATAAAATCAAGTTTAACATGTTTTAATCTTGTCGTTTCAGATTTTGAAACAAATTTGGTTTCAAAACCCTGAAAATAATCCAATCATTTTTTACTAAGCATAAAATCAACTCTAAGATGTTTTAATCTTGCCTTCTGAGGTTTCAAAACAAGTTTTGTTTCAAAACATTAAAATAGCCTAAAAATCATGTTCGAGTTTTTAAAATGTCTAGTTTTGCATGAAAACAACTCTAGCATCTTTTAATCTTGTCTTTTGAGTTTTCGAAATAAGTTTGGTTTCAAAATTTTGAAAATAGTCCAAGAATCATGTTCGAGTTTTCTTAAATGCCAAGTTTTGCATGAAATCAACTCTAAATATTTTAATCTTATTTTTTGAGTTTTTATAACAAGTTTGGTTTTAAAATCTTAAAAATAGCCTAAGAATCATTTTTTAATTGTTTAAATGTCAAGTTTTACATAAAATCAACTCTAACATATTTTAATCTTGATTTAATAAGCCACCAATGTGGTAATCTATTGGTTGGAATATTGCTCTGTGACTCATTGCTTTGTCTCCTGAATGATTATGGGTACCCTCTTTTCCTCCAAATTAGTTTATTAGTACTTGATTCGAAATCATCTCAAGCCCCCTTGGTTTCAAATAGTTTGGAATACACTCTCATATTTGAAAACATAGCTTCATATATAATGTAGTTACAGGCTCCCGCTAAAGACTATTATGTTGCGGTTTGATCTCACATCTACTCACATATGGCTTCTTTGTGAGCAACATCTAGAATCTCTTGATCAGTTATTTTTTCAACATCAGTAGACTCAAAACCTAATAATTCAAGCACTTAGACTATCTCTCATGGACTAAAGTGATTTAAAAACAAACTTTCACTTCAAGCACAGTAAAGAATCAATCTAAACCTAAAGCTAGGGATTGGGATCACAAGCGGGTAGAGGGACTATGTGGGAAAGAGGAAAAATAATAAAAAGTTGATAAAAATAAATAAAATGAGAAAAAATAACCTAATTTTAACTAACAGTTTAATATTAATTAATAATTCTTAATTGTATTTTCTAGTCACACATTTAATAATTATATAAAAGCTCTAAAATGTAAACAATTTGAAATTTTCAAATCAGAAAATTAAATTTTAAACTTATAATAATAATATGCTATTTATATTTTCATTTAAAAAAATTTCACTATTTCTTACTTGAGAGAAAAAGAGTCATAGTCTAATTAACTCGATATTTTTTATTTTCAATTAGATTGTAATCTCCCTTATGAATTGAAAGTCTAAACTTATAAATCATGATTAAACAATTTAATATAAAATATTCTCACTTCTCTTAACAATCTCCTCTTCATTTAGAAAAATGACAAATAATTTATGTTTCGATGTGTCTTTTCCATGACATGCGATCTCTCCGTAGATGCACCCACTATCTCTCCCCTTACTCGGGGTTCAATTCATGTCCTGTATTATAGGTCTAGTCTATTTAACCAATTCATCGTGGCTTTCTTCGTACTTGTGGTGGCTCAATTCATCTCTTAGCCTTCAATATGTGTCCCACATCTCGCATACTGCTGATTCCAGATTTAATCATGTTGACTCTGATACCATGTTAAATTTAGACCGGCTCAATTGGATTGTATACCCATTCTGACTTAAAAATTAAAATTTATAAGTCATGACTCAACAATTCAATATCAGTCATCTCTCTTCTCTCTAGTTTTTTTTCAAAACTATACATTTTCTTCGTTCACGATCACTTCTGCACTCGCTCTTAATTTTTTTTATCCATAATACCATATTTTTATATCTTCACTGTTTAGAATAATGAAACTTAAACGTGCCTATCCTTTGCCCTTGCATCCGCCTGTATGAACTCGATGTCATTCTTTGTTGTTTGAAACAACGAAGATCACACAAACAATCTTCATGATTTGATATAGTGAAATTCTTCTTTTAGCCTATCTTTGTTATTCTAAACAACAAAATTCCCCGATATAAAATATATTGCAGTTTAAAATAACGAAGATAAAATAAAAGATATGGTATAAGATAGTCATTGTTTCAAATATCAAAGAGTATAAATATTTCCGTCGTTTCAAATAAAGAAGATTATTTATTTCATCTTCGAAAAATGAAATGGAAGTCATATAAGATGATGACAGGGCAAGAGAGAAGCTTTGTTGTTCTAAACAATCAAGATCTGAAGAAGAGTACTGTAGATAAAAAATCAGCCGTGATTTAGGTTTGAACAGCAACACCAGTCAAATGAACTAAATGTCCAGCGGTGCAGTGATTCAGGTTTGACTGCGAAAACCATCATAAATCGGAAAGACGCGAATGTTCCTTTCACTACAACCATCAGCGTCATACAGTTGAATTTTAATCATGCAAAAGCCTACACCACTTTCATATGATTCACATCGTCTACCAGTCTCCCTGGCCGTGTCTCGGTCCTCCCTCGTCTTCCATTCAACACTTTCCAGCATCATCACATCATTAGTGATGAATGCTTTGTTGCATGTTCAGAAACGGAAGCTTTCTTCAACCCACCACCAAAGTCACGGGCTTTTTCGCCACTCCTGTGATAGAAATGGCTGTCAGGGTTTCATTAAAGAAAACCCAGATCAGATCCAGAACCCCACATCACGTAAATGTGTGCTTTTGGTGTCCATGTGTAACGTGGCGGTTTGATCTGTTTGACTGTTTGGTGGCTGGGGATCCGTAGGTTGATGGCGCTGCAGCGTAGCTGTTTGTGGAAATGCTTAAAAGAGGTTTCTGGCAGGTAATATAAAATAAAGGTGTCTGACTGACGCTTGAAGCTTCTGGGCGTAGTAAGAAGCTGTGTTAGTGAAGTGAAGTGAGTGATGATGATGATGTCATGCGTGTTTGGCAGATGTTGAAGGTTTGTTGGGAGCAAATCTGAGACCCATGCATGCTGTACAGTGTGCTGGACAACATGGATCTCAGATTGCTCCTCTGCAAAACATATTTTTATATGTTATTTTTCGCAAAAGAAGCAAAGCTGGGTTACCTTACTTAAGGTTGAGCGTTGGAGGTTTCTTTCTTATGCTATATACACTGTTCATTGAGTGCTGTGAAAGCAGGAGCTTAGCTAGCAGCACCCTGGCTTACTCGCTCCGGGAGTGGGCTTCTCCGTTCACATACCTGACTCCACAAGAGGTAAGAGAATGCAGCATTTGTGAATAATATCATCTGCTAGCTACAAACCTTCTTCTTATCGGTAGCAGTGTAAATTTCCATCAGTAGCAGTAAGTGGTTGGATCTGATATTCAATTCTGATGATATGCTGCATTGTTCCATGATGGGACTGGATCCAACTGGTTGCTTGAATCCAACTTCTTTTCAGTAGAAGCACTTGTCGTGTTAATTTCTGCAATATATACTTCATCCAAATGGATGCTTGAATCCACTGATAGCTTGATGTCTGATCTTGCTCCTTTTGTAGGATAGCTGATTTGAAAGTCACTGGTGGAAGCATGAAAGGGGCTGTACTAGTCGCAATTGCGGCATCAATTGGTAATTTGTTGCAGGGATGGGACAATGCAACCATAGCAGGTTATTTTCTGAATTTGGATTTCAAGTTTGGCTGTTGTGCAGGTTTACAATAAGTGATGAGTGAAGTTTTCTGCCTAAAATGTGTGTAACCGCAGGGGCCATTGTCTACATAAAATCAGAACTCGACCTAAGTTCCTCTGTGGAAGGCATTGTAGTGGCAATGTCCCTCATTGGAGCAACAGTCATTACAACATGCTCCGGAGCTATATCAGACTCAGTTGGTCGTCGTCCAATGCTCATAGCATCTTCAGTTCTGTACTTCATCAGTGGATTGGTGATGATATGGTCACCTAATGTCTATGTTCTACTTCTAGCACGGCTGCTGGATGGCTTTGGTATCGGTCTCGCTGTTACTCTTGTACCGGTGTACATATCTGAGACAGCCCCATCTGACATAAGGGGTTTGCTAAACACCCTTCCACAATTCACTGGATCCGGAGGAATGTTCTTCGCCTATTGTATGGTGTTTGGGATGTCATTGCTGGACTCGCCGAGTTGGAGACTGATGCTCGGGATTCTCTCCATTCCTTCGCTTGCTTATTTCGCATTGACTGTGTTTTACTTGCCCGAGTCTCCTCGTTGGCTTGTTAGCAAAGGAAAGATGATAGAGGCAAAGAAGGTTCTGCAGCAACTACGCGGAAGAGAAGATGTTTCAGGTAAGTTCGTTAGAAATAGTAATTCGTCTTGTTTTCATGGAATTCAACTGGCTCTATCGGTGTCCTAAGGATTTGATAATTTGCAGGTGAGATGGCATTGCTGGTTGAAGGTCTTGGATTTGGTGGGGAAGCTTCCATTGAAGAATACATAATAGGTCCAGCTGATGAGCTTGCTGGGGATGAAGGAGTTGAAGCTGGCAAATCCCATATTAAGCTGTACGGGCCTGAAGAGGGCCTGTCATGGGTGGCAAAGCCTGTCACCGGACAAAGTATTCTTGGCCTGGCATCCCGCCAAGGAAGTGTGGCGAGCCAAAGCATACCGCTGATGGATCCTATGGTGACTTTGTTCGGGAGTGTCCACGACAATCTCCCTGAAACAGGAAGTATGAAAAGCATGCTGTTCCCCAATTTCGGGAGCATGTTCAGTACAACAGAGCCCCAGGTTAAACATGAAGGATGGGATGTGGAGAGTCCGAGGATGGAAGGGGATGATGACCGATCCGATGGCTCTGGGGAAGATTCTGACGATAACTTACAGAGTCCTTTGATCTCGCGACAACCGACCAGTGCACAGAAAGATATGCACCTTCAAGATCCACAAGGAAGCCATTTAGGGATGAGACGCCATAGCAGTCTGGCGGAAGGAACTGGTAGTGAAGCAGCTGGAATCGGTGGAGGGTGGCAACTGGCTTGGAAATGGACTGAGCGTGAAGGTGCTGATGGGAAAAAGGAAGGTGAGTTTAAGAGAATTTTTTTGCATCAGGAAGGAGGGCCAGGGTCTAGGCGAGGATCAATGGCCTCAATTGCTGCTGGTGAAGCTCCAGACTATATTCAGGCTGCTGCTTTAGTCAGTCAGCCTGCTCTTTACTCTAAGTCGGTTATGGATCAGCATCCAGTTGGCCCGGCCATGGCTCATCCGGCCGAAACCGCCTCCAAGGGACCCATCTGGGCTGCTCTCCGCGAGCCTGGAGTTAAGCATGCCTTGATCGTTGGAATATTTATCCAACTACTTCAGCAGGTAGCCACCCTTCTTCAACTTTGTGTCAAATGCATTTCAACATCATTTTCAGGGCTTAGAGATGATCTCTTCTCGTTGCAGTTTTCGGGCATCAATGGTGTTCTGTACTACACTCCGCAAATTCTGGAGGAGGCAGGGGTAGAAGTTCTTCTTGAAGGCTTGGGTCTCAGCTCAAACTCGGCCTCATTCCTCATCAGCGCATTCACAACTTTGCTGATGCTTCCATGCATAGCTCTTGCTATGAGGCTTATGGATTTGTCTGGCAGAAGGTGAGTTTCTCCCCCCCATCTCGTCCAAACCTAAATCGACTGATGGGTCTTATAACATCTTCTTCAATACAAACTTGTCGCAGGACACTGCTCCTGACTACCATCCCCGTCCTGATAGCCTCACTGGTGATCTTCGTCATATTCGACCTTCTAACCCTAAGCTCTGTAGCTCACGCCGCCATCTCCACAGCCTGCGTGGTAACCTACTTCTGCGTATTCGTCATGGGCTACGGACCGATCCCCAACATCCTCTGCTCAGAAATCTTCCCCACCAGGGTCCGTGGTCTCTGCATCGCCATCTGCGCCATGGTGTACTGGTTCGGCGACATTGTCGTCACCTACACCCTCCCAGACCTCCTGTCGGCCATCGGGCTGGTAGGCATCTTCAGCATCTACGCAGTGGTGTGCGTCATCTCCTGGATTTTCGTGTACCTCAAAGTGCCGGAAACCAAAGGCATGCCCCTCGAAGTCATCACTGAATTTTTCGCATTGGGCGCCAAAATGGCACCCAAGACGGAGTGACTGCAGAATTCAGATTCATCTTAGGCTCTGCCCCAGTTTTCATCAGCATTCTTGGAATGCCATTAGTTTCATTTCCAAGCACAATTCATCACAGACAGTTACATATCAAGCTGAGTAGTTTCATTTCGACCATTATACTTTTTCTTCAATGGAGCTCCATACACGCTATATAAACAATCTAACGCAAAGCTGGGAACTGGTATTTTACAGAGCTAATAAGAAACCCTAATTTCACACGGAGATGAGAATTGGGGGAAAACAAACCTAATTATGGATCGCTGGCTAGCTAGGGCAGGAATCGGTTGTCGTCGGCTTCTCTTCTTTCCTTGATCGCGGAGGAGCAGGAGCTGGAGCTGGAGCTGTCGGAAGCGAACTGGCCGCAGTGCTCGCACCTCTCCACGGTCAGAATCCGGCGGCAGGACGGGCAGGACGAGCGAGACTGGAGCCACATGTCGATGCAGGCGGCGTGAAATTCATGGCGGCAGAGAGGCAGAGCTCGCAGCTCGTCTCCGTCAACGAACTCGGCCAGGCAGATCGGGCACTCGGCGGAGGCGTTTTCGGTGGAGGAGGAGAAGGTGTGCTTGGGGAGGACGCGGATGACCTTCTTCTTGAGGCCTTTGTTGGCAGCCGGAGAAGGAGAGTGCTGCTGGTGCTGCCGCTGCTGGTTGGCGGCGAGGCGGCGGAGCCAGGCGCAGCGGGCGACGGAGACGAGGCCGAGAGTGCAGATGAGGGCGCAGAGGAGGGCGGCTAGTACGACGACGAAGTCGGAGTCGGGTGTTTCGGTGTCGGAGGTGGAGGGATGGGCGTCGCCGAGGAAGCGGAGGGGGCGCGGAGGAGAAGGCATGCTGGTGGTCAACAAAAGTCAACGGATGAAGACTGGGGTGTGCGTTGCTCGCAGTTGCTGCAGAGAGTAATTTGGTCTGAGCTGAGTGGCTCGTGTGAGTGTGGCTTTTATATTGGCCAGTTTTCTACCGGAAAAAATAAAATAAAATAAAAAAATAAAAAGTAAGAGATGGGATTACATTTGGATTTGGGATATCCTCTGTAAAGAAAAATAAAAAAGTAGGATAAGTAAAATAAAATTCGAAATCTTTGAGAAAGTGAAATAAAGTTGTTGATCAGTGTACTGACTTCTCCTCAAGTCATATGTTTTTTTTTTGTGCTTTCCTAAATCCTTTTACACGAATATACAGGACCACTGTTTTTCCTTTGTACTCATGTCTGAATTTTAGGTTTAGGTTAATAATTATTTATTTTTTATTTATGGAATCTGATTCAGAGATGTAAAATTAAAAAAAACTAAATCCGCAAGTTTGATTTACAACCGTCAATCATCATTTGATATGTGTACGGTTAAAACGGATTAATATTAATTAGGATAAATTATAAAAATGTATTCCAGACACAGGTTCAAATTCAGTACCGAACTTTTTAATTATTCAAGTTCATGATTGTAAATTTAATAGAAAGAAGCAAGTAGCATGAAATGATAGAATTAGTTTGAGAGTCGAACTCGAACTCTTTAGCTAGGATTTTAAAATTTCCATACAAATATCGGACACACAATTTGTTTTTATATATAAATTTTCTCATTTCATGCTAATTTTTTTTCTATTCAATATATAGTACTGAAATTAAATAATTAAAAAATTCAGTAATAAATTTGAAAATGTGTGACAGTTCAAAATATATTTTTATAGTTTACTCTATTATTTAAATAAAACCACCTTCTTTTACTTAGCTGTATACTTGCTTAGTGGGTTTTAAATCCTTTATTTATTTCATTCACACAATTAACTATGAAGATGATTTTAAAATCAGCAAAAAATCATCAATTTAACTTTTCAAAGTATCCGAGTCAATCATGATTGTGTGAATCCTTCCAAGACTGTCTCTTTGAATGAGATATTGAAAGGGAAGAAATACTACTTAAATTTGTTTTTACAACGTTACTTAATAATGAAATCAAATTCGTCACAATTATTCGGTGAATTGGGTGGATCGTACGTCAGTGGCGAATCCAAGGGGTGAACAGCGGGGACAGCTGTCCACCCAAATTTCGACCAAACGTTCATATTTTAGTGTAAAAATAATATATTTTTAATTTTTGTACCCCCAATTAAGTTTAAAAATATGATATTTTTTATTTTTGTACCTCCAATCAGCTTAAAAAAAATTTATACCCTCAATTAAACTTAAAAATATTATATTTTTTATTTTTATACCTCATTCAATTTAAAAAAAAAATTTTCGTACCCTTAAATTAAAATTTCTGGCTCTGCCACGATCGTACGTAGCACATTTTGGTTTGTAGAAGATGGGGCTGCTATGCTATTCACAAAGCTTTTATCTTCAAACCTTGTTTTCAAAACATCACGTGATCAAATTAAAAAAAAAAAGAGTGTGGAGTGGGATGTGGGAAGTGGGAACCTCCTCGTCTTTATGCGACTTCTATCTTCTTATGATAAAAAGGCAAAGGCTCCACCAAGTGGAATTTACTCATTGGAGCTCGACCTAGTGCTGCCCTGTCACCTTTTCAAACTCCTTTACACGCATCTCACTTCTCAGCAGCATCGTGCTGAAGAGAAATTTTTAGGTGGACAGTGGACTGTGTATTCATCCATGAGATAATATCATATGATATTTTTTCTAACCATGTGACGCGTTGAGAAGTCAAAAAAATTTTACAATCAATAAAAAATCGACACGTGTCACTTTAACTTTTTAAAATGCCACGTGACATCTCCTTACGGTATCCACCTAGAAATTTCTAGATGCTTCTTATATATCCCTGATAGGGATCAAAAGAAGGGAGCTAAAGAAGAAGACACGTTTTTCCGGTATAGCTTTGGCCTGGAAATGGGTGGGAGACATGCTGTGTTGTGTTGGTTGCACCACTTTCACGAAGCTTCCATTTTCTTGTCAAGATTGACACGCAGTGCTGTCTTTCTCGCCGTCCAGGTCGAGACTCAATGCACTGTAAGAAGACTCCTCATCAGGTCAGTGGTATCATTTCAGCACCCATAGTCATATAGTCACTCAATTTCACAATCAGAAAAATATGGATCACTATGGTATTTGATTTATTTTATTTTATTTTTCATCAAACAAGCCTCGACGAAGAAAATTCAAAGTCAAATATTCAACGTACTAATAAAATTCAAAATTCAAAATTTTTAAAGTCAACTCAACATCCTGCTCAAATACATCGGAGCGACAACTAAAGAAATGGCAGAGTAACAAAAATTAAATAACTGCTGACTGAAAAAAAACTGACTGAAGACTGGATGACACCGTATCAGAGAGCTTGCTCTCTTCTAACCAAGACACCTCACTACTAACTGATTATTCATCTGAAAAGGAAAAATTTAAATACATGGGTGAATCACAATGACTCAGTGAGCAGTAATCTTCACGTACAACGGTGAACCAAGGGGATTCATTTATCAATTATCATGGTTCATATTAATCATTAAGTTATATTTTTCACATACGGCTCACCATTTGTATTATACATGTGCATGTGCGAGATAACTCACCATTTCCTAATTTGCATATAAAGCAATATTTAGACATTATCACAAATATTATGAAATTCAGATGCAAGTGTGAATGCGTGATGCACAGACATGAATTGCGATGGAAATTTTTTTTTGACTAGACAGTTGTTACTGCCGATCTAGATCATAAATCATTTATATAACAGAACGCACTATCTTTTCGCGTGAACAGAACGTCGCAGACATGATGCAGCGTGTATGCACATGAATGAATGCTTCACAGATTAATTCACTTTTTATCAAATAGACATGCACATCATATACCTAGCATAACATATTATTGTACTACAGCATAGTACGGAGTACGCGAAAATTATATACTCGCCTCTTTCGAGTGAACCAAAATAATCCTTTAGAACTCGAACAATAATAACGCTCCATTATAACCTCTAATTTTACATTCTATAAGGATGACAAATAAGTCTAAAATTTTATCGCTAAATCCTTATAACACATTTAACAGTCCAATTTTAGAAGCTAATAACTTCTTAACCAGACAGAACTAGCTTAGATTTTTCTACTGGTAGAAAGCTTGTTTCGAGTTAAATAATTTAGACTCCAGAATCACCTAATTCGGATATTGTAAGCTCAAATTTTAGACCCTCAAAGAAGCATGTATGAGCTGTCAATATCTAACAGGCAGGTGCGTACTCCTAACTTCGGAACATTATTACTCCCGAACCAGGTGGAATTAAGAAACATGTCACATATACCTAGAATTACATTGCACAAAGAAAGAATTACTCAATTTCAATATTATCTTAATCCAAAGTAAGTAGTAAAAACTGTCTAAAACTAGGGTACAACTTCCTACTCTTACCTTTCAGCCAAATTATCTCATTACTCGGATGAAATTAGAACTAGAAATTGATATGGTTAGAAAGCTCTTTTCGTGTAAAACAACTTAGGATCAGGAAAAACTACAATCCGGCAACGAAATGTCATTTTACAAGCACGAGAAAACTTGATGTCCAACTGATTTCTTTTTCTTTTGTTTTCAAAAAAGGCAGCTTACCTCAACTTGTCGAATCCCATCTTAGGCACGCCGGAACTATCTCTAAATAACAAGAAAGCAGATGTTCAACATCTCTAGAAACTACAACTAGCAATTCGTCTTGGGTCCCATAGAAGGTCGGCTTTGGCTCTAGTATCTGAAATGAGGGGAATGGTCGACGACGCCTCTTCCAGCTCCAATACGATTTTTTTCTTCCAATCATGAGCATCCGCTCCATGACCAACTCATATCACACTGTTTCATGGACGCGGCACTCGTCCTTGCACTTCTTTTTTTATCATTTACAAATATAAACACAAAGAAAATACAAACGTATACAACCACGAGTGTCGAACTTCAAACCTCAAACCTTATAATCAACAGGTGGACTCTTAGCCACCACTCCTGGTGGCCGTCCTTGCAATTGAACTCCACAAGAGATGGAATTTGGATTAATGACTTTGACAGAGCAACAACTGCCAGCCGTCGCCCAATCTTTTTTTACTTTTGTTATATCTTCATCAACCCTACGTTTCTTCTACTGATTTGGGCCTTTCATTTTTTTTTTTTTAACTACAACTTTTATCTTTAACAAGCCCCGAGTGTGAAATATCACATTATCTCCTTTTCTTTGATTTTAATGCAATAGACATGGCTAGACAGAAATTGGACGATACCACCTCTATTAAATTAGTATACTTTTAATATCATTGTCAATAATATTATAAAAAAAAATTTATACATATTATTATTATCGTTATTATTTAACTGGTACATTATGGGTTGCAGCATTTCTTTGGTGGGTTAGAAGAGTCAGCATCAACCTCGGTATGAATAGTATTTTCACACAAAAATGTGATTGAAGTGTCTAGCAATGACGAGAATCTACCAATTCCAATAAGCCCTGTTTGCTATTAAAAGCGGTTTACAGGGGGCGGAATTTCCGAGGCTCTTTTGATCACAAATTGAATCTCACATTCCACTTCCCTTTTGAGTCACCAATTAGGGACCAGATGTTGTCTCTGATCTGGAAGTATGCTACCAGATGTTGCAGTGAAGGATCAAGAGTGTCAATAAGAAATTTTGTTTTCGGGGTGAAAAAAAAATTAATATATATTATTGAGATGATTTTCGTTGAATTGAGTTACAGAAATAAAAAAAAAATACAACATTTGTAAGTAAGTTGGTTCCACACTCAAAACCAATTGACAATGATTGCGAGATCGTTAGGCGGACGAAGGGCCAATATCTCGCAAGTGAGACCT
Organism: Kalanchoe fedtschenkoi; assembly: GCA_002312845.1. Classification (NCBI taxonomy): domain Eukaryota; kingdom Viridiplantae; phylum Streptophyta; class Magnoliopsida; order Saxifragales; family Crassulaceae; genus Kalanchoe; species Kalanchoe fedtschenkoi. The sequence continues at coordinate 2,818,938 of NQLW01000081.1, forward strand.
CGCGGGGGACATAACCAACACGTTAGACCAGTTTATCCAGGGATACGGCTAAAACCCGCTCTGATACCATGTTAGTAAGTTGATTCCACACTCAAAACCAATTGGCAATGAGTGGGAGAGTCCAACTATACATTAGGTGCAATTCTATGAGCTTTGTGGGCGATGTGGGATGTGAACCCTTATATGCACCAACAATATTTTTAAGCTAAATTTGTGTTAAAATTAAGAAATACAATATTTTAAAGCTAAATCGGAGTACAAATAAAAGAAATGTAATATTGTTAGGCTTAATCGGGGTTACAATTTTTTTTTAAAAAATTCTATTTTTACAGTTAAGAGTAGTTTGGACTGGACATAGTTGCCCCCACTATCCAACCAGTGCTACGATACTGATCAGAACGATTAAAAATTACACAGTGTGCACATGCCATAGCATGGCTCAAGATATTATTCTTACAACATGTCTAAATTATTGTTTCTTACTCTGACGGGGAGATTGCAACATTGACTCAAGGTTCAGCCTTACCAAAAGTGAACTTAATTTTTTAAACAATAGTAACTAAGAACTCTTGGGAAATACAGCTAGCAAATCAGTTAGCAAATTACGTGGTAATTCATAGCCAAATTCTATTTCAATCACTATCAAATAATGGAGTTTATAGAAAAAAAAATGAGCAGTCAAACCTACAGTCGACCTAAGTGAGGGCATACTTAGAAAAAAAACTTGTCTGTTATACTAATTCAAAGTCGTAGGAAAAATTGTCTAAAATGAGCGGAGAGTTTCCTACTGCTATCTTTCAATACAATTATCTCATTACTCCGATGAAATTAGAATTATAAATTGATATGGTTAGAAAACTCTTTTCGTGTAAAACAACTTAGGATAAAAAAAACAACAATCCGGCAACGAAATATCATTTTACAAGCACGAGAAAACTTGATGTCGAACTGCAATCTTTTGCGCTCATGAGTGCCAGTGCAACTAGCATAATCTACAGCTGGGCTTTCTGTGTCATCAACTTGTCATACACCTCCTCCTTTCATGTCACTTGGATATTTACACCACATAATAACTAGCAATTGCAATAAACCCTTATTGTAATGAATTTTAGTGACTAATCTTGCCTTGTGCTTGATTACTTCTTCATTATAATCTTTCTTCAACTTGTACACACTCATTTATGCCAAATGAGTTTGTGGCTAGTCGGTAACATTATCAGGTCCACGATGTGTTCTTCTCGATAGACTTTGTCTCTTTGTCGATGGCCTCCTCCTAGACTGGATGGCCTGCAACCTCACAAAAATAGATTGGCTCCTCCATCTCAGCGACCATTGCCTGATCCTCTAACTCATCATATTTGATTTTCAAATGTATAGTAATTGACATTATTAAATAGGAAGGATAATTAGTATTATTAAATAGGAAGGATAATCAATTACCACACTTCAAACTCTGAAGCGTGGTAACTGATCCATTAAAAATATTAAAAATAATTTATTATCACATTTATGAAGCGTGGTAATTGAACCATTAAAAATAATTAAGATAATCTATTACCACATTCTAAACTCTGAAGCCTAGTAATTTATCCATTAAAAATATTTATGATATAATCTATTACCACGTTTTAAAACCTGAAGCATAATTAATATAATATGAAAAAAAAGTATAATATAAGATGTGGGTCCATGCGCAAAAGTTTCAAAATACATGTTTCAATATGAATAAAAATATTTCTGAGAATGATGACAGAAATCTCATGTGAAATGACACAAAATCCATTTTAGATTTTTTCCAATGTGAGTCAGCATCAACCTCGGTATGAATAGTAGGTTCACCAAAAATGCGATGCAAGTGTCTAGCAATGACAAGAATCTACCAATTCGAGTATAATCCTGACAAGAAAGATGTGACATGTGGTGGATACATAATACCGCCATTCCAATAAGCTATGTTTACAGGGGGCGGAAGTTTCGGGTTCTTTTTATCATAAATCATATCTCACATTTGACTTCCCATTTGAGTCACCATTTAGCGACCAGCTATTTTCTCTGACCTGAAACTGGAAGTATGCTATCTGAATCTGATGTTGCAGTGGAGGAGATTAAAAATTATAAATAGTGAGCACACGCCATAGCATGGCTCAATATATTATTCCTGGAACATGTTGTCTAAATTCTTGTTTCTTACCCTGAAGGAGAGATTGCAACATTGACTCAAGGTTCAGCCTTACCAAAAGTGAACTTAATAACTCTTGGGAAAGACAGCTAGTGAATCAGTTGGCAAAAGAAATTACCCTATCACAAATTCACAATGTTCATATCTTCCTTGCAGGGCAAGATTTTAAACCTAAGTAATCCATTAGCTGCCAAAGGGAATTCTTTCTTTCCTCGCACGCTAGGTAAAAGCCAGTCCTCTTTGTTGTACAGCAATCCTACTCCAAGGCTCCCAGTGAACTGTCATAAATTATGAAAAAAGCATCAATGTACAACAAAAAGCACACTAAATACACTGAAATGAGTCAGACCTCCATATCCTGTATCTAACTCTCCATCAGCCTGATATTCAAAGGTGAATGGAAGAACTCCCCATCGTTTATAGCCTCATAGATGTCAGCCACACATTGTTTAACAGATCCAATCAGGAGATATCATAAGATTCTACTCCATCAACATGTAAATTCCTAAGGCTCTGTTCCTGAGTTTGGAGGAAAGGGAAAGGGAATGAGAGGAAAGGAAAGGAGATGAAAGGGAAGAAGTGGAATGAGTGTTCCTGAGTTTAGGAAGAATTTGGAGGGGATGAAAGAAAAATATAACATAATTACTAAATTGTCCTTATGTTTAGATAAATTGAGGGGCACATAAGGGTAAAATCGTCATTTTTTATATTTTATTTACCCATCACCTTCCAATTTGGGAGGAAAGGAAATGAGGTTCATATCCCTCCCTTCCCCCTCCTTAAAAAAACTCAGGAACACTCTTTTTCTTTCCCTCTCCTTCTTTTCTCTCCTAAAATCAACTCAGTAACACTACCTAAAAGTCAATTTAAAACAAATGTAACATACATCAAACTGCAATCTTTTGCGCTCATGAGTGCCAGTGCAACTAGCATAATCTACAGCTGGGCTTTCTGTGTCATCAACTTGTCATACACCTCCTCCTTTCATGTCACTTGGGTATTTACACCACATAATGACTACACAACTCCGTGCACTTGCAACAAATCCTTATTGTAATGAGCTTGAGCTGCTCGTGAGCATCATACTTCTACAAAATAAAAATCCTAACCTAGCCACACTCCAGAGCACTTCTGACAATCATCTCCAACTTACTCAAGAATGTGCAAAGGGAAACCTATAAGAGCGAAAATATTTGTCCTGAACCTGATAATTATGAAGCAGTACCACGAGACACACTTCAAATGGTACTGCCGAATCCTCAAAGCTAAACCAAACAATTTAAAGCCTGAATAAATTGCAAAATGAGGACAACAACACTCCAAAAATAGGGTAGGCGCACCTGAAATGAGTTTCGGAGTCGATTGGGAAGTGACAAAAGGTCAAATAGGCCGCATTTGAAATTTTTTTTGATTTTTCAACGTGATTGGTCAAAGTATCACATAACACCACCACGTTGATGAACCCACAGTCTACTGTGTCCATCCAAGAATTTCACCCTTTTTATAAGTTTCTATGTTCATTTTACCCTTCCATTCTTTACTTGAAAAAGATCGCAGTGATAAATTGTGGTTTTATTTTCAATAAAAACATCTGTTTAGAATACAAAATTGATAATTATGAACCGCGGTTTTGTTATGTTATAAAATTAACGTTTTGAAACTGCAGTTTTCTTCACAACTGCAGTTTACTTAAAGAAAATTATGATTCACAACTGTAGTTTTCTTCAAGTAGAATAGATTTGAAATTAAAACAAATAGTATGATAAAATGAATATTTAAATTCGTAGAAAGGGTAGTTTTTGAATAAACAATCTATTAGATGGGCCTTATATGTAATGGATAAGCCAATTTTGTCAGAGTTTACATGAGAGCATATCAATTGGTATACAATTGAAAAGGAGCTTGATTAAAGCAGGAGTTTTGAATGTATTGATTGATATACAATACATATCATCAAGAATCGAACCTAGAATTTTAAAATTATTATTAACCATTAGACCAACACCTTATTTATAAACATCTGTTCTCAATATGAAGCTATGCACATATGCTTCTAAGGTTGAACATAGCCGGATCATTCAACAGCGACAGACTACACTAGTTCTTTTTTTTTTTTTTTTTTTTAAGGGGATCGATAGTGGTTCCCCACTTCCCCCTTGGTGGGGGGGGGCCGCACACCCCCTCCACCTTGATAGTGTACGCACATACTCACTGCGGGCCAGCTCACGCGCACCTCCAGCGTATCTAAGCGTAAATGCGGTACCATCAGGACTTGAACCCATGACCTTAGGGTTGTTAGACAACACCCAATGCCACTAGGCCAACACCTTGTTGGTCAGACTACACTAGTTCACGACCAATGTCAGAACTATAAGTCTCACTCGAAACAAAGGTTGTTGTTTTGAGGTGCATCAAGGCATCCTTGGCAGCATGGTTAATCGCAACCTCCTTCTTCATACTCCGACTATAAGAGGCTTTCCCCACCAGATGATCCTCCACAAACACGTTGATCTCTCCGTCCTCCAACCCGCCATGGTACCGCATTTTCCATCTCTTCTTCTGGCACAGCTCCTGCAATTCCGCCTTGGGGCGCAGTTTCATAGTTTCCGGCGATATTATGGGCTCTAACAACATCTTCACTATCTGAAAAAATCTTGAAATTATGACTTAGTAACTAGCAGTGAACTTGTTTATCTTATGAAAAATTAATTTATGCATTTACCGGCCATAGTTTTTTGAGCCGGAATTCGCAGTCCATGGAGATGGCTCCAATAAGTGACTCCACTATATCAGCAAGCACTTTTGGTGGCTTGATGAGTCCCATTGAATGCAGTGGATGCTTCTCCATCTCCTTCCTAAACTCCTCAATCTGCAAAACCCAGCACAATTTTTACTTCAATGTAAGATCTACTTCTTCTCAGCATATCGCTGATATATAATTTATTTTAAAAAAATATTAAAATAAATTATATTTGTGATCATACGAAAAACTAATAAATATATGAGATTTTGTGATTCCGGAATAACCTATCTTCTTGGAGATTCTACCGCCCACTCATTCCTATGTATTAATTTCAGTGATTTTTGGGTGGCACCACGTGTTCGTGGACACCATCAATCACAAAGCGTCACGTGTCACTTGAAAAGTCTAAATAACACATGGCGTTTCGCTATTGGTTTTGAAATATTTTTGTCTTTTCAACGCAACAACTTGACGCTTGTGATTTGCGGTGTCCATGGACACGTGGTGGACTATGTCCACCCAATAATTTCTCCCTGATATAGTAGTTATTTAATGTAAAAATGAGTAAATTAAAAAGATATTAATACCACGATTTATTTTACAAACTACCTTCATTCCATATTTTGTTATCCAATTTAACCTCCTTTTTTTCTTTATTTTTGATTCTATTCTATTTGAAGAAAACTGCAATTGTGAAAGGCAGTTTTTCTCAAGAAAACCGCGGTTTTAAACTGGTGATTTTATAACCGATTTGAAAATACAATTTTCTTAAAAAAATCAGGGTTTCAAACCGGTGATTTTATAATCGATTTGAAAATGCGGGTTTCTTAAAATAATCGCGGTACACAATTGCAGTTTCCATAAGCAAAACAGTAATTTTAAACCACGGTTATAAAAAACCACCGATTTGAAACTACGGTTTTCTTGAGACAAACCGCGGTTCACAATTGTGGTTCTTCAAATAGGGTAAAATCAAAAATAAAGAAAAATGGTGGGTAGATAAACAAAACTTAAAGAAAGGGTAAGTTGGAAAAAAAATCTAATACTACTAGTAGGTGATTAATTTTTGTTTGAAAAAGTTTCGTGTAACAAGTAAAATCGCTAATTTATTATCGGTGAAAATAATATTTTTATTAATTATGATAATTAAGTGATTAATATTTGATGTAAGTGACAAACTAATTATTTAACTGATAAGTAAAAAGAGTATTAATCAATAAAGAAACCCTATTGCTTACTTGGTCATCGATCTTTCCTCCTCTGTGATGCCGCAAATAAGTGTAAAGCCGATGCTTGACGGCCACGCGAGCGAGCTTCTCGGTGTCGACATTAGCGGCCCTGAGCTGCGTCAACCATCCAGGCGACAGATCCGGGTACCAAAGATACAGGGCTCGCGCCAGCAGCATGTTCAGCACGGCGTCCCCTACGTACTCCAGCCTCTCGTACGACTCGCATCCACCAGCTGCCACGTCCGCCACTGATGCATGAGTGAACGCCTTCTCCAGCAAAGCCTTGTCCTTGAACTCGTAGCCCAACAATTTCTCGACCTCTTTAAGGTCCGGCGCTCCGGAATCCGTAGAGAAATAATCGCTGTCGGATTTATGCACGGGATAACAGTGAAAGAAAGATTTGGAAAGCTTCATGTTGTTGGGAGCTGAGGGGAAAACAGAACATTAAAGTACGTAGTTGAAATTTATGAACGAGGTGTTAATATACGAGGAGGAGAATATTATACAAAATCCATTATTTCTCAATTGGGCGAATTTCTCAATGAATCTTGGTCTTAATCTGTTTGGATGCGGCCTTGTTTTATGATACTAAAAAAATAAAGAAGCTTTCTGTGTTACATGATTTTCTAACTAATTAAAATTTATCTGTAATTATCGATCTTAATTAGATAATTTTAGTATAAAATTTAAAAGGGCCTCAAGTAATATTACTTAACTAATTGCGGTTAGAACTACCACGATTTTCAAAAAGGGTGCGATGAAAAAAAAATGGATTGATTTTCTAAAATAAAATTCACCATTACATTTCTAAACTAATATTATTATAAGATTTAGATTTGTGTGCGAAAAGTACGTCGTTTGGTTATCAAAATAAATTATATCATTTGTTGTGACCGTGCATTGTCACCCTCTATTAGGAAGGAAAAAAAAAGATTCAATTCAATTTGATTTAAAAAAAAAAAGTCAAATCATGCGATTCGGTTTGATATATTTTTTTCATAAAATTTATTGACTAATTTAATTATTAAATAAAAGACTTTTCATATAAACAACAATATATATGTACTCATTTATATTAAATATTCAATTAAATTTAAATATGCTCTAAAGTATAGTGAAACCGTTCGGTTTGGATCGGTTCGATTTAGAAAATATCAAAAACCGAACTATTAATCATCAATTTTTTAAAATTCAAAACCGTAACCTAACCATTATCAATCTAAACCGAATTGAATATATCATTCAGTTCAATTAATTAGATCATTAGTTTATCAATTTTTATTTATTGTCTTAACCTCTATGCAGTACTCAATATAAAATCGGAGAGAATTCGAAGATAGATTTTAAGCAGTTGAAAGACGATTAATTGTATAATGATGAATGTTGTAACATCATCAATGTTGATTCCTTAATTTTTTTTGAATTAGTCTACTGATTTTTTTTTCCAGTACCTCTAGTCGCTGTAGGATTTCCGTATCTATATATATAACAGAATAGGATTTCTGTCTCGACGCTCCTGAACCGGTCGGTCTGATCCGGTCCGGTTCGGTTTGATTCGATTTGGTTCGGTTTCAAATTTTAAAAAATATTCGGTTTATAATTTCATATTTTAAAAAGGATGACTAATAATTGATTCAATTTTTAATTTTTCTCGAACTGATCCGTCGGGACGAAGGGTGTCTTTAATCGTTCGGTTTACAATTTCATATTTTAAAAATGGATGACTAATAATTTAGTTCGATTTTTAATTTTTTTTGAACCGAACCGTCGGAACGACGGATGTCTTTCCCTTGTTCTGTATATATAAACACACGGTTATTCAATTTTAATGTTCATCTGCAACAACATAAATTATTTCCTTGTCAGTTTCCGACAGTCTTTTTCCGTGCTGGAGGATTGATTCTTTTCATCATTCCACTTTGCCAAGCCTAAAGCTGTACGAGACTACAGCAGAAATAAATCGGTTGCTGCTGAAGTCTTTGTTTATTTGTGCGCATTAATTTCGGCTGTGTTCACCATGACCAATAACGCCGATCCAAATCACACGACGATCGACCACCGCGAGCCACCGGCATCCGCCCAGAATCATCTTTTTGGGTGGTGTGTGTCCAGGTGGTGGAATGCGGACACTATAGCGTTGGTGACAGGAGCCAATAGAGGAATTGGATTCGAAATTGCTCATCAGCTTGCTTCACATGGAATTACCGTCATTCTCACGTCCAGAGATTCTGAGGTTGGCGAAGAAGCCGCCAAGGTCTTGCAAGAAGGAGGTCTCAACGTGGCGTTCCACCAGCTCGACGTGATCAGTCATGACTCTGTACAGGTTTTCGCTGATTGGGTTAAGGAGACATACGGCGGCTTCGATATTCTTGTAAGCCGCTGCTGCCTTGTTCACAAGGCCCTTTTATCAGGAAATAGCTAAGCAGGTTGCAGATAATCGCCTATCCTTTTGACTATGTTGCAGATAAATAATGCAGGCGTGAACTTCAATTTCGGGAATGATAACTCTGTTGAGCATGCTAAGCAGGTTATTGAAACAAACTACTTTGGTACCAAATACTTGATAAAAGCATTGATTCCTCTGATGAGGCCATCTGAGTCTGGCGCCCGCATTGTTTGTGTGAGTTCTCGGTTAGGGCGGCTAAATGGTAGAAGAAATGTAAGTCTACTTCATCGCACATTACTTCCTTTTCTGTTTAAAAATGTATGGTTTTTCATTTACAGTATAATATTTGCTAAATGTTGCGGGGCTGCCAGTGGAGTTGAGATACCTATTTGTTCTAGTTGGGCTACTGGCAATGGATATACAGTTCTAATAGAAGTTTCATGCATAAATCTTTTGTCTGCAGTAATTGTAAATTTGAGGCACAAACATGTTGCTAGTATTTGTTTACTAATACTGATAAGATTTTATGTGGAGTTTCTAATGAACTAAGAATCTCTTAGGCTGTGTTTGGTTTGAGGAAAGTTAGAGGGAAAGGAAAATTTGTGGGAAAATGAATTCATCTCATTTTTCCCTTGTTTGGTTTGGGGTGGAAATATTTTTGGAAAGTACTAAATCATTCTTTAATTTAAACAAATTTTACTTCCTATTTTCCATCTTGTCCCAGTTTTTCCTAAACCAAACAAAGGATTCTTTCTTATTTTCTCTCAAATTTTCCTTTCCCTAAACAAACACAGCCTTAGTATATGTGGTGTTTGGACTATAATTCAATCTGCATCAACAATGCCATAGATCGGCTCCGATTGGAATGATATAGATATTATGAAGGCAGTCAAGCACCTTGCTCTTTGGAAAATTTGGACTATTTTCCTTGCTCTTTGAATTCAATAAATCAGTAAGTATACACATGTCACGAGGTGATAGGATATAAAATTTCAAAACTGTATCGTTTTAGGTTAGTTGTAAATGGCTTGACAGTATGGGATTTGATTCCATGGCAAAATGACTATTTCGTGCAGTATTTTATACCAAGTTTCTTTTCTTTCTTTTTTTCAGAGAATTGGGAACGAAACTTTAAGAAAACAGATGAGCGACACGGATAACTTGACCGAAGAAATGATTGATAATATGGTAGCTTTGTTTCTGAAACAAGTTGAAGACGGAACTTGGGAATCAGGCGGGTGGCCCCAAACATTCACAGACTACTCGGTGTCAAAGCTCGCTGTCAACTGTTACACAAGACTGATGGCAAAGGAGCTCTCTGCAAGACCAGACGGCCAGAAAATCTACATCAACTGTTACTGCCCGGGCTGGGTGAAGACCGCAATGACAGGATGGGCTGGTAACATTTCAGCTGCAGACGGGGCGGATACAGGTGTTTGGATTGCCTTGCTTCCTCCTGATCAGCCAGTAACAGGAAAATTTTTCGCTGAGAGAAGGGAGATAAATTACTAAACAGAAGCTATAGACTATAAAGGCAGCTTCTACTTCCTTCAACTCTATTCTCTTAGGTGTTTTCCAAAACTTAACTTTTTTTTCTAAATTACTTCTTACACCTCTATAACACTTACATGTTAGCAGTAGCAGATTAGACCCACCAGGCTTTGTTGTTTGATTTGTAGATGTTGTATTTTAAAAATTAGAAAAAATTTATAAACATCAAGTCGTTGTAGTATAGTGGTAAGTATTCCCGCCTGTCACGCGGGTGACCCGGGTTCGATCCCCGGCAACGGCGTATTTTTTGTTTTACTAACATTTTACAATGAGAAGAAAACTAATGGCTTAGCTAGAAAATTATAGAAAGTAAATATATGAATGAGCAGCTCATTTTTTTACTAGTTAAATAAAATTTTAAGGCGCGTGAATAGTGTCATAAAAGTTTAAGATTTAAAGGATGGTGCACGCTAACAGCACGCATATGATATCAATCTACTTTATTCATTAGTTCGGATAGTTAACAAGACCAAATCATTTTAATTGTTGTATTTTATTAGTCGCTTCTTTATGTCAAGCTTGGGAATTGGGATATGTTCAGATCCTTAGACACTGCGCGTCTCGTTTATCTTACGTGATAGGCGCGTTGAGTCCTCCTTTTTTTTATATTTAAAAAAATCCCAAAGAGGACACATGGCGCTCAAACAAATCATGCCACATGGACGGATTAGTAGAAAGCTAAGTAATTGATAAACATGCTTGCTCACTAAAACTGAATTATAATAACTGACAAAAAAATCTTTTTTTTATTTGTTGCTAATTTTTCCGCCATGTGTTTTAGAGTCCTATTCTTGTAATCTCATTAGCTATATATATATTTTTTCCAGTTTTCCAGCATGTTTTGTTCGTTTCTTTTAATGCTTGTTTCAATATTCACAATTCTCTTGCTGGTGCACCAATTCGTCTCTATTTACATGTTTTAGTTTTTTATTTTTCTGTTCTTTTTTTATTTGTTGTTAGTTTTCCAACATGTGGTTTAGAGTCATGTTCTTGTAATCTCATTAGCTATATCTGTATATTTTTTTTCCAGTTTCCAGCATGAGTTGTTTATTTTTTTTAATGATGTTTTTCATGCGTCACAAGTTACTTGTCGGTGCACCGACTTATTTGGTTGTTCTATTTTTAGATGTATTTCAAGATAGTGATGGAAGCAATGATAGCCTCTTCATGAATGATGTGTACGCAAACGAAACCCAATGTTCTCAAAACAATGTGGAAGACCATGTTCCTCGAAACACACAAGACCAACATCTTTCGCCATCCACTGATGATCCTACACATAATGACACTGATAGTGCACATAAATGTGCACCTGAATGTGATGATTCTTTGAAGCCTTTACTCTTCAACACCAGTTTACAGTTTTTTTGTTACACTAGTGCACGGGTTAAACAATGAAATTGTATGAAGTTCATCATTGGGAGAAGCAAAGTCTGTGCACCAGGTGTCAATATCATTTCTAACTTTTGTTGTAGAGAAGAACTGCGCTGGAAAATTATTAAAAGAGGGGTCTCTCTGCAAGAACACGTAGAGAGGTCAACTGTAGCATGTGGGTAATTAATACGCTAAATCATAAACAATACCAAGTATGCATACAACAAAATGCTTAATTGTTGTCCAGCAAAAAAAATACTGATAGTAGATTTTAGTTAATAGCACACGTTAACACCAAGCAATCGGTGCATTAATTTGATCTCATCCACCAGCAGTTTCCCATCAGCTTGAAAGATACAATCATATTACTAATCTATCAGTTGCCCATCTGCTATAATGTCGAGAAGGGATCAAATGTGAAGAAAGTACCTTCAATAATTATGTGTTCATTCTCAGCTCCCCAAGTGCGAACATGGATGCAATTTGAGCATTTTCAGAGTCTATGCTTCTCCTGAAGATCACGTGATGGACAGAGCAACCAAGTACAGATAAGGAGACATGAATACATACGTATGGATTATATAAGTCTATTAGTTGAGGGATGCATATGTATGTATGTGTGCATGTAATTAATGTGTCAGAATAAATTTCTAATTTTGTTTTATGTGCACAACCATAAATTAAGAATTGCAGAAAACAAAGAGATGAAGATTCCTGAATGAATCAGTAGCCACACCCATTTTGTTTATTGAACAGGAAGCATATTTCCCAAGTCAGTGTTCTCAGAAACTCTTACTTGCAGTTACTTCTTTAATGGTGGAGAAGAGCTTCTTGTCTTTTCCGCGGTTTCTGCTGTCTTGTTTTTTCCCATTTCATTAGATGTGTGTTGTTGGACATTTCAAGAGTGTTTTAAATGAGGCTCTTTATTTTTGTTGGTGTCTGTTCTTGGCTTCTTGTGAACTGTAGTACTGTGAGCAAAGTAATTACCTACCCCAAACTAGATGAGTTTGAGCTCTAATTTATTCAGTTCAGGAAAAGCATATTTGCTGCACCTGCTCAACTTTCATGTCGGTTAAAGGCGAAGCTCAACCCTGAATGTGAATGACTGAATTTGACGACAAATACGAAAGCCCGTGCTTCGAAATGTTTTCAGCACATTTAGGTAGGAACTGGTAATCGAACCTTCCATTGCTCAAACAGAACATAAGGAAACAAAATAGCGATCACAGACGCTAGAACAGGTGGGGAAATATCATACATTATATATATCATATAAGAGCAAGAGCATTGTGAACAACAGACAAAACTCAACAATTCCTTTCAGGACCTATAAAATTAGTACTTAGAATTCTGGTAGGGTACATGGACGAACGAAAACAAGGAAAAGTATCAACACAAGCAGGTGACGGAGGGTTTCAGTTTGAGGGCTCGAGGACGATACAAATAGAAGTAAAAAGTAATACCAACTGCTGATTTAATTTAGTGTCTGTTTCACTTTCAGTTTAACCAACTTCCTACTTTGTGTTTATCTAACCTGGCCAATTACACCAAACATATAAAACTTGATCTGTGATGGCTTACTATTCATCACATTTGAAAATTTTGATATTATAACACTACATTAGAGATATATTGTTGACATATAATGTGAATTTGAGTAAATTTGAAAAATGGATGATAATTGTTATTTGATAAGTATAATTGTTGTATGTTAATGATTGGATATGTAAACAATTTAAGAAGATAATATTATTTAAAAATTGAATTATTGCTCAATTCTCTGTCATCATTTTTATTTTTCATTCAATTGTAATAAATTTATTAAATTTTATTTATCACTTAACAATTGCTATACATAGCATATTTAATAAAATTACATATCTTAAAAAATAAATTTTTGTTTCTTATGTTATAATAATACACACAAAATCCAATCTACATCAATACTAATATATTATATTTCATATTTTACATGAAATTTTAAAAAAATTAAATAAACACTTGTTACATTGAGTGAACGTTTAATATTTATATTTGAGTATGGGAAAGTAATATTTTGTGTATTTGTTGCAAAATAATCCAATGAGAAATGGATAAGAAAAAAGGGCAAAATGGGAAATTTGTAAAGGGTGTCGGGAGAAAGGAAGAGTAAGGGGTGACGTATACAAACCCAAGTCAAGTGCACACAATCTATCACTTTCTAATCACTAAGCCTCAAAATAATAATCCATGACACTTTCAGTCAAATATCATTATACCTATTGTCCTATTCGATTTCGATTTGGGTGGGACGTGGTCAATTTTTGGAAATTAAAATCCTCTCATCACAACAAATAAAAGAGAAAAAAAAGGTGGTTATTTAGAGGTTTTGGGTGTTATCTCACAACTTTAAAATTTTAGGTTTAAATCTTGTTAGTACTGGATTTACTTTTAGATACGTTGAAGGTGCGCGTTAGCTGACACCCAGTGAGTACGTCTGATACATGGGCTTAATTTAATTATGAATTACTTTGCAGCTAATTATGATGAGTTGTTGGTAATTATGGGAGATAATCACGCAGACGAGCACCGGGCCGTTATTATTTGTTAGGTTTTGATTATATTTTTTGAAATAGAAAATAGAGGATGGTAAGAAAATTAATTT
>NQLW01000081.1:2840753-2878500 GCA_002312845.1 Kalanchoe fedtschenkoi
CACTCCAGGTCATCATCTAAAGAAGGATGGGACGAGGATTGGGAAGACTAGTAAGTACAGGGCGCCATTTTACCACTGAAAAATTACTAAGGCACGAAGAAGAGGCTCTCAAAGGGAAAGAAACAAAACAGGCACACGACTTTTTTTGTTCAATAGTTCTAGATAGTAGTCACAGAGTTATAAAATATGAGAAATGTATAATGATTTTTATGGAGATGGGGAATCAAGATTGGGATTTTGCAATCAAGTACAATTTGTAGAGATTGTGATTTATGACAATAACAGAAGGGTTTATTCTTTACCGCAGGGACAGGGTGATTTTCGACGTCTTCTACTTCTATTCTATGTACCACCCATGTGCTTAAGCTTAACTGCTAATCAATGCATTCCTTTGAATTATCCAAGTCAAACACAAACATGAAACATAAAAATATAAAAATTTTTACGAATGATAAAATTATTATGTGGATTATTTGACGAATATGTTTCATTCGATACCAAATTAATGATATTAATACGTATTGAAAAATATACCATCGACCCACCTTTAACAAAAGCTGTCAAAATTTTTTTATATAATTTTGCTATAAGAGTATAATCCTCACTCTAAATTGATCATAATTATTTACACGTGGATTAATTTACTTTAAGAACATCTAAGTGTTATATACTGCCAAGATCAACATGGAGACTGGAGGCACCATCCTCACATGTTTTGTGAATCTTTCAAGAAACAGAGGAGAAGAAGCTTGAAAATATTTTGGGAATTGCGAACGAAGGAGCTCAAACTTGTCACAATATGCCACAGGGGTTGCTCCTGCTGTACCACTACCAGTCGGTCAATTCTTGTATGGGGAAACAAATAAGCACATGAGTCGCTCGCTGCGTTAGCGGCGTCAGGTAGTAATAGCAGTCACAAGCTGCAACAAATCTTCCTCTCTCATCTTTGCTTTGCTGCTCCGCCAGATGCCGCCATGTGCGGCGGCTCCAGAGCACCCATTTCGAGAGCTCTCTCGCTCATCGCCCAGCCATCCTCTTCTCTGAATACCCAAATCAAATCCTTCGCTCAACAAGGACACCACCTCAACGCCCTAAACCTATACGCCACCGCCCCTCTGCAAGTCACCGCATTCACTTTCCCATGTCTCGTCAAATCGGCCGCTTCTCTGTCAAGTCAAGCATAAAAGTGAATGAATACCATAAAATAATCTCATAAATATAGAACCAATTCTGATGAATATCAAAGCCATTCTGGTGAATATCCAATGAATTCTGATGAATATGGAAGCAAAAATAATGATTAAAAGACATAAAAATAATCTGATAAATATAGGAGCAGTTCTGGTGAATATATAAGCAATTCTGGTGAATATCCGATGAATTCTGATGAATATGGAAGCAAAAATAATGAATAAAGACCCAAAAATAATTTGATAAATATAAGAGCAGTTCTGGTGAATATATAAGCAATTCTGGTGAATATGTAAGCTTTTCTGGTGAATATAGAGACATTTCTGATGAATATAGAAGCATAAAAATGAATGAATACCATAAAATAATCTCATAAATATAGAACCAATTCTGATGAATATCAAAGCCATTCTGGTGAATATCCAATGAATTCTGATGAATATGAAAGTAAAAATAATGAATAAAAGACATAAAAATAATCTGATAAATATAGGAGCAGTTCTGGTGAATATATAAGCAATTCTGGTGAATATGTAAGCTTTTCTGGTGAATATCGAGACATTTCTGATGAATATGGAAGCATAAAAGTGAATGAATACCATAAAATAATCTCATAAATATAGAACCAATTCTGACGAATATCAAAGCCATTTTGGTGAATATCCATTGAATTCTGATGAATATGGAAGTAAAAATAATGAATAAAAGACATAAAAATAATCTGATAAATATAGGAGCAGGTCTGGTGAATATATAAGCAATTCTGGTGAATATCCGATGAATTCTGATGAATATCCGATGAATTCTGATGAATATGGAAGCAAAAATAATGAATAAAGACCCAAAAATAATCTAATAAAAATATAGGAGCAGTTCTGGTGAATATATATGCAACTCTGGTGAATATGCAAGCTTTTCTGGTGAATATCGAGACATTTCTGATGAATATGGAAGCATAAAAGTGAATGAATACCATAAAATAATCTCATAAATATAGAACCAATTCTGATGAATATCAAAGCCATTCTGGTGAATATCCAATGAATTATGATGAATATGGAAGTAAAAATAATGAATAAAAGACATAAAAATAATCTGATAAATATAGGTGCAGTTCTGGTGAATATATAAGCAATTCTGGTGAATATGTAAGCTTTTCTGGTGAATATCGAGACATTTCTGATGAATATGGAAGCAGTTTCCATTACACTCCACCACCAAAGTGGTGACACTAGTGGATGAGTATGGAAATTCCACTCTCAAATGTTCCTTAGTGGTGTTTCCATTACACTCCACCACCAAAGTGGTGACACTAGTGGATGAGTATGGAAATTCCACTCTCAAATGTTCCTTAGTGGTGTTTCCATAACACTCCACCATCAAGTGGTGACATTATTGGATAAGTATGGAAATTCCACTCTCAAATGTTCCTTAGTGGTGTTTCCATTACACTCCACCATCAAGTGGTGACATTATTGGATAAGTATGGAAAATTCCACTCTCAAAATGTCTCTTGGTGCATTTATTTACAAAAAACTACACGTTCTACCATCATTTTATGAAATTTTCAAATAACTACCTTAATAAATTTTTAAGAAACTTGATAGTGTTTTTATGTGGTACCCAATTCTCAATGTTTATACATTTTTGTTTCAATCATTATATGCATGAAACAAAGCTTTCCAATTCTGGAGAAAAAAACTTGATTTTTTGTAGTTAAACTATTCGTAAATAATTTTTGTTTTCCTCAATTGTGATTCTCCCTCGATTCCAAAAGATTTTATTATCAACATGATCAAGTCTGGCTATAACATTCCAAGGACTCTTTGTGAAATGGAAAAATGGATCTCTCAAACAATATAAGTGGGCCTAAAAAAATTTCCACCCCAATTTTCTTTTCATCATATTTTCCTCAAATCAAAGAGAGGCCACATATTATTAAATAAAAGGGTAAACTATAAAAAATACTCTGAATTATCATCCATTTTCAAATTAAATATCAAACTTTTTAACTTTTTAATTTCAACCGAATATTTTAATTATTCAATTAAAGTATATAGACTTAATGAAATAATAAATTTTTATCAAAAAATAGATTTTGTGCCCGATATATCTATGCAAATTTCAAAATTCTAGCTAAAGAGTTGGACCCCAAATTAATTTGCTCATTTCATGCTAATTGTTTTTTTCTATTAAGTCTAGAGTACTTAAATTGAATAATTAAAAAGTTCGGTATTGAAATTGAAATATTAAAAAATTTGGTATTTAATCTGAAAATGAATTTATTTCAAGACATATTTTTGTATTTCCTAAATAAAATAATCATTAGAAGAGGTGTGATCAGATTGAGGCCAAATATTATAAAATAAATAAAAAAATTAAAAACAAGTGTGATCAGATTTAACATCTTTGTACATTACACATTCTTGTATTGGATATGGAGGAGTTTTTTAAGTTTAGAGTTAGCATAGTTTTTAACAATTGGAAAATCCAATTCGCAATTATTTGACCCCAATCAAAACGTGACGTGGATCGATATGATTTATTTAGAAGGAAACAAATTATCAAAAAATGGGATCAGTTGTGAAGGAGATTTTTTTTTTTAAAGGGATTGGTGGTCAGGGCCGCACACTCCCTTCACTTAACTCAGGCCATTGAGATTTTTAAACAATACCCAAGATCACTGGACCAACCCTTCTTGGTTGGTGAATAAGATATGACGAAGAAGAAAGCAAACCAAACCAAAGAAGAAGAGCATGTGCAGCTGAAAGTGTCATTAGTGGTCGCACACAAAATGCTAAACTTTACAGAAAACAACACATCATAGGGAGTCGCAGTGTCCCTGAAATCAAACCACACCAAAACATCACCAGCCTCATAAATTTCATCACTGAATCCCACCCCCTACTCACACTTTTGTTTTTGAGCCTTAAACCTGCAGGGTCCATTTCAATTGCTGCACTTGTTTTCTTTCGGATCACATGACGTGAGACCCTTCTCCCTCCTCCAACTCCGCAACCCTCCAAATTCATCGCCCGTATCGATCTGGCAACGCTTCAGCTTCAAGCAAGGAACCAAACAACAAACTGATACCCCAAAAAAAAATAAAAAAATCTTTATCACTCAAAACCACATCTCATTATCAATCTCTCGTATCCGCATCTACACCTTCTGCTATGGTTCCACTACTACATCTCTAAGCAACCCCTCTCCACCAAATCCGCCCCTCCTTGATTTATAACCCGATTCAAAACCCTGACTTTCTCATCACTCCAATCCCTGTCGAATTTTTGTCTGAAATTGGGATCTGGTTTCCGCAATGACGAGGCTGTTCCGATCCAAATCACGCGGGCTGGTGGACGACGACCTGACGCCCCCGAATTACCCCTCCGACAGCAACTACGACGGAGAAGAGGAGGAGGAGGAGGATGGCTGGGAGGACGAGGATTTTGAGTGGGAAGATGACACCTTTAAGAGTCCGGTTCTGACACCGTTTGCGAGTCCGGCGGCGGTGAGCAACCAGAATCAGAGTGGCGGCAACAGTCAGTATCCGGTTCTGACTATTTTGGTGGCGGCGCTGCGGAAGTCGCTGGTGACGTGTAGTGTGGAGACTGAGGATTTGGATGCCTTGGAGATTAGCTATCCGACCAATGTCAGGCACGTGTCCCATGTCACCTTTGACAGGTTCAATGGGTTCCTCGGACTGCCAGCTGAGCTCCAGCCGGAGGTTCCAAAACGTGTCCCCAGCGCAAGGTTTGATTTCTTCCTTGGTGCACATACATATACATGTTCATCAATCTGCACATCTCTGTTTGAATTCATTCCAATGTGATCATGTGACCAGTTTGTTCCTATGATTTATTTTACAGAAATTTCACAATGTTTTTCCTTGTTTCCGGAAATTTTGATATCTGTGTTTGTTTGGGCGGTGGATCGAGTAGAGTATCGTGAAATCACTACCGTTTGTTTCAGCATGGAATTGTTTCATAGCTGGTTGTATTGATTGCTGCAGTGCCAGTGTCTTTGGCGTATCTGCGCAGTCGATGCAGTGTTCTTATGACGAACGGGGCAATAGTGTGCCCACAATTCTTCTCATGATGCAGAAGCGGTTGTACTCGGAAGGGGGGCTTCAAGTAAGTTGGCCACTAAATTTTCTAGGTTTTATGCATTGTGGCAAGTGAGCATGGCAACTGAAAGTTCGCTTGGTTCTTTTGTTGGTGATTTAGGCGGAGGGAGTATTTCGAATAACTGCTGAAAATAGTCAGGAAGAGTTTGTGAGGAGCCAGCTAAATAAAGGCATTGTGCCACCGGGGATAGACGTTCACTGCTTAGCCGGGCTGATAAAGGTATCTAATGAGCCACTACTCTGATTAGTTAGAGTGGATATTTAAACTGGTGTTGTATACTGCGGCATGCAGTCTGTAAGGTGAGGATGGGCTGGTCTAATATCCTGTGGAACTTGATGCAGGCATGGCTAAGAGAATTGCCGACTGGTGTTCTTGACTCTCTAACCCCGGAGCAGGTTATGAACTGCAACAGCGAAGATGAATGCACCAGCCTCGTGAAGCTGCTTCCTCCAACAGAGGCTGCCCTGCTTGATTGGGCCATCAATTTGATGGCCGATGTGGTGAACTATGAGCATCGGAACAAAATGAATGCACGCAATATCGCCATGGTTTTTGCTCCAAACATGACTCAGGTAAATCAAGCATCCTATGAAGTTCACAGATGTTCAACCATAACAAATTGTATCATTAATGTTCAACCACATTCCTCTGGAATTTTTCGTGCTCGGTTTAAATATTGTTCAAAATATTGATTCGGGACTTTTGCTTTGCAGATGGCTGATCCACTGACTGCACTGATCCATGCAGTTCAAGTCATGAATTTCTTAAAAACACTAATTGAAAAGACTCTGCGAGGGAGAGAAGAGGCATTTACAACTGCCAATCTACTCTCATCATGCTCGAGCACACTTACTAAACATTCAGCAAACTCATATAGCTGGAAGACTTGTGATGAAACACTTGAATACAACGAAGCTTCTTATGGCAACTTTTTGCGATCTGCTACACTGGACAAGCTCGAATCTGATACTGAGGAAAAGTTCTGGAGCTTCAAGGACAATGACAAGGCTGAGGATCTGACTGAATCCACTTCAGACCTTTTCGCTCCGAAATCTGAAAATTTAGACAACAAACGCAGAGGAGATGGGTACAATAACAGTGAGAGCGAAAGCATATTAGATAGACTAAGCTTTAGTAGAGGAGTGAAGAAGCTCTGTAGACATCCGGTGTTTCAATTAAGCCGCGCATTCAAGAGAAGCGCCGGAGCTGAGATTGTACATGCAAGAGGAAATGGCAGAGAGGAAAGATGTGCTTGAGGGCTAAGGATTAACTTGCTCTTTTGGTTTTGCTGATCTTCTGATGATGATTGATTGATTGTAGTTTGTGCATAACTCGAGAGATTATAAATAGCATAGACTTGTGTGTTGTGTCACTCCTCTTTGCACAGCCCTCGTACAGCAGTCAAGATTGTTTTTCTTTGATATTATAAGCTGATGACTGCTAGATAAGAAACTAAAATAAAAATCAAAGATGGAAACTGCTAGGTTGATAATATGGAGCTGTTAAGATTTGATCTGTAAGCAATCCCCATCGCCATTCCACACCCAGAAAAATGCAAATCGATAGTGCAAATTTTGTAATGTACGGAAAAACATGGAGCTACGAAGCAAAAAAAAAAAAAAAAGCTTTATATTTGGTTGAAACTCACGAAATGTGTTGCATATTGTGCACCGTTGCTATAAAAGACAAGATTTAACTTTTCTTTATCCCGAACTATTTCAGACGTCCTCTAACACCCTGACTCCACCTTACCCTTTAGAATCATGAACCTTAAATTCTTCAAACGTGAACCTTAAATCCTTTACAACTTCTATTCCTAACTTTAGACACCCTGAACACCCTAAACCATAAACTATAACCCTTAGAAATATATCCCTAATAACCTGTTGAAATCTAATGCAACTCATAATTAGCGTTGCCTTGAAATTTAGTCCTTTTAACCCTACACATCGTATACACTCTACCTTTTTTAACCCCTCTCACCAACCGTTTGATCACTAAAATCCATTGATTTTGAACTTTTTTGTAACCGTAAAACTTATATAGTACTGGCAAACAATTTGGCAGCCAATATCAAAATAATGTTGTTTTAAATTTTATTAATTAATTACTAACTAATATGTATCTCCATACAAATAAAATCATCTTTACTTCCATAAAACCATCTTATTTTGTAGGAAACAATCTTGTTTTGTGTATAACCACTTTGAGTGAAAACTTACATAACAGCATTGAATAAGAATCCAATTATAATACACTCTTAACCCCTTCAAACTCAAATATCATATAAGTGTTGAAAACCACATACCACCCCTGGTGGTCTATCAATTGACTGATTTGATTTTATATGCTGTCTCTGCTCAGGTTGTGAATGTATTATATTATGATGAGCTGAGTTTAGTGATCATCATGCCTGTTATGCTTCCTCATTGCTTTTGTAGGATTCAATTTGTTATTTGCCTGTTATTGTTAGTGAAGAAATGGTAGCAAGTCATCTTGTCAACAAATGAACCTTGCGAGGCAATATGCACGCTTTACTTTGATAGCGTTCATGCTTTATATATCTACGCTTCATTATACCTCATCTTCATTTATGCCCACCAGCTATGTTTTTGCTTATCAGGTTTGGGAACAAGAAAGAATGTCTGTCCAACTACGGATAGAAAAAGTCACAAACATAAAGTATGAGACGATGGAGGATAAGGAATTATCCACTCGAGCTTGCCTTAGGATTACAATATTAATCTTTTTAAAAATTAGTCGACAATTTTAGTAAATATGAAACTTTAATTAATAATAGGGAAAAAAATTTAAAAGAGTCATAAACTACCACCTTCTATCCAATTGCGGTTCGAACTACCGTACTTTTCAAATAAGGTGCAAAGTCCATCAATTT
Source organism: Kalanchoe fedtschenkoi (assembly GCA_002312845.1). NCBI lineage: Eukaryota > Viridiplantae > Streptophyta > Magnoliopsida > Saxifragales > Crassulaceae > Kalanchoe > Kalanchoe fedtschenkoi. The sequence continues at coordinate 2,848,968 of NQLW01000081.1, forward strand.
TGACGGAAAGTCCAACTCTGTTAACGGATTGTTAATTGTAACAGTCCACCTAACTCCGTGAACAACACTAAATAAATCTTACCCCATTCTAGACACACACCTAGAAACCTCAGATATAGATTTTTTTAATTTGTTGTCAATCAGACAAAATATAAAATTTTTTTAGCATGTTGCCCCTTTTTTCCATTTAGATTTGCTGCTGCCATTGAAATTTTACAAAAGCTCTTAGCGAAATCGCGTCAAAAATAAAATCATTTTATCAAAACACTGATAAAATATAGGGATAAAACCCAAAAGGGGTCCTGAACTATTACGATTTCTAAAAAGGGTGCGATGAAAAAAATATTGGACTGATTTTCTAAAATAAAAGTTACCATTACATTCCTAAACTAATATTGTTATAAGATTTAGATATGTGTGTGAAAATTGCGTCGTTTGGTTATCAAAAGACGTCATTTTCTTTATGTGCGTAAAACTATATAATTTATTTGATAACCAAACGACGTAATGTATTTTAATTTTATTTTTTGAAATTACTAACTATTATTCTTTCCAACTAATTGATAAAAATTTTATGTCTAATACTTTAACTTGATATGTCCATATGATATTTAACTAAATATAGCCATAACTGGAAACACACTAGCTAGATGCATTCCTGCCACTCCAAATCCTAACTCCTTTGTGGACTTCCCTAAACAACAAAGCTTGATTGATTACATACAATTTTAGTGTTGTGCTTTTAACCTAATTTGTCATTGTTTCTCCAGTAAGAAAAACAATCAAGTTCATCTCTAATCCACTCTTCTTCAAGCTATATGTTGACAGTAAATATGTGCACCTTATGGTATGTGAATCATTTGGTAAGTAAAATTATACATAATTATTAAAAGCTTTCAGTAGTCTATGGTATCTCATATAAATGTATGTCTTCCAAAATTTTATTAAATATTTATTATCATTAATGTCATAAGCTAATTATTGTTTGATGTTTTAGCATATGATATGATTGACTATATTCTTTTGAGTTAGGTTCAGTTTATAATTTTTATTATTTTTACAATATTTGATGTATTGTATAAAAATGTTTTAAAATTTTAAGCCAGTGTGATGCATGGGCATTGATACCTAATTTTTTAATATTTATTTATTAAAATAATTATATGTGAAATTCATGAATATAGTTCCGAATCTTATGAATATGTATGTGGATCTGATTAATATATATGTTTGTATCTGATGAATATTGATGTCAATCTAATGAAATATTCATTATGCAAAACATATACATGGAGACCTTAAGCAAGACTAAATCAAACAAAGCAATCACTTTGCTTAGACCACTTCATAGAGTAATCAAACTCGGGTTCCATGAGATACAAGGATTTTCACAGAGCTGCTGGAACTCAACTCCTTATCAACAGAAAGGTGGTCGGGATTTAGAATATCAGAAACAACAACAGAGAACCAGAGGATCATGGGAGTCCCAAACAGGATCAAACCACATGGAACCATCCAGAGCTGCGTATAGCTTGGATGATACCTGAGCTCCCAACACATTAACACGATCCCTCCAGCTACGCTCGACAGGACCAAGCACAGCCACACTAGAAACATCTTCAAGCCCTTACATCTTTGTCCGAAACTGCAGGTACCTTCACCACCCACCTCAGGATTCTTTTGCTCACACGACCCCATGAGATGACACAATTAGTGATAATAATGTCATTCAAAGGGCCACATGTGTACATATATAGGCAATGGCGCACACACACAGATGAAGCCTGGTTAGCTAGCTAGGCATATGTGATTGATCAGCTAGTGATTTGGAGCTATATGTAATGTATCAACGCATAATTAATCTAATCGAGTTACTGTGCTTAGTTAACTCATGCGTGCCTTTTCGTCCAAGCTATTGGCAATCTGGGGATTGTTAAAAGGCGCAAATGAGACAAATCTGCAGTCTTATATCCTTAACGATCGATCCTAACCTGTGATGCTAACTAAAAGCGTACGTTCAGAAAGGTACAAGGTGGCATGCGTGTTTGTACATCTTAACGATACAGCGACTGGTTTATGGAGACTTCCCCAGTGCGGATTGTAAAGTATGTTAGAATTAGTACATTGAATTTACATATGGTGATGATTAGTGTTGTATTATATGATTGGAATTATTGGGTGAAAATTTCTCTTATTCTATTAAAATTAAGAAGTTTAAAGGTTAAGTGTTTATGAAGAAGGTTAAAGGTTTATGGTCTTTGTACAATTAAAATGTCATATTAAGAGCATGAAATCCAAGGGTCTATGAAAATTAAAGTACTAATGTTGTTGTACAATTTAAGTGGTAATATTAAGTTAAGAAATTTAAGAGTCTATGGAAATTATAAGAAACAAACTCATGCATTGTATATACTCTCTTATGGATTCTAAACTATACACTTAGAGAAACATAAACACCCAATAGAGAAATTATCCTATACATTTAAGGAGCAAGCTACAAAGATATAAGATGAAAGAGAGAAAGCAGATAGGATTATTCAAGTCATTCTTATAAATCCAAGTTAGTAACCTTTCTCAATTATGTTACAATTCTTATCATTCATATTTGGTTGATTTAAAATGTTTGTAAAATGATTTTGGATTATCACTGCCGCATTACAATCATACATCAAACAATATTGAATTGATTTAATATTGGTTATTTGATGCTAAACTTTACATTTGGTAGCCGAGCTTTCTTACAAACTATTATTTCACCAAATTAGGATTTATGGATTTTGGGATTTAAAATTGAAGGTAATTAATTAAATTAGAGATTTTTAAGAATTAGAGATTTTATCAAATGAAGTTAATTAATTATGATTAATTTTTTTATTACTATTTATGATATGGTTAATTAAGGATGATATTTGTTTTCTAATATTGATTAAAAATCTCATTGTATTATGAATGAAATTTATTAATGTCAAGTATCGGATTTTCTCGGACGATTTTAAAAATAAAATTTATAGTCACATGAATTAAATATTTATATTATGAAAAGTGTGTTCGTCACCAAAGTGGCCCACTTGTATGTTGGTTAAATATTTAATTATCATTATGCAAATATTTATTTTATTACGTTATAAATGACATTAAAAGTTAAATAAATATGTGTGGTCATTATAACACAAAGTTATAAGGTCACCCAAAGGTGGATCATTACTTGTATTTGATAACAATTAAAGTAATTATTTATCATATTTCAATTAATATATTAAGAGTATCCAAATATGTCTAATGTATTGATTGAATTTGATTAACAATTAATAAAAGATAATTTTATATAACGTGTTATGGATTCATGATGGTTGTATTTGATTTTGACCCAAAGGTGAATTTGAATGCATGTCATTATTTCACTGTCTGAATTATTAAATGATTAATTCAAAACATTAAATATGAGATGTTAAATATTTGCAGCTTTTTTAATGAATTCAAGTATCATTGAAATCAAGTTCAGTGGGCCTAATTATGATGAGTGGATCGAATATGTTAAGTATCATGTTGGCATATCATGTATCGATACAACTCTAGTTATGGATAAACCCATTGAAACTAATGATTCCGGTAATGAAGCAGAAAGGGAGTTGTAGGAGGCATGGGAAAGGTCTAAACGGCTACTTTTAAGTTTCTTAAAATTGAGCATTACAGAGAATGTTAAACATTCCATGCCAAGAATAACTAATGTGAGGGAATTTCTAGCTGATATTAAGAAATTCACCAGTACAGATGTTATTGATAAGTCTGTAGTGGCACTCTCATGACTGATATATCAACTAAGAAATATGATATTAGTCAATCGATGCATGATCACCTCACTTACATGGTAAATGTGGTAAATAAGCTTAAAGCTATGAACATGAAAGTAAATAAAACTTTCCTGGTATAGTTCATTCTCCAGTCCCTTCAGGGAGAGGAGTTTCAGATGTTCTATTAAGGATATAACACACTTAAAGAAAAGTGGAACCTTAAGGAAACTAAGGCCATGCTAGTATAAGAAACAAGGCAAAGGGCAGCACTAAAAGTAAAATCTGTTGAAGCCCATTTAACTGTTCATAGCAATGCTAATGTTGCCAGCAATAGTAAGACATCAAGTAGTAAAGAAAAGATGAACGAAAGCAACCCATGAAAGTTAAGGGTGATGCATAGAAAGCAAAGAATGTCATTTCAGTGGAAAGACTGGACACTTCAAGAATGAATGCCTGAAATGTAAAGCATGGTTTGAAAAGAAAGGTATACATAATGTTTCTGTATGCTTTGAATCAAATTTATTTGAAGTGCCTTCTAATACTTGGTGGTTAGATACTGGTTCAACTACTCATGTTTCATATATTTCACAGAGATTCCTTATGATCCAGCCCATAAAGGAAAATGAAAAGTATATTTTCATGGGAAACATGATGAAAGCAAAGGTTGAAGGCATTGGAACTTACAGATTGATTTTAGATATAGGCTATCGTCTGGATTTAGAAAAATGTTTTTATGTACCTGAATGTGCTAGAAATCTTATAATTATTTCGAGATTGGATATTATGGGGTTTGATTTTAGATTTGGAAATAAATGTTTTTCAATGTATCGATAGAAGTGCCTTTTAGGTATTGGTACATTGTTGGATGCATTGTATTGCTTCAATTTGAATTCAAAATTCTCTAATTCCCTGTTTAATGTTAAATGTGATGTTGGTGTTAAACATAGTGCACTAATCCTCTGCTAATTTATGGCATAAAAGACTCGGTCATATATCCAAGGAAAGAATCATGAGACTTGTTAATAATAAAATTTTGTCTTATTTGGATTTTACTGATTGGGATGATGCATGTGTGGAATGCATTAAAGGAAAGCAAACCAAACACATATCAAAGAAATCAGCCACAAGAAGCACGGGATTGATTGATTTAATTCAAACAGACATTTATGGACCATTTAATGTTCCGTCATGGGGCGGAGAAAAGTATTTCATTACCTTCATTGATGATCATTCAAGATACTGTTACCTTTATTTACTGCATGAAAAGTCTCAATCAGTGGATGTTTTACCAACATTCATTACCGAGGTTGAAAGGCAGCTAAATAGAAAAGTCAAGGTAATTAGATCAGATAGAGGTGGTGAATTTTATGGTAAAACAACTGAATTTGGACAAGTTCCAGGTCCATTTGTAAGGTTCCTCGAATCTAAGGGCATTTGTGCACAGTATACAATGACTGGAACACCACAATAAAATGGTGTGGCAGAAAGCCGAAATCGTACATTAATAGAAATGGTCAGAAGTATGATGTCTAACAATTCTATACCTGTTTCATTGTGGATGTATGCATTAAGGACGGTTGTATACTTACTCAACAGGATTCCTAGTAAGGCAATTCCTCAGACACCATATGAACTGTGGATGGGAAGGAACCCAAATTTGAGGCATCTTGATAAATGGGGCTGTCAAGCTGAAGTGAGGATTTACAATCTACATAAAAGGGAACCGGATCCAAGAACCATTAGTGGTTTCTTTATAGGGTATCCTGAAAAGTCTAAAGGTTATACATTTTATTATTCTAATCACAGTATGAGAATTATTGAATTTGGAAATGCTCATTTCATTGAGAATGGCAACATCAATGGGAGTAGTAAAGTCGTAATGTAGAGATTAAAGAAACATTGGTTGAATCCTCTACATCTAATGCTTCTTCTCAAGTTATTGTTCCTGTTATTATTGCACATGCATATGGTAATTATGGGGCATGATAATTATGGGGAACAACAACAGGCTATAGTTCATACTTCACATCACAGTGTTGTAGTCAATGAAGGAGAAAATGATAATGTTCAAGTTAATGAACAAGTGCAACCTCAACAAGAAGTAGCATTAAGGCAATAAAGTAGAGTAAGAAGATATGTTATTCCTGAAGATTATGTTGTGTATGCACTTGAGCATGAAAGTGACTTAAGCATGGATAATGATCCAGTCTCATTTAAAGAAGCTGAGGAAAGTAATAATTCTGAAAATTGGTACGATGCTATGAAAGAAGAGATGAAATCTATGGCGGATAACAATGTATGGGTAGTAACACAATTGTCGAAAGGTTCTAAAAGAGTTAGCTGTGAGTGGATCTTTAAAACTAAGCGAGACTTTATGGGCAATGTTGAAATATATAAAGCCATACTTGTTGCCAAAAGACATACTAAAAAAGATGGCATTAACTATAAAGAGACTTTCTCTCCTGTATCAAAGAAATATATTGCTGAAAATGAAATGCAGGGATGTCGCAATGGCACAAAAATTAAATTTTATGTAGGAAGTATTAATTCTTGGTCTCAACGCTTTTGTGAGGTACCATCAAATCAAGTATCTTCTGCACCTTCCTCGAATTGCAACCCACCTACTTATACATCAAAATCATCATCTCGCATATCTGAAGTGGCCAAGGAATTAGTTAAAAGCACACGCTAATAGTTCTTTACTCATTGCATCTTCTAGGAGAACGAGGGATATTAAATACTTACAAGGCAAAGAATATGGTCATGTGCACAAAGATTGTCCAAGCAAAGCTGACCATGTATGGAAAGTTGAAAATAAAGATAAAGAAGAACATGTTAGTGATGAACAAAAAGAACGGTGTAATAGTCTCACTGTGCAGCGAGTGTTAAGTGCACAAATAGAGAAGATGGAACATAAATAGCGACATAATTTGTTTCACACAAAATATGATATCAAAGAGCATTCATGCCGCCTTATCATTGATGGCGGAAATCACAACAACTTGGTAAGTTTTGGTATGATAGGGAATTTTTCTTTGACCACCAAACCACATTCGAAGTCATACTACATGAAATGGTTTAATAGAAGCATTAAGTTAAAGGTAACCTCAGTGTCTAACTTTCAACTTGCAATTGGTTCATATCATTGTATTGTTGATTGTGATATAGTGCATATGCAAGTATGTAATATAGATAGACTGTGGCAGTATGATAAAGACTCATTGCATCATGGTAGAATTAATCTATTTTTTGTTCATAAAGACAGTAAAATTATGTTACATGATTTATCTTTTGAAGCTATATTAAAAGATGAAATTGTTGAAGCTAGTGAAAAAAAATTTAGGAGTATAAAAAAATATAAAAATAGATTATGGTAAAGGACCCTAATCAACATAAAAAGAGAAACCCTATATTATTTCATAAGAAAATTGAGATAAGTTGGAAGGTGTTTGGTTTGCTACCAAACCGGATATGCATGAATTTAATTAAAGCAATTCTATTTGTTATGCTTTCTTTTGCAAAAAAGTTTTATTTTCACTTGAGGATATATCTTCTTCTTGCCTCCTGATGTCACTATCATTTTGCAAAGAGAGCTTCTCTTGGTATATGATGCATTATGGTTTTCAGTGACAGGATCATTCAGTTTGCTTTTTGAGTGGGTCAGCACATGAAGTGCTAGCTAGCTGTTTACGTTTGCAACAAACTAGTTTAATGACACATTAGATTATAGAAGGTAGGTCTCACTAGTAACATGGAAAACAAAGAAAAAGGAATCACTGGATGGCTTGCAAAGCTGTAGATTATTAATGTCACGATTATTGAAAAGACTGTGTGACATGTGGTCGATGAAAACAATGCAACGACATATCACTCATAAACAACAGTGCTGAGTATTTCCAATCAGCATAAACACACACACAGAAGCGAGAGGAAAATCTGAAAAGAATTCTAGGCCTAGCATTGTCCTGTTACTTTTAACGACCATCAAATGCCTATGTTATAATACAACTTAACAACACCAAGCTCCAGAGAATATGGCTATAAATTATCACCTTAGCCATCTTCTGAGATCTCCCGTTGATGTAGGAGAAATTTCACAGCCTGCACTGCCAACGACTTGGCTCTCGGTATAGCAAGAGGAGTAATTAGATTGCTGTTCAATGCCTGAGTGTGATGCGCTGATGACACTTTTGAAACTTGGGCTCCTCAAAGGATACCCGTATGCTCCATAGCCATTTCCCGGATTGGATGGATCTGGGACTGGGAAAGAGAGGCGTTTCTTTGCAAGTGATCCTATGCGGTCTCTCTCTGGTGTTGAGGGTCTCTGCCTTGGAGCACTCTGGGAGCGTATGCGGGCCTTGGCTGACTCTGTTGCCGCCATGTAATTGGGTAATGTATGATGGCTGGTGCCACTACTTACCATGCTAGCAACACTTGCCCCACTTCCACCTTGTTGGCGTACTCCACCAGTGTAGTGGTAATTAGACCTTAAGCTAGGTGTCTGTGAATAGTTTGTGTCATCTCTCTGGATCCTCGGGCTGGCTGAACGAACTTGAATCGGCCTAGTTTTTGATGGAGACGGAGTGACAGGGGAGTGGTGGAGAGGTTGGCTGTGGGTGCCGTGAAGTGGAGAGGGCATACCATGTGAACTTGGTGGCCTTTGTAGTTGATGATGTTGGTATTGATAGTGGTTAGGTCTCCTAGGGTTACATGTTAAGTAAGAATATGGTTGAGAAGTGTCCATCTCCACCGTTTTAATGAGGTCTCTTTGATCAACTGAAGCTCTTCCCTTGTTCTCCCATGGCTTTGTGGCCATCCACCTATCCAGCCACTTGGGTTTCTCATCAAGGTCTTCTTCCTGGCCAATGGATGAGGTCCTAGAATTTCTCCGGATCTTCGCTCACAATAAGCAAACACGGTAAGCAAAGGTGTGACATTACGCACAAAAGTATCCTGAAACATCAAAATTAAACTAGTATCGGAGGCATTACCTGTTGAGAAAAAGCCTGAGACAGGTTCTTCTCACGTCGCAAAGCTGCGTCTTTCCTGCTCTTCAACATGGCTTTTACCTCTTCAATTGTGTGCGGTCTATCATCCCAGTCTTCCGCTATACTACTTCCATCTCTAGACTGTCAAGACATGGCAATTCACAACATATTACTGTCAAAATCATAAAACAACCGAAGCCAATAAGTAACGCAACAGCAACAGCAATCACATGGAATCAAAATCACCCACTAGAGATTTTCTCTCTGCAATATCCTGAAGATACCGAGACTCTAACAAGCTATTGGTGTCACTGAATGCAGATTTCCTGCTTCCTTCATGAGATTGCCGCACTCGCTGATCCAGCACTCGGGCCTGAACCCTCACCAAAGCTTGCATGCACCGTAGAGTCATCTTGGCTTGTTTTCTTACATTGTGACCCCTCACTAATGCTTGCAGTTTTACAAGCCCTTTAAGCGCCCGGAGCGCCCTCCTAGCCTGCACTTACAAAAAAAGCAGATGAATCTAATCCAAGTCAAATGTCTGGCTAAGAGCAGATAATTCAAAAAGATGAATGAAACACTGGAACACCAATTTGAACAAATGTCTGAGTAAACTAAAAAGGTGCACAGTCCTCGTACCAGATATCCTCTGAATGCTGTTTGAATAACTGTTGCAGCATAGTGAAATCTAACATGAATGATGGGGGGTGGGGCAATAAGCCGATTTGTCCGAGTACATTCCAAGGCACCGTCCGCAGCTAATCCAGGAGCCCCTTGCTGCAGCTCGGCAGCAGCATTATCTACTACACCAGCACCAGGCTTAACCAGCTCTTGTTGGGTCTGAGGAACTAGAGCCTCTTGATTTGAGGGTTTCCTGAAAAGCCATCTTTTTTTCTCTCTTTTCTGCAGCAAAGCCATTATATCAGATCCTTACCAATCCAAGCTACCACACTGTTCTAGAAACAGACTGGAAAAGAAAAAAAATGCTTTTAGAGACAAGATGCAATACAGTTTTATCAACTTCATCCTGATGATCGTGATCTTCTTTCTTTGTGGTGTTTCTCTTTTCAGATTCCCCTTTAGTAGGAGATCTGAAAGCCCTCTTGACCGCAGTCAACCATGAGCCACCACTACCCTTCTTCCCCATTGATAAAAATGGTGCAGCTGCACACTAGCTGCATTTACATCAGAAGCTGCACAAGAGAAGGAAAAGGACACCAAGCCCAGTCAAGAGAGAAAGATGATGAGCAAAAAGCAGCTGGGGTCTACTCGTTGTTAGAATAATATCAACTTGTGTAACAGCAACTCATGATTTGAAGGATGAACTCAGCAGAAACCACACACATGATGCTCTGCATCTGCAAATGAAAATCAATGAAATGGGGTCTGGCTAGCTTATCTTCCCTGACCTGCAAACCAGGCATCAAGAAAAAGGAAATGTACAGCACCGAATTGAATTGGGTGATAAAGATGCAAGTGTTGCGTTTTGGGGTTTTGGGCATGAGGGGTGTTGTCAGGTTGTCAGGGAGGTTGCGTCATTAACTGGGTGAGCAATAATATAAAATTTAAAACACACCACCAATTTTGACTGCTACCGGTACGTACGCACAGAAGAAACCGACTCGGGGTGATCAGGTCTGGGTCAAATGATTTAAATATCATATGCTTCTTGATGTTACCTAAGCAAGTGTGGGGGAGATGATGACCCAACCCATTGCACATACATCAAAACCCAGCTAGCTGGCTTTTCTGCCGATAAAAAAAAAGTAACAAAGTAAAGCACAGAAATCAATCTTTTCCACATCTCATGGCCTCACGTGGCCGAGATCAGTGTGGAGTGGCAATGGCATGATACTCTATACAAGATTGAATAAGCTTTGCTTATCCAACACTTTACTGTAGCATAATCAAGTATGGCACGGACCACACACACAAATCATAATGAAGACTTGAAGCTCAAAAGTTGCGAGGCTCTACTAAAGTGGGCTAGTGGCTAAAACCAGAAAGAGACTTTAGAGATGGATGTTGAATAGATATGGGAAGTACATGGACCACCGTTGTAAAGTAAATCTGAGTAACATCAAACTCTATGACCTGGTCAATTTTATCAGATTCGGATTCTTGGTAATTCCCATGACCAAGTTCCCAAAACAGGATTACATTTTACAATGGTGGTTCTGGAGGGTTGTGCCCTGGTCAAAATAGCAAGCAACTAAGCAAGTGTACTGCCATAGTGTAGTACGATTGATTGTGTTGGATCTCTTCTGAATTCCTGCGGGGTTGAATTAGGGTTGACAGAGACCAGTCTATGGATTGATTGATTCTTCACTAGGCAGGACATATGCCCCCCCAATGAACCAGATTTTGGGCCCAACTAAATGGGCTTGGGCCTGCAACAAAACCGCAGCTGCAAAAATGGTGTTTCGTTTCTGGAAAATGAAGAGTTGAGGATAGAAAGTTCAAACACCAACAAACGATCGATCAGAGATCCGGCAAGCTATGGCTATTGGCTTCTTCGACTGAAAATCAAAGGCTTCAAGCTCCGAATCGATCAAATTGCCAAACCAAGGATTAGTCGAAGCCAGAATTATTCTCTACACTTCTCCTCAGTACAAAAGAAAGCCCTAAATTGCGTAACAGAGTGACATGACATCCAGAATTGAATAAATCCCACGAAATGATTGTGCTTTTTCGAAATGATGAGAGTTGGATGACTTCACCTGGACAGGAGTAAACTTAAAGCTTCATGAGGGTCATGTTCGCTGTCGGATAAGTCGTCTCTACGAATCTGCTGACAGCGACACGCTTCACCATCCAGATATCTAACTTCGCTTCTCTTCCCTTCTCTCCCGTATTAAATATTTTCGATTTTAAAAATTATTGGATGGACAGTGGATTGACCAATAAGTTATCAGACATTAAAAAATAAAGAAAAGTTACCGTCAATGAGACATTGTCAAATGTCATTTTGACTTTTCAAAATATCATGTACATACATTACTGGTATTGTCCATCATCTATGTGGTGGACTGTGCCAACCTAAAAATTTTTCTTTATTTGTTGCGGTTTAGAGTTTTTTCTCAGCCCACCCATCTTCAAATTAAACTCGTACATAATAGCAAAGCTACCTATTTCGGAGGTGATTTTACAAATAAAATCTTTTTAAATTAATATAATTTAATTTAGCATCAACTGTCTTTGAATAATGTTTTAATTAGGAACCGCCTACACCGTTTCGACATTTAATTGTAGACCGAGCTAAAACTCATTCCAAGCTCTATTCGTGTTTTTATAAATGCATATATTTATAATTAATGATTAAATATGTTATAAATATATACAATTTTGAATAATCATCTGACTAATAATTTCGATAAATCCTCACTTAACAAATTAATCTCTCAAATTTATGTTCACCATCAACCACTTTTCAAAAATTGACTTTAAATAAGATCATATATTATTTTCTAGGAACTAACCGTACACTAGTACAACTTTTATACATTTTATCTAATTTTTAGATACAAATCTTATTTTGATGTAACTTTCTAGCTTTTCTTAGACAGTTTGTATGAAATGATTACTTACAACAATTAACTTAATTTATATTGTAAAAGTAAAAAATCAATTTCAGATACATATAATATTTTCTAAATATGAATTAAAAAATATTTTCAAAAAAAAAGTATAGATACTATATGGACCCGTTGCTAATGTGGCATGTTGATTGTTGAACGAAATTTGTAAGACCATAGGGAATATTAATGGAGTCCTGGTCGGTAAACGGAGTTAAAATCTCAGTTTTAATCGATTTATTGTTTGTATATATGTTTTCAAAGTATGGGCACTATTAGGTTTTTTTTATTGTATTTATTGATCTTCATTAAGAGATTCTCGTTATCCTCTCACTCACCAAATTTTTTTGTCCACTTTTACTTGTCACTTAACAATTTTCAATGTGTATTTAATATCAACAACTACTTTAATATGTCAAACATTAATCACTTCATTATCATAATCAATAAAAAATATATTTCTCACTAGTAATCATCTACCAATTTTACATTCTGCATGAATTTTTTTCAAAAAAATATTAACCACCTACTTATTATATTTCTTTAACCGTTTGCATTAACTTTACCTTAATCTACTCAAATTAAGCTTAAACAATATGTATTAGAGGACGGAGGGAGTAATCTCTTATTATATATCCCCCACAGAGTATATCCATTTTTCTATTATATATCATATATTAAGTTGTTCAAATAGTAATTTACCAAATGAAAATATATTATTCAGCGATCGGTAATCAAAGGTGGTCTGATCATTCAGTTTCTCATACACCATTGATTAGTTAGCACTTAATTTTGCATAACAACAAATCACTGAGTGCACGTTTGATTATTAGTATATGTTGAGAATTCCGAGTAATTAACAAGATCAAAACAGTAAAAACACACAAGATTTAACGAGGTTCGACCGTGTGCCTACGTCCTTGGGAGCAAAAGAGTGGTTGTGTATTATTCAGTATGTCGTTCCTTGTTATGTTACAGATAGATGATATTTATAATAGTAATTCTAGGTACATATTTACTAAATCACTCATGTATCATATCATTGGGGTGAACAGTAACCCAAGTCCCACTTAATCCCGGCCTGTAACTACTAGCCTTGTTGCCACGATCTACTGAGATTCAGCTCTATGTTACTTTTTGCTCCACTCTGACATAAGTCGTTTATCAATATATGACTTATACCCAACAAATCTCTCACCCTAGTGAATATCGTGCTCCTTAGAAGATAAAATTTGGGTTATCTCACATCTTAAAGTGATTTGGAGTTGCTCTTATAGCAGCTGCAGGTATTCAACAAGTCCAAACAATTGAACTTGTCTGTAGTAACTGGCTTGATCAAAGACTCCATCTCCTTTACTATTGCAGTCATCCATTTATCTTTCTCCTTGTTAATGATAGCTCCCTGAAAAGTGACCAGATCTTCATTATTGGTGTGAAGTGCATAAGAGACCATATCATTAAAACTGAATCTGTCTAGAGGCTTCACAATGGTGCATCTTCCTCTATTTCCGACCAAGCTATAGCTTCACAAATCATTTGCACTAGAGGTATCATGTGTTGAAGTAGAACTATCAACTTTCTCTGTTGATTTAGGGGATCTAGTCAAAATTTAATCGCACATTCTCTTCATTCTGTTACAATATGGACTGCTCATTACAGACTGCATCTCTATTGATCATCTTCTTCTTTGCTACCAGATCTCAAAACTTTTATCCCTTGACACCCTTCTTATATTCCAGAAAGATGTATTTCTTTGATTTTGCATCAAGGTTTAATCTCTCAACACTGAATACATGTACAAAAGCACGACAACCGAAAATTTGTAAGTAACCAAAACTAACTAGATTACCTATTCATACCTCTTCTCCAAAATTTTTTCCAATGATGCTCGTGATAATCTATTAATGACGTAGCACGCCATATTCACAGTCTCTGCCCAAATGTTTTTAAGAACTTTTGCATTTAATCTCAAACATCTTACTCTCTTAGTCAAAGTCCTATTCAACATTTATGCAACGTACATCATTGTGTCATGGTGTCTTCACACTACGAAATGCCTCAAAATTCCATTCTCCTCACAGAATTTCAGGAACTGTAAATCTGTATACTCCGTGTCATTATCTGACCTCAAACACTTAGGTGTCATTCTGTTGAATGTTGAACGCTGTATGAGAATCTGAATGGTCAGACCACTAGTCAAACCACATCTCATTGCTAAATGATTTACTTTCCTTAGGTAATTCATTTTTTTAATATATTAATATATAATAATTTATCAATATAAAATTAAATTATAGCTGTAATTTTACAACATAAAATAAAAATAAAATTTATAATCATGTTATAAAAATATTATTTATTTATGAAGTGTGTGAGATTCTGATTAAAGAAACTAGCTGCGGTCGACATTATTGATGTGATTATGATTGAAGTACGATCCAGATAGAGTTGATTCTATAAAGATATGAAAAAATAAAGAGATAATTATAATAATCATATCGATATCGCCTCTAAATGATTCAGATATAAAATTAGTATCAAATCATTCAAACTTCCCAAATATTCATTAAGAGAAAAAAAATAATTGTTCGGTTCAATGACTGTTTAATAAAATAAAGATCACCTCTTAATATAGCCTAATAAGTACAACAAAATAAGGCTTTAATCTTTCTCCCTCTTTAGTCTTCTGCCTCAACTCTCCACATCTTGAACTTATCGAAGACTTTAGATTTCTATTTCAAAAAAGGGGAAAAACCCAAAAGAGACCTTGAACTACCACCGCTTACCCAATTGCGTCAGAACTACCATGATTTTCAAAAAGGGTGCAATGAAAAAAATGGACTGATTTTCTAAATTAAAATTTACCATTACATTTCAAACCTAATATTATTATAAGAATTAGATTTATGTACGAAAATTTCATCATTTGGCTATCAAAAGACGTCGTTTTCTTTATGCGGGCAAAATGATATAATTTATTTTGATAACCAAACGACGTAATTTTCGTACACAAATCTAAATCTTACAATAATATTAGTTTATGAATGCATTATTAAATTTTATTTTAAAAAATCAGTCTATTTTTTTTTTCATCGCACTCTTTTTAGAAATCGTGGTAGTTCTGACCGCAACTGATAAACGGTGATAATTGAGGGCCCCTTTTGAAAATTTTCCCCTTTAACAAACAAAATTGAAATAACAAAATCAATTTAAACAATGAAACGCGGGACATGAATAGCTTATTAGCTAATTGAGCCGAGCATGTAAAAACTTAAAATCTCCCAATTATTTTCAGTTTGGAACCGGATCAATTTAGGTCATTAACATTAAATCCGGGATCGTCACTAGTAATGGTGATAGTCAGATGTCAATTATATCACTAATAGTTGGATGCGTGAATTTTTTTTATTTAAAAAAAAAACATTTAACTGAGGAATGAGTTTTCTCCAGATAAAATAAAATTAGAGATCCACTCGAGATAATCAAACAGACACTCTGCTACAACCATATAAAGAGTTTTTTTTTTTTTCTTTACGGAAAATACGTATTTACTAATTGACATGATTTTAACTTAGACGCTGGAGGCGTAATCATGAAATTGATTGGGAGCGGTGGAGATGCTCCACTGGTCGGATGCTGAGATGGAAGCGGATCCAGCAATCCCATTCCCGCATTTGGCCACCGTCCTCAGACTCTCCACCAGCTCCTCCGTCGTCGACTCCTGCGCCAGAATCTCCGACAGCTGCTCCGGGCTGATCACCAGCTTCACCTTCCACACGCCACTCCTGTTGCACCTTGGCGTCGTCGACGTCATCTCCAACCCGCATCCCTCCGACGACGACCACCGCTTCTGATGCCCTCCCCGCTGCTGCTGCCCGCTGTCCAGCGACATCCTATACGGCGTGGCGCAGTGCCGCCTTACGCTTACACCACCACTCTGACATTCGACATCTTTAGCAGCTGTGCGTGGTTTGTTGACGGGGAGGAGGTAGTAGGACTGGCCCAGACGAAGCTCGTCGGTGTGGAGTAGAGGGTGGTCGGATTGAGGGAACAGCTCTTCGTTGTCGTTGTGGTGTCGTGTTTTGTATATGGCGTGACCCGGGAACTCGCTGGTGATGCACTCGGCCGTGACCGGTGGGAAGAGCTCCATGACTCCTCCGTTTGCCGTCATGACCTTGATCGTGTCGGCTGACCTGTTGAGCTCCCCCGATCCCCGAAACACGCAGTTTCCCATCACGAGAAGAAGATTGTAAGAAAGGAGAGAAGAATAGTTTGATGCTCAGTGTTTGCTTTGTGCTTTTTTTGGGTTGGGTGGTCAAGTAATCTTCTCGCTCAGCGTCCGACACAAGTATGCTTTGCTTTTGTGGGGTTGTATGATTTTGGGACCCACATGCGTGTTGGTGGTGATCATATGGCCGCCTGCTTTTGTTTTTGATGATTGATCTCACTTGCTGCTGTGCCCTTCCGATGCCAATTTGGGTTTTTGGAACCTGCTCTGTTTCCCCGGTCCCTATAACAAATACTCCCTCAATCTTCTAATACATGTTAATAGATTAAGATTAAGTAAATTTAATGAGTGGGTGATTGATATTTTTTTTTAAATCATGCAAAAAGTAAAATTGGTAAGTTATTATTAGTGATTAATGATTTTGTTATTAATTATGATAAAGAAGTAATTAATATTTAACGTTTTAAGATAATTGTTGATATTAAATACGCATTGAAAGTAAAAGTGGACAAACAAAATTTGATTAAATGACATGTAAAAGAGGATAGAGAGAGTATTATTTACTGTACTTTTATTTATTAATATGATATATGTTAATTGAATAATTTAATATTAATATCTTAATATTATGAAAAGATTTTTGGATTATCTGAAGTGGAGCCAACCTTTTGGATCAGCTGATCGAGTGTCTTCACTACCAATACAATACACTTTTGGCCTCTCCCACGCTTTACCCCATCAAAAGATTTTGTGATTTTTTTGGGATCATGATATGATTTTGCCTTTCTTTATCTATATTAAAGTAATACTGACATTGGGGAAGAGATGAGTTGGAGAGTGAAAGAAATAATATTATTAAAATTTTCACATAAGGGACAAAAAGAAAACATAATTTTGAATATGAAAGACAAACAATCAAATCAGGAGACCATCTTGAGAAGTAATTAATTATTGACTATATGTGTATTGAAATTATTAATTGATAAGTAAAAATGAATAAATATGTATTAGTTAAGTGACAAATAAAAGCATGACATGAAAAATACACAAGTTCATTATGCACTAAATAGGATATAATTTGCATTTAATTACAAAAAAAATAATAATACCTAGATATGATCTTCTCATTTTTCGGATTCAGATCCAATGCTACACAGCCATTTGCTGCAAGCACGAAATAACATCGTTTTGCGAATTAAAAGCTGATTAATTATTGCATCCGCCACGATGTCATCTACATGGCTCCCTAAGAACACAATCCTCTCCTTCAGCAACATTCCCATGGGATCCGTGTCACTGTGGCCCAACTACTGCATCGGGGCAACAGCCAACAGGAGGACTGAAATTGAACCCTGACTCTCATTTGCACCTAAGGATTAGGTATGCGGCACCGAGAATTTGATTGCAGTTGATAGATGCGAGCGGTGGAGGGTCAAACACACAACTTTGGGGCGAGGGTTGGTGAAGGATTTTTTGTTTTAGAGTGTGGGGAAGTCGGTCGAGAGTAGAGATTGAAAGGAAAGGCATGGCGGAGGGCTAGGGGTGTTCACAATCCGGTCAGGACTGAAAAATGACCCGGATCCGGATTCCGATTCGGTCTTCGGTCCATTAATTTTTGGGATTCCGGTTCCGGTCCGATCCGGTTTAAACCCGGAAAAATTCGGTCCGGACCGGAATGGACCGGTTTGGTATTTTTTTAATAAAAAATTTTATTTTTATTAAAATACTTAAATATATCTTATTTAATATATAAATAAAATTATTTTTAATTCACATTTCAATTAGAATTTAATTAATTTTTTATGATTTCAGTCCAAACCAGAAATTTTTCGGTCCGGTCCGGTCTTCGGTCCTTACTTTTTCTCGATTCCGGTTCCGGTCCGGTCCGGTTTTGGACCGGTGAACACCCCTACGGAGGGCAGCGAGAGAGGTTCCAGTTTTAGGAAAGATTTTTTCTTTGCTGAAGAAGAAGAGGAGTCAGCAGAAGATACTATTTTTCATGGCAATAAGATGTCCTTTCGTACTCACAGCAAATGACTGTGCAGCAATGAATTTGTATCCTCATTTTTCTGCACGCTAATAAATATGATAGTAATTTATGAGAGAAGGATGGAAAGGTGAAAGACCACATTTTTTTTAACAGACCTTGTTATCAATACTCGAAACAGTGACATACATGATAATCAGCGAAGCTATATCATGGTGGCAAAATGGCGGTCTATTCTATTCATATAAAAGTTTATATATATACTTATTAGATGAAAATAGAAAGGGAAAAAATTTAAAAAGGGGTTTTAAAATATCACCACTTACTCAATTGCGGTTTGAACTATCACGATTGTCAAAAAGGGTGCTACGGAAAAAATGGACTGATTTCGAATGATGCTTAATTAAGATCAATTTGTTTGATTTCTTAAATATAATTGATCTTATTAAATTCATTGAGAATTATTGATATGAAAAGACGTCATTTTGTATGTGTACAAAATGATACTATTCATTTTGATAATCAAACCATGTAATTTTCGCATACAAATCTAAGTCTTGTGATAATATTAGTTTATGAATGTAACAGTAAATTTTATTTTAGAAAATCAGTCCAATTTTATTTTCATCGCACTCTTATTGACAATCGTGATAGTTCGGACCGCAATTAAGTAAGTGCTGATAATTCTGAACCTCATTTTTTCCTAAACAGAAAACAAAAGATATAATACCTAACATACAAAAAAACTCTCATACTCAGATGAACTTTATATACTTAGAATACAAAGAACATCTGTACTCGTTGAACTATACACATATATACAGAAAAGGGTTCGAGCGCACATTCCTTGAATCTGCGTTGATTTTGGTTTAAAAACACATGAATCTAAAAACATGACGCCCATATGGAGAGAGGAGAGCATTTTGAGGTTGGGAAAATGTGAGAGAGAGATGAGTGGCATGTCACTCTCTCTCCATTGAAACACATAAAATCATGCATAATGGCGTCAATCAGTCTTGGGTGCTCCGGGAGAAGGTACTCTCGTTTGCGACTTCATTTTGATTTTGATGAAATATATCATAATTTTTTCATTTTATCACTCGTTTTCTACCTCAACTTATGAATATAGAAGCACAACTCATGAATATTCATCAATTATGCTTATATATTCACTAGTTGTTGTTTTCTGCAAATGTTGAAGCACAAATCATCTTATGAATATAGCAGATTATTTAATGAATATAACAAGTCAACTGATGAATATAGAAATGCAACTGATGAATATTCATTAGTTGTGCTTATATATTAGTTGACCAAAACAACTAATGAATATTCATCAGTTGTGCTTATATATTCACCAGCTGTAATTTTCTGCAAATATAGAAGAACAAATAATCTGATGAATATAGCAGATCGAATGTAGAAGCACAACTGATGACCATTCATTAGTTGTGCTTCTATGTTCAACAGTTGTGCTTATATATTCACCAGTTGTTTTGGTCAACTGATGAATATAGCATATCAAATAATAAATATTATTCATTATTTGTGTTTCTATGTTCACCAATTGTGCTGCTATATTCATCAGTAATTATTATATATTCATCAGTTGTTTGGGCCGATCGCGGTGTGTTTAATGTGTAACACGTAAAACAACGACATTTCCATATTAAACAAAACGACATCGTGAATGGGAGCACCTACTCCCGGAGCACCCAAAAATTTGCGAAGTGGGATAGGACATGCGTCACAATATTTGGAGGGTGGGGGTATAATAGTCTAGTAGAAAACTACACTTTTCTGATACGTGTCCGCCATATGTCAACCGCATTCTCTCTTCCTTTTTTAATTTTTAAAATCAATTTATATAACTAACTTGATAGTTTTTTTAAAAAATAAATTTGGTATTCATTTGTAAAAAAGTTTAAGGTTTAATTGAAGATCCATTTTGACATGTTTTTAATTTTTTCATAAAACACAAAGTACAAGAGTACAAAGTACAATGCACAAAGTTCGTATTTTGAAGTTCATATTTCATATTTCAAATGTCAAAACACAAAGTACAAAGTAATATGAATTTTGAGCTTTGTATTTTATTTCTTTGTACATTGTGATTTGTGAGTTTTTTCTTTTTTGAAAAAATATATTCAAAATGGATCTTAAATTAAAGCTTATACTTTTTTAAAATAAATATAAAATTTGATTATAAAAAAAATATCAAAGTAATTACATAAATTGATTTTAAGAACTGAAAATAAAAATTAATGAGTTTGCGTAAGGAGAGATGGAGAGAGTGTGTGACATGTGGAAGGAGTGAGTGAGATACGTGGCGATCATATTGGCTCGTGAGTGTTGGTAGTGGGACATGTCATGTGTTGGGATTGATTGGTCTGTTCAGCTCCCCTTGCATTTAGTCGTCGCTTGAGAATGTTTAGTTCGATCCTTATCGCTTTAATTTTATCCTCCCGGTCTTTAGATTTGATAGTCAATAGGTTGGTTAAGGGTTAGAGTATAGGGGTTGGAGCTTATAGTTTGGGGTTTAGATTTTGGAAATATATCAAAAATAAAAGAAATTAACCAACTAACAAAATATTTATGGTTTTGATTCTAAGGATTTCAAAAGGTTTTTGGGTTGGGGTTTAGATTCAGAACATCTTTAAAAATAAAATAATACAAAAATAATATTTAAAATATCATTTCTAAGGGTGTGCAGTGCTATAAAAGATTTAGGATAGGGTTTAGATAAAAAAATGAGAGGAGCCTTGAACCATTGCCTTCTAACTTAGTTACACAAAATTCTTACCACGAAACCACCACCACTATGCTGGTGTAAATCAAAAATAATGATTAATTCTCAAAGTAACAAAAGATAGACGTTGCCTCAGCTCATAGAAAGATGAGTTTAGGGTTTGAGGTTCAGGTTTAAAATTAAAAAATGTAAAGTCCCAAAAAAAAGACAAATATTTGTTACTTTAGCTCAAAATAGGCAACACATGAGAATTTTATTATTTGACAATGGCCAGAGGGTAAGGTTTTAAGGTTGTAGCATAAAACATGAAGAAAAAATTTTCAAATTCATGGCAACACATAAGAACCATTACCTTAGATCATCAAATATAACTATTTTGAAACCATTGCAATTTTAGTATTGTCTAATGTCATTTTTGACGTAGTATTATTTATCCTTATATTACTCAACCAAGTATGTTGCCTTTCGAAAACTCTACTCGGTCGGGTATAGTTCAGAGGATCTTGGGGTCTTCCTTGGACCTATGCTCGGTCTGGCTATACTCCTTTGTATACTCATACATGACCAATTATAGTACAACTTCCTCCCAATTCTTCTCGTTTTGGATTGATTTGGCTCCATTTCCCTAAAATTTCATTCCAAGCCTTTCTTTTAAGTTTTTGGTTCTAAATGAAAAAGAAACATACATAAATTGTGGTAAAGTACATCAAACTATTCAATTCACTAAAAAATGAAACCTTATAATGGGTATATTTTTGTTCGACCACTTGTCGTGCTTTAATAAAATTTTGATTATTGCATAAGCCACATGTCATCTTTCTCCCCAGGAAATGCACCCGACCAAGATTCAAGAGTAAGTCGACATAGACTGTGACTGAAAAAATAGAATTGGTGGGAGAATTGACCATAGGCTGTCCATATAGGAGGGACTGGTGGAAGACTTATGGAGTGGCAAAAGAGGTGAGAGATAGGAGGGTGTGGTGGTGTATTCAGAGAGAAGGGTGATATAGTTAAAAGTGGTGGATTTGGAAGAGGAAAGAGTGGTGGATTCGAAGGTGGAGCTTGTTGAGGGGTGTCGATGGTGTATTTGGAGAAAATAAAAATATTATTGGTGAAATCCTTGATAGAGAAGGAGAAGATAGTGACTCAAAAGGACTGTGGCTGGAAAGTCGCTTTTCCTAGGTGAACCAATGGGTGCTCTTGCTCGAAAAAAAGTTGTTTTGAGGTGTCTGGCCCAATCAGCCCAATCCAATATGAATAGTATAAGCTGAATATCATAAAATTTTGAAAGAATTGAAAAAAACATGATTTTAATTAAAAAATTCAAATGAAAATAAATTAATAAATTACCAAATTTATATTTCATACTCATTAATGATATAATTTTATTAAAATATTAATAGTTGTTTACTTATACTTATCCCCTAAGTAGCAATATTTATCAAATAAGCGTGAATGCTCATCAGGTAAGTTGTTTTATTTATTGATCAATATATATTAAAAAAACATGAAAATGACATAAATATTCATCAGATAAGCTGATGTGGTCACCAGATGAGCTGTTATGTTAAGTAAATGGATAGCTATGTTCATTGGATGATAATTATTTTTGTAAGATGGATATCTATGATGGTAAGTCGGATGCTATACTCATTAGATGAGCAGTTATATTCATTAGATGGATAACTATTTTCATATGATAAAAATGAATATTTATCAATAAAAGATTATATTCATCATATGGAAAACTGTTCATAAGATGGAATCAATGTTCAACAAATAAAAAGCAGTTTCCACATGCAAAGATTGTGAAAACCTTAGAGTTCTCCCTTTCTAGCATGGTTAGTTTTTTAACAATATATAAACTAATTATCAACACCCAAATTGACAAGTTCTATATTTTTGATAGGCTTATGGGCCATAGTAATATAAATAAGGGGATGTAGTGTAACCTTTTCATATGCATTTCTATTTTCAAAAATTTGTTTTGCACATTATTAATCAGTTAGTTGAAAAAAGAATTGATATAAATAATATGATTCACTAGAAAATTGGGAAGAATCATAATTTATCTCACACAAGCAAATATTCATAATATGGACCTTTTACTCATCAAATGTAAAGCAATATTTATATGACGGATAGCTATGTTCATCTAGTAGCTAGTTATATTCATCAGGTGAAAGATTATATTCATTAAATTGATATCCATTTTCAGTATGTATAAGTATATTCATCAATTGCATAATTTATGCTCATAATTTGAATAACTAGATTCATAAGAATAATAGTAGCTATGTTCATTAGATTTATAGCTATGTTCAATATGATAAACATGAATTTTCATCACTTAAACTTATTTTCATCATATAGAAGGTTATACTCATCATAAAATCAATGTTCATTAAATAAAAACACATATTCATTACTTCTAAATGTGTATTTATCAGATAGAAATTAACATTGATTAGTTGCACATGTATATTCATTAGTTACACTAGCTTATTCACCTATTTAGTTCATAAATATACTTTTGAGACATTTATTTTTTTTACTTTTTGGCATTATTTTTATTATCTAGGTTTTCAAAATTTTATTTTTCTGAGCATTTTAATTTTTATTGATATTTGTAATATACATGGACAATGTGGGTGAATCAAAAGTTAAAATGATGTTAATTTAAAGAGAGAGCACCCATAGATGATGCTTTTAATGCATCCATGAGTGGGTGACGTTGAAGGTAGATTATTATTTTTTACAAAAGAGATGCTTGTATTGAAGAAATGGATATACACATAAAGTTTAATGATGAAGGTGGAATTTCTTAGGTGAAAAGAAAATTTTCATCTTTTAATTAAAGGTGAAAATGAATAAAAGATATATGACAAAAATAATAATACGTCGTAGGTTTAATGAGGAACTTTACTTTTTCATGATTCAAGTATGAATTGTTGTGTGATAGACAGTTAAGTTATTAAATTTAATTAAATATTTATTTCATAATTTCAAATTGAAATAATAACGGTCATAATATTTCAAGAGAGGTTATATAAAAATATTATAAACAACGTTCGCTAATGGCGCTTAAGCGTCAACTAATCACTAATAACACATGTCGAGTCGTTTAAGGAGCTCAGCCATCAGAGAAGCGGAGTGCCCCTTGAAATCCACTCAATGATGGCTGAAATCACCCCTCTTTACTTGAATCCGAAATCTTAGATGAAATAATTGAGATGGAGGTGTCACTAAGTGACTGAAAATAGTGCTTATGGCTGAGGAAACTAAAATCATGTGATAAAATTCAAAAGAGGTCATGAATTACAATCACTTACCTAATTGCGGTTCAATTATCATAATTTTTAAAAAGGGTACAATGAAAAAAATTAGACTGATTATCTAAAATAAAATTTACCATTACATTCCTAAACTAATATTATTAAAAGACTTAGATTTGTGTGTGAAAATTACATCTATTGGTTATCAAAATAAATAATATCATTTTATGCACATAAAGAAAATGATGTCTTTTCATATGCAATCATCCATAATTCTCAATAAATTTAATAAGATCAATTATATTTAAGGAATCTAATAAACTGATCTTAAGAATCATTCAAATCAACACTCTTTTTAGAAATCAGGGTAGTTCGGATCACAATTGGATAAGTAGTGGTAATTCAGAATCTTTTTTGAGATTTTCTCCTAAAATCCATTAGAGAGGTGGCGTGCCCCTTGAAATCCACTTAGTGATGTCAGAAATCCACCCATCTTTACATGAGTTCGAAATCTTAGATAAAATAATTGAGACGGAGGCATCACTGAGTGCGCGTTTGGTAGCCCGCATTAATAAGTAAGTATTATTAATGCAGGTATAATTTATGCTGATGCTATTTAGATGGATATTACATTTACTTCTAATATGCGTTTGGTTGAACATCCGTATAAAAATTATTTTACTTCAATACCCTTCATTGTTATTAAAAATTTTTTGAACTCAAATTTTTGGACCACTGTACTGCTGGTGTAGCGATGAACTGTCAGATATGACTAGCCGTGAGAAGTTTCACAAAGGCCGGTGCGGTTCAGAGCTGGCGGTTTCGACCGACAACTATTGCGTCTACGGATCTGGGTGTTTGGTTGGTAAAGGAGGAAGGGCGGCGGCGAGTCGACGCGTTTATCAGGCGGAACTGGATCTAGAAGCACATGTGACTTGGATCCCACAATCTGCTGTTGTTGCTGTCATCCGAAGTGCTGCGCGACTGGAGAGGCATAAATCTGAATTCTAAGGAGTATAGCAATCGAATCGAACTCGTCATGACTTGAATCGAGGCGACGCCATTCATGGCTTCGATTGAAGGGATGGCTAAATTCTGAACATGGCTAGTCGCCTCTGAATGTGACCAGGGCATGAGGGTGTATTTGGAAAGTTAATTTTATCCTTTCCTTTATCATGATCGGGATAGATAAACCCACCTCAATAGGTGGGATAAATAATACGGTGGTTAAAGAACAAAGTTTTATACCTGCATTATTAATACTTGTATCAAATATCCAACCAAACACCTTCAACCGTATTAATTATACTATACAGATGATTATCCCGTCTACCAAACGCGCACTGAGTGACTAAAAACAATGCTTATGGCTGAAGGAGCTAAAATCATGGGATAAAATTCAAAAGATGCCCTGAATTACTTACTTAATTACGATCTAATTACCATAATTTATAAAACGGATGCGATAAAAAAATTAAAAAAAATTTCTAAAATAAAATTTAACATTACATTTTTAAACTAATATTATTATAAGACTAAGTTTTGTGTGTGAAAATTACATCTTTTGGTTATCAAAATAAATAATATCGTTTTGCGCACAAAGAAAATGACGTCTTTTCATACTCAATCATCCATAATTCTCAACAAATTTAATAAGATCAATTATATTTAAAAAATCTAACAAACGTATCTTAAAAATCATTCAAAATCAGCAGTCTTTTTGAAAATCGCGGTAGTTCAGACCGCAATTGGGTAAAAGTTGGTAGTTCATGACCCATTTTGGGATTTTTTCGTAAAATCGTTGATTCATTTTAGCTGATCTATTCAATCACAGAGAACCGAACCAATAATTTTGAGCCTCCAATCTATGACGCAGCGATCACTTCTACATGTCAGAGTACCGGCCAGTAACTTCCAATGGACACCGCGCTGAAGTTTTTGGTCCATTCAATTCAAATACTCGTACTCTCTCCGTCCTCTATTACATGTCGTTTAAGGTTAATTTGAATAGATTAAGGTGAAGTTAATGCTAGTGATTGAACAAATTTAATGAATGAGTGGTTGATATTTTTATAAAAAAATTCATGTAAAAAGTAAAATTGGTATATGATTACCGGTGGAGAATGTATTTTTTATTGAATATGATAATGAAGTGATTAATGTTTGACATTTTAAGATAGTTGTTGACATTAAATATACATTGAAAATTATTAAGGGACAAGTAGAAGTGGACAAAAAAATTTAGTTATGTGACATGTAAAAAATGATAGAGGAAGTAGTTGTGAAATGAGCTAACTAATTGCGGAGGGAAAGAGTGGTGGCAAATGAGAGGAGGTGGTCCTGCCCTGGAGTAGACAGACGGCTGCATGTGCCCAAGCCTGAAACATTCATATGCATTCAAAGGCCATGTACATGACTTTAGAGATCCCTTTTTCTGTAAGGCACAAATTTCAGACCTCTGACTTAGCAATCCGCCATGTAAGTTCTAATCATGTTGGCATTGCTCACCTTCATCATCAGCCCATTCTGCCACTAATTACAATTTTAATAGCAAGGTGCACTTACAAGGCTACATTCCACCAGTCTTAGCTGATGATCATTGTAGCAAGCACTCTTAAAAAGTCAAAGAAACTACAAGACTAATCAGTCCAACATCTTCCATGATAGCACATCATCATTTTCTTCACAAATTCAAACACACCCATCAACTTTTCTGCAAGATTATAAATTAAGGTCCCAAAAGCGGACCTTCACATCTTTTGTCCATTTCATCAAGGTTCAAAATCAGGATGAGGGTGGGGCCTGCCTTCTCTTATCCCTAACATTTCTTCCATCATCTTCAGTTTTGATTTCTCACTGAGCTTCTTCTTCCATCGTATATGTTGATGGAGTTGAGTACTTTTTCAATTGAAGCAGATACTTCTTCTGCTGATCTCACCTTGCTTTCCTCTTCTACCTGCCCAAGATAACATATCCTCAGCATCAACATAGTTAAAAAAGGGCATTGATATCCCTACCCTAAGAACCAATGGAATAGAATTGAGCATGACCTTGAGGCTGAGGGAGTAGAAGCTGGACTTGTGTGTTGAGGTGATGTTGAGATGCAGAATCGTTAATCCCAGCTCTTCCAGGGCTATCATAAGTTTAATGAGCTGACTTTGCTTCACGTTATTACATTCAATATGCAGGTTCACATGCGTCTGTACCACCCTAATGTTTACATCTGCCTTCTTTCCATGTTCCAAACTGTTTTCATCCAAACTTGCTGAAGGGGAGGATGTTGAAGTTGATAGAGCATCTGATGTTTCAGGTGGCGTAGGTATTGAATTGGAGCTCCTTCTCATTTCATCCTCCATTTTCCTCTGCCTCTTTTGGGCTTGTAGAGATTGCAGCAGCTGTTCCAACTTCTTTATGTAGTCGATTGCTCCACCCACTATCGAAGCTTGGTCACCCTGCGTGTATCAAATCTAACTTCTTAGAGCCAAATAAGAGCAGTAACACCCGCGACAGTTTGAAACTCGTAATGAGGATGAAAGCTAACCTTTTGAGCATAAGCAGGTGGCAACAAGGGGCGGAGAACACCGAGATATTCACTCATTTGCCGTCTCCGGTTGCGCTCAATGGCAATGTGAGTCATTCGTTGCTTCTCCTTATCCATCTTGTTTTCAACAACTTCCTTTGTACGCTTGGGCTTACGCTTTCTGCCACAGCTGAGCAGGGCTTGCTTCTCTGAGCAAGAATTTTGTCTGCATTCATTTACTGAATCAAGTTCTCCTTTCTCCTCCAAGATCCCATCTGGGCAAGCACGAGTTGGGTTTTTGCCCTCTGACATCACCGGCGAGTGGAGGTCAGGCATGTCATGAGTTAAGCAGCTGTCAACCTCCAGGACCTGGTTCTCAGCTTTGGGTTTATACTTCCTGGAGGGAGATTGAAGGTTGCTGGGATCCAAAGTCTGAAGCATCCGAAGAAAAGGCATTCTGTCACCCAGACCTAAACTTGCTGAAAGAGAATCTGTGCTTGCTGAAGGTCCGACGAGACACTCAACACACAGGCCCAGCTCCTCTCTACAATCAACCTGCATATAAGAACAAAAGAGAAAGTATGGATGAATGAATGAATGAGAAAATTTGTCAATTTAACAGGACTTGGAAAAAGTAGAAAGGAACTCAAAATCAGCCTGGAATTGGTACGAAGGGTTCAGTTTTCGTAGCAGAGGAGGACGGGACATAAATAGAATGAAAATGGAATGTTAAGGAGGATGGGGCAGAGGTCTCAAGTGTGGTGATGAGAAGTAAATGCAAGTCGGTATCTTGAGTCTTGAAATGTGGCTAGAATAGAAACATGAGAAAGAAGAAAAGAGTAAATAGCAGTTTAAGGTTACTTACAGATGAAGAAGTGAGGTTGATGGGTCCTCTTCCTCCGCAGCCCTCCTCCTGCTCCTCCATTAAAGCAGCTGCTGGCGGATGCCGACAGTAAAAGCCTCACTCAGAATACCAAAAATGTCACCTTTGAACAACTGGAGCTCTCTGTTTAAAGTGATAACCAACATTCCATTTTGAACATCAAGCATTAAATATGAACCCAACAGAGTGGAAACCTCATCCAAGCGAACAACCCAACCATCTCATCATTCTCCTTTTGTTAATTTTCTGCTGCCTTGAACATATCACAGCTCCCCAATTCCTCTGGTGTGGAATTGCTTCGGAGGTTAAGAACAGTGAGGGAAGCCGTGGATTGGGAAGAGCATTAATTGGGGTGTCAGTTTTGTCCAAGAGCCGTGGACAGAGCTGTCTGGGGGGGACGAGTGCCCTGTGGAAAAAGGCAATGCAATGTCCTTTTACGGATCAACCAGCAGCTTCATGTACACTGCAAGAACCTACATGAGCATCACACATGTAAAATGTACTAACAAAGCAGAGGGTCTACTGGTCTGACCCACC
>NQLW01000812.1:2107-13310 GCA_002312845.1 Kalanchoe fedtschenkoi
CGAACTCTGATTGTCAGTATTGTTAAGAATCACCCTACCCTATTACCTCCAGGACACATCCCCGATGACTATTCAAGTAAATACTTGCTTAAATGAAAAAGTGAAAAGTTTCTAAATTAGTATATAAAGTTCATTTGATGTATAAATCATGTGACTTTTACATGATTTTTATAAGTATAAATTTTATTTATATAAAAACAAATAAGTTACATCTCTTGAAGTTATGAACTTTTGATGTTTGCACCTCTACTGTAAGCTCCCTCTGATGTAATGAATATATATGATTCATACATGTTTTAAGAAAGGATGTATAAGTCAAGCAACTTACGGGTTATGAGTTTTATTAAAATCTCTTAGACTAGCACAACAAAATATGCACATGAACAATGAACAAGAATAATAAAAGATATCTGCGCAGGTTTTACTGATTTGGTTGAAGAGCTCTGGTCTAAGTAACCTAAGGCGATGGGTCTCGTGTTCGATTCCGGGCCAACACCAATTTGGCTTAACATCCCTTGTCTCGCGAGATAGCTCTTGGTCGGCTCAGAGTTTCTCTAAGATTTTTACTCCATTTCTATATTACTAGCAAACTCAGATTTAGGAAAGTTTTCAAAACCTCAATACTGCACTCCAAAAAAATAATTCATCATACTTTTGCGGTCACCCAGCAAATTCTCCCATACTGCTAAACCATTTTTAAATTACTAGCGAACCCAAATTTAAGAAGGCTTTCCAAAATTCGAGGTTCGACTCCAAAAATCCTTCACCAAGCATTTGCCAATCAAGTCCTAGCAATACTTGAACTTATTAAGGGGAACTGGTTCGTTGGTTATACCACTTAACCATCAAACATGCCTTGTATGTGGCATCTAACATATGAAATTTCTTCTTCTTCGTTGAAGATCAACTTGCAAAAAACGGTTCTTTTACCTAGAGGTAAGTGTACCAACTCCCACATTTGGTTATGTTGAGTTATGTCTTGCATCATTATTAAAGTCTTGGAGTTTATGGAATTCTTATTTAGTTAGGGTTTTCTTGTAATTTAGAAATTCTTACTAGATTAGAAGTCCTACTAATTTTAGAATTTTATTGTCGCATATATAAACTTAGACAAATTTATTTGAAAGAGTTTTGAAAACCATAAGCTCTTGTATTCTTGTGTCTTCGTTTATTCTTATTCGTTGTTCTAGTCAATATTCTGATGCGCTACTCTAACAAATTGGTATCAGAGTCTCGGGTTTCATGATGGTAACTTCGTTGCGGTTTGACGTTGCACCTTTTACTGACGAAAACAATTTTGCGACATGGAGAATAAAGGTGAAGGCTTTGTCGTGGGGTGAGGAACAGTGAGAGCTTTGGATGGTAAATATCCCGAAGATATGACTTCTGCAGATATTGAGGGGATGGAAGAATGAGCGCTTGGATCAATCCAGTTAACCTTGAAGGATGAGGTTCTTCGGAGAGTCTTGGATGGAGAAACAACTAAAGAAATATGGGATAAATTGGATATTTTGTACAACAAGAAGTCGTTAACCGGTCGGTTGTACTTGAACGATTCAATTTTTTAAACTCGGGATGAAAAAAAGCAGTTCCTTACAAACTCATATGGATGAGTTTAATAACGGAAAAAAATCCTAAATGGGCCCTGAACTACCACGCCTTACCTAATTGCGATCCGAATTACCATGATTTTCAAATAGGATGCAAAATCTCAATTTTTGGACTAAATTGCAGCTACATGTTAACCCCATTACTCCGACAATAACGTTGTTAACTCACTTAATATATGCCATGAAAATAAAATGAAGTCGTTTCAAGTTATACATTAACTAAATCTATTTTTTAACCTCAAGTAACAGTTCTTCAGCGTGCAAAGGTTCTTCAACGATGAAGGACGATGCTGCGGAGAGGCAATTTCATCTCTCTCATCTACTCCCGATTCTTCAACATCGAAGCCCGGCAAGAAGCTGTCGATAAAATCAGCGAACCATGTCTGTTCCACTTCCATTTCGTCCAGGCTAATTTATGTATCTAGATACATGGATGACATCATCATCATCACGAGGAGAATATTGAGCAGTTGAAGGAGGTCGAGCACAATAGTTGCTGATGGAAAAGATTTTGCAGCGATGGCGATTGGGACGTGATACCCTAAGCTAAAAAGGCTAAGGATTGGGACAATGAGAAAGATGGTGAATGGACACCTCCTATTATTCCTACAAGGGACCTCGAACCCCAAAAGAAAATTAAAAATCCCAACTACAAAGGAAAGTAGAAGGCTCCGCTAAATTGACAACCCAAATTTCAAGGATTACCCTGATTTGTATGTCTTCCTTGAAAAAGCGCTTCACGAGATTAAGAAGCAGTATGTTGTGTTTGATGCCAAGGTTCTGAGCAAGATTTCCAACGGACTGATGAACGACAAGAAGAAGGCATGATGTCATCCCGTAGTCTCTTTCTGGAAAGTCTTAGTTGATGGGAGAGACAAATTCACAGCGACCAATTTGTTCGATGACATAAGGAACGGACGACAATCCGGAACTGATTTGTTCGCAGTGATGGATCAGGAACAGACGCCGTCGGAAAACGATGACTGATGAGAACTGCGATGGATGCAGAGATGGATGTGGAAAAGACGACGACGGTGAATGATGACGGAGTAGGAACGGACGACCGATTTGTTGGGTATGGTTGAGATTTGTTTGATCAGATCTGCGATTGGGGATTTAAAAAAGGGAAAAACCTCAAAAGAGGCCTTCAACTATCACCGCTTATTCAATTGCGGTGCGAACTACCACGATTTCCTAAAAAAGTGCGATAAAAAAAAAATTGGATTGATTTTCTAAAATAAAATTTACCATTATATTGTTATACTAATATTATTATAAGACTCAAATTTGTGTGTAAAAATTACGTCATTTGGTTATCAAAAGACGTCGTTTTCTTTATGTACGCAAAACGATATAATTTAGGGATAAAACTCAAAAGGAGTCGTGAACTACCACCATTTACCTAATTGTGGTCAGAAATATCACGATTTCCAAAAAGGGTGCAATGAAAAAAAAATTGGACTGATTTTCTAAAATAAAATTTACCATTATATTTCTAAACTAATATTGTTATAAGACTTAGATTTGCATGCGAAAATTACGTCGTTTGGTTATCAAAATAAATTATATCATTTTACGCGCATAAAGAAAATGGCGTGTTTTGATAACCAAACGACTTAATTTTCGCACGCAAATTTATATCCTATAATAATATTAGTTTTGGAATGTAATGGTGAATTTTATTTTCGAAAATCAGTCTATTTTTTTTTCAACACACCCTTTTTGCATCATTGCGAAAATTACGTCGTTTGGTTATCAAAATAAATTATATCATTCGCACATAAAGAAAATGACGTCTTTTGATAACCAAATGACGTTTCGCACGTAAATCTAATTCTTATAATAATATTAGGTTTGCAATGTAATGGTAAATATTAATTTAGAAAATCAATCAAAATTTTTTTTCATTGCACCTTTTTTGGAAATCATGGTAGTTCTGATCGCAATTGGGTAAGCGGTGGTAGTTCAGGGCCCCTTTTGGGTTTTTTCCCATGTAAATATAGTCAGGGTTTATTTGAAAAACAGATTAGAAAGTTATAAGCTCACTTGTATTCTCTTCCGTGAAGTAATAAATTTTTTGTCTTTGCCCGTGGGCATTGGTCACTACGACCGAACCACGTAATTCTTGTGTCTTCATTTATTCTCATTCGTTGTTCTAATCAATATTCAGTTGCGCTACTCTAACAGGCTATTATGAAGAGATTGAATCTATTCAGCCATACCATTTGAAAATTACACAGACTCATCACATTTAGTAGCTCCCAAATAGGCTGAAGATTTTGTTGTCTTTTAAGTCAGTGTCATAGGATAAGCAACAAAGTTAGAGTACTTATATTTTGTCGAAACTATAATTTCTTTTCTTTTATGGTAGTATTTGCAACTTAATCAATCACTAGCTGATCATGAAACGTAATATAAATAAAAAGTCCACATTTTAATGGTTGCTAGTTATATATATATATATATATATATATATATATATATATATATATATATATATAGGATTAGGCCGTATACAAACGACTTGCAATCA
Organism: Kalanchoe fedtschenkoi; assembly: GCA_002312845.1. Lineage (NCBI taxonomy): Eukaryota > Viridiplantae > Streptophyta > Magnoliopsida > Saxifragales > Crassulaceae > Kalanchoe > Kalanchoe fedtschenkoi. The sequence goes on from NQLW01000812.1 coordinate 6,251, forward strand.
ATGAGCATTAGCGTCAAATTAATGAACATTAGGTTGACATGTGCAACAATATCCTACTGCTGATCCACCTAATAACGATTTCTAGTATATGCATATGGGGGAGAGATGGGATATAATAGTTTTAAGATATTAATCATGCCAGTGTGCGGCTCTTGCGCTCGGCTTGGACACTATCTTCTGTCCCATTTCCTGATTTTGTCCAAAATATGGTCAAAACTACCCTTTTAGCACGTTTTCACATTAAGACCTGAAATAAACCTGAAAAATAAACATTAGTTAAGACCATTAAATAACACTACAGCACGGTCTACAATTAGGTGGATTAAGTATAAATTGGACAGTCAAATTTGGTCTCATCAATTGATTACCTGAATCTAGAGTAAAGCACAACAACTGAATCCCATCCTTTTCTTCTTCTTAGAGAAATTCACATAACGACCCACTAGTTCCCATTTTCAATCATATAAGTTAAGTAAATGGTATAAAATGAATTATACAAAGAACATAACAAGAAGATATGAAGTGAACTTACTTGAATTGATCATCATTACATGATAGCTAGGGTTTGCGAACCATATGACCAGAGTTCACTATGTATTCAAAGTCTCAGGTTGAGCCATGAAGAGAGGAGAGACTCAAAAAAAAAAAACAACAATTACAATATGTAGAGAGAGAGAGAGGCTCTCTACCTGATGAGTGTATGTGCATTTCTATCTAATGATGTGTATGTGTATGATGCTCTTCTCTTTATACTCTGAAATGAGATTTTGAGAGGCCTCTTATACAGTGCTATGAAGTTGACTTTTGGAGCCTTCAAGAGGCAGAGCCATTCTCTCCAAGAATCCTTCTTTATAAAGGCTGGGATTCCACTGCACTCGGTCAAGTAAATTGAAGGTCATTTCCTATACTTGGTTAAATAAGTGTACTCAAAACAAGTGCAATTCTTTGTTATTTTCTACTCTAATCAAGTGGTGCAAAAATGCTTCAAACCGAGTGAATATTAGACATTTTGGCTACTTAGACAGAGTAAAGGTCACTGAATTCTTTTAATCGGACAGAGTGGGATATCAGCTTTGATAGAATTAGTCAAGTGAAGCTTTAATATGCTTAACTCGATCGAGTACATTTCCTTGAGAATAATGCCACTCGGTTAAGTACGGTGGGTCTGGGTTGATTTTTTCTCCTTTTGCCTATTTTTTACTTCTTTTCGCTCATTTTCCCATTCAACCACCTTTTTAATCATTCTGTACGAAATGAGACTAGAACAATTTCTAAAAAAAAAATTAATTTTATTAATATTCAGTCGGCCGGAACAGCCCCCGCCATGACTTACATGCGATTTCTGGCGATCGCGAGCAACAGGGGAGGGCACCCAGTTGCTGCCCACGACAGCCGAACTAATTTTTTCAGATACCCTAGTTGGCTGAAGCTATGCCCAACCTATCCAACCTTAATTTTTCCTTTACCTTTAACATGGCCAACTTCTCATTGAAAACCACTAGATTCTTGTTGGATTTAGCTAATTCCATGGTCGCCATATTTCCCCCCCTATCAATTCTTCGTACTTTGGTATCACCAATCAATCCCTTTATTCTCCTGAATTCATATAATGTCTGTCATGGAATTTTACTCTTGTTTACAAACCAGTCACAAAATTCTTGGTCATCACATTGTATTTCTACGATCTTCATATTCCTTTCCTCAGCAAGAATTATTCCATAGCCAATTACTTTGCAACCCAAGACTGGCAACTCTTCATCTTTGAGGTAGAAAAGAATAACAATTCTCCCCTCACTATCCCTAATAATCCTAGCTCCACATTTATTCTTCCAACTCACATTAAGACAAAGTCCATCCTTATTTTTATTACAGTTTGTCCATTTAATGAGTCCCTTCCTTCTTTCTTTAGTTTTAAAATAAAAAAGGCCACTCATAATTTATACATTCTTAAAAACAGTGGGGATAATATATGCAGGGTCTCTCCATTGATCATATCTACAAATATTGCTCGAACATCAAATTTCCCATATTAATAAAAATCAGGGCCAAAACAAAAAGCTTCTACCACAGAGATGAAACCCAGCTCTGGCCAGCCTAAGACGGCTAAATGAGCTGATCAAGAAATACAATCAATACTGCCAAAGCAAGGACTGAAAGATAGACCCTACAAAACAATACGATGAGCATCTTGGCAGAGAAACCAACATACTTCGGACGAGAAATCCCAAAATGGATTGAGATTCAATCGTGCCGAACTCATGAGCATGCCTAGTCAAGCTGTCAATGATTATATTGGCCTCACGGAAAATGTGGATAACACAAATGTTAGCAAACTCAGGTTATAAACGTCGTCATATATAAGTACATTCACATGGACGAGACGCGTCTGATAAAGTTTTTGAGTGAGTTTGAAGCAGTGAGACAACCCCTGAGCCTTAGCCAGCAACTCCATATACAGGTGCAAAATTCTGAAACTGTGTTGGATGTGACATGATCAAAAGCCACTAGTAACATAAGCCAGCACTTCCCTGAGGCGTCCGAATAACTCATCCACATGAATTTTTGGACAAGGATGAAGATCCATCAACGTGAGCTACAAGTAATCAAGATCTAAGTTCGTGACTCGACAAGCTCCACAAGTACATCCAAGGAAGAGATAAGAAGCTCGACTTGAGGATCGTGAACATCGAGCAGCAGCTCACACACTTCACCATGGACGTGAAAGAGATTAAGAGCTATATTCTGACAAAATCGATAGAAAATATACTCCCTTTTTTAATTTTTTATTAAATATAAATTACAACGCACACACTCGACCACCACGAGATTCGATATCTGATCTTGGAGATTTTCAGGATCCAATCCTCACCCTCTTTATGGAAAATATACTCCCTAGCGTCAAGACGATAACATTAATGAGCAGAGCTAGGTTACAAGATTAATCACAAAATCCCCCAATGTGTTTTTTTGTTTTGTGTCATCACTATTGTTATGAGTCCTTGTCCTCATAGATCGATCCTGACTTGCTGCTTATTAGAAAATTTATTTGCATAACACACCTTAACTAATGTGATATCAAATTGGTGCCTCTGTCGGGGATGGGTTAACTATGTATTTTAGTGACTTGTGAATATTTTTGTTTATCTTTATTTTAAGGATAATTAACACATCGAGCACACAAACTAAAGACTAACCGAGCACGCGCCACCTTAGTTGACCACGCGCTCAACCACACAAGCCGTAGAGATTGGCAGCGTCAAGAAGGACCATGAGAGATGTGACAACACCAACATTTCACAATCATTCATTCGGTATTCATCCCAACAACGATGAAGAGGCTGCGACATTTTAATCAAAGGTGGTGTTATACACTAACTCTTGAAATTTCAAGGGATGTCGAGAGAGGATGTCCAGTGACATCTTCACGTGTTCAAAGTGGTTTGCTCCGCGATGAAGTCGGTAAGAGCTTATCTTAATCGATTCAAATTGATGGCATTTTCCTTTTTCGACATGGATTATGCTAAATAATGATTTCTTCATAGTCCTCCAAGAATTGTCAGAACATGAAGTAAAATGTTGGACAGGTTTTCTTGCCAAATATTTTCCTACAGTTAAGGCTATCAAAACTTATAAGGAGATGTGTGGAATTAAGTAGCAACCAGAAGAGATGTCGTACAAATACTACTAGTGCTTCAGAAGATTGTTGATGTAGTGCGAGAACCATGTGTTTTCCAGTCAAACCCTAATCGAGTTCTTTGTCAAGGGCATGACTACACAGAGACACAGATGCTTGATGGCACATCTGGTGGATCTATCGTGAATAAGTATCCTTATGAGGTGTGAACAACCACATGAGACACAAAACTGAAGTCGCAGATTGCACAAGATTTCCACCTCAGAACACTAACCAGCTACTATAGATTCGTCCTCTGAGATATCATAATTGAAAGTCATGCTCCACATGATGCTAAAGAAGATGGAGACCACAACAGGGCTGCAATGCAAGGTTTGCTTGTCCATTAAGCACACTATTAACGCTTGTCCTTCATGGTAGAAACCTACAGGTGAAAGCGAAGAGCTGATGGCGATCGAAAGGTACCGCCTAGGTCAGCTGCAAGGCGATACATTACCCAACATATAGCATCAGGGCTTCAAAACCACCCAAATATCTCATATTTAAATAACAACTATTTGCAATCACCTAGGCCTAGGTAATATGCACCTATGTACCAGACGAGAGCTGCAAGTAATGAAGATCTGAGTTCGCGACTTGACAAGCTCGAAGAGTACATCCAAGGAAGAGACAAGAAGTTTGACTTGCCGATCGCAAACATAGAACAACAGTTCACTCAATTGACCATGGGTGTGAAAGAAATTAAAAGCTGCATTCAAATCAAATCTGTAGCAAATCCACTCTCTAACTTCAAGGTGATAATACTTGTTTTTGTGTCATCACAAACATTACTAAGGTGTTCACTAAGTCGGTTAACCAAAGATTTTAACCGCGATTAACCGAAGTCGATTAACCGAAAAATTTAGATCGGTTAACCGAGAAACTCTATTCGTTTAATGGGTAAGGTTATTTGGATTATCGGTTAACCGATTAACCCAATAAAAATAAAAATATTAATATTAAATATAAAAAAATTATGAAAATATAATATTAATATTAATATTAAATATAAAAATTATAAAAATATAAAAATTAATATAATATTAATATTAATTTAACTGAATTAATCGAGTTTATAGTATTCAGATAATCGGTTAAATTAACCGAATAAATTCGGTTCGTTTAATGTTTAATACTTTAGACAGTCAGTTAACCAATTCGGTTAATTGATAAAAAATTCAATTGGTTCATAACAGGTTGTTCACTCCTAAGCATTACATTTCATTCTCATTGTGGATCAACAATGACTTGTTGTTTACTAGTGGGGAAGGCATTATGATTTTTTTTTGCATAACACACCATAATGACGGCCGACGGGGCTATCACTCTGCAAATATAATAGATGCAAGCAGAGATAAAAAAAGAGCCGGCTTGAAAACTGGAGAAGAGAAACTCATGAAGGATGGCCATGAAATCATTTAAGTGCATGGTGAGAATGAACTAGAAGACTCACAAAGAGACAACCTGAGAGTTGATATGATCAATCCTTGAATATGTTGACACTGGAAGAACCAATCATTTAAAAATTTTGAATACATACGACATAGTGAATATAAATCAATATCTAGAAGACCGTGCCTTAACGGCCTAGTCTTTAGAGGAACTCTGTCTAAGCAAACTAGCTAGAAGGTGAAGTTATATTTTGAATATTAGAGATTATTTCATATAACATGAAACCAAGGGACTTCAAATGACTACTAATCAGATGAGTCTAAATTGATTTCAATGGAAAAGGTATATCCGAGATGTTCCACGTAAGAGTACCATGAGTCACTGAGCAGCAATGTAAAAGATAAGTTTGTTGCCATGCATATTTATAAAAACCGTATGTGGGGCTTATTGGTTTTTTTTATTAAAATGACCATATTGCCCCTTTCATTTTTATTAAAAAGTAATAAACATGATAAATCAAGAAAGCTATTAAGTGAAATGTAAAGGTCTCCAGAAAAGGCAGCCCCAACGGAAGATTACCATCCACCATATCTGATGTCATATGTTGCTTTTTGTAGTTTCTTCTTCACTGATTGGAAGCCATTTTGGCCCTTTTGACTCCAATTATATGGCGCACCTATGGTATTCGTTTGTTTTGAGCAGCGATCATCATACTCTGACAAATCACAAAACATAACTTGAATGCATTAGCTGAGAAATCATTGATAACAACAAATATGTTCATATACCAACTGCAAACACTAATGTTATTTCTTTTTTATGCTAGAGGTTAAAGAGTTATAAATATGTCTTATATGCATCAAAAACTTGAAAACATACACAAACAGGAACCACTCAAGAAAAGAAATAAGAAGTTCCAGCATTCATTCAACAGAAGAAAATCACACCTGATGATGTAGGAAGCTGATATTGTTTCTTTAGGAATTTGGAGGCTTCTCTATCTTTTTTATGGCACAATACTCTTATCAAGGTCTGGCCATCATTTGCATACATGTAGTCTTTTGTCTGGAAATCCAGTCTAGGGGAAATGTTTTCGCTGGCAGCCATCAACAGGTGGACTATGTATTCAGTCTGTGAAGAAACTTAACTGTTAGGCCACCATAATTAGTTCAATAATACTGTTAAACCAAACGAGTAACACAACCTGACGTGAAAACAAGCTCAAAACATCCATGGCAGTTCTCGCTTCCAATTCAACCAAGGAACGGGGAAGCCCATCACCATCGGCAACAAAGAAATCCTTGAAAACAGAATATTTCCACACAATAAAATCAAGCAAAATATATTACGGTCAACAATCCAAAGGCATTGGATTTTTAGCCATTTGCTACTTACACGACAGTTAATAACAAGACGCAAAGTTACTTGAGAACAGTTGAGTTGACATTTCGGTATAAATCTGGCATTTCTTCTGATCCTATATACTCAACGATGACAATGAAGTGATCTCGATAAGTTAAACTATGATGTCATTAATTTCCATCTAAATCTTGGCGATAATTTGTGAAAAAAGTCAACTTCACATGCCATGGAATCACGGGTCGATGTTATTTTGCATCATTCTTTGACAGGGACGCCAATGGAACATATACTCCACCCCAAAAAAATGGTAAAAGTAAGAGTTTTTCATACTATGTAACACAATTTGTCAATTGTTAATATCTCATCAGTATTTGCTAGTTATTTCATTATATGGTTCTTAGTGATTCTGCATGATAAGGAAAAATTCCAATTCATGTACCCAATATTGATGATGATGACCAATTAAGTAGTCCGTTCAAATCATGAGTTTTGCATTGCGTACCTTAAATATGTTAAGATCTTGTTGCATCAATGCAACATCTGAAATGGAAAATGCACGGAAAGGACCTCCATCTAATATTATAAAAAGGAAACCCTCCTACAATGATATCCTTCTGTCAAAATCTGACACTG
>NQLW01000812.1:14310-28067 GCA_002312845.1 Kalanchoe fedtschenkoi
GAGATGCTCAGCTGCTCAGCAACATTTTGCGCTGCAAATTTCTTCTTCCACTGAACCACATACTTATACTCAGGCTGCCAAAGATCCAGATTGGTGCAATGCTATGGAAACTGAGCTTGCTGCTCTCGAGGGTAATAATACTTGGTCCATTGTTGATCCTCCTTCTCACAAATCCATTGTTGGGTGCAAATGGGTATACAAGATTAAGTATCATTCAGATGGTACAATTGAAAGGCACAAAGCTAGACTTGTTGCCAAAGGTTTTACACAACAAGAAGGGCTCGACTACAATGAAACCTTTGCTCCCGTGGTTAAAATGTCCACAGTTCGTCTAGTTCTTGCCTTAGCCACAACACGACAATGGCCTATTTTCCAACTAGACGTTAACAATGCCTTCTTACATGGAGATCTTCATGAAGATGTATATATGCATTTGCCTCCAGGATATCATTTGGCTGACATAAAAGCTGGGAAAGTCTGTAAACTTCATAAGAGTTTGTATGGTCTTAAACAAGCATCTCGACAGTGGTACTCAAAGCTCTCTGATGCTCTGCTTCAGTTCGGATTTGTTCAGAGTAAGCATGACTACTCAATGTTTACCATCAGCCGGGGTACTCATTTTGTAGTTCTTCTGGTTTATGTAGATGACTTAATCCTTACTGGCACATCAGCAGACCTCATGACTGAAATCAAGTCCTTTATTCATGCTCGATTTAAGATCAAAGACCTTGGATCCTTGAAATATTTCCTTGGATTAGAAGTGACTCGGTCGTCTGAAGGGCTTTTCCTTTGTCAGCGCAAATACACATTGGATCTTCTCACTGATGCTGGCCTTCTCGGTTGTAAACCATCTGGTTTTCCAATTGACATTCGTCATAAACTTAGCCTATCTACTGCTGGGCACTTAGCAGACCCTTCTGCATATCGCCGACTCATTTGTCGGCTCATTTATCTCACCAACACACGTCCTGAGATCTCTTATGCCGTGCACACCCTCAGCCAGTATATGCAGGCTCCAACTGAAGATCACTTCAAGGCTGCCACTCGCTTATTACGATATCTCAAACTCGCTTTGGGACAAGGTCTGTTCTTTCCAGCTTCTTCATCTCTGGTTCTGACTGCTTACTGTGACGCTGATTGGGCAGCTTGTCCTGTTACTCGTCGCTCGCTTACTGGCTTCTGTGTCACCTTCGGCGGAGCTTTGATTTCATGGCGAACGAAAAAGCAGCAGACAGTATCCCGCTCCTCAGCAGAGTCCGAATATCGTTCAATGGCAGCAGCTTGTTGTGAACTTGTTTGGCTCTCGGGTCTCTTGGATGATCTTCAGCTTCCGCGATCTCGACCAATTGATCTTTACTGTGATAATCAAGCCGCATTACACATTGCCCGAAATCCAGTTTTTCATGAGCGAACTAAGCATGTTGAACTTGATTGTCACATAGTTCGACAACATGTTAGTTCTTCCTTCATTGCCCGGCATCACATTGCTTCATCCGATCAGCCGGCTGATCTTTTCACTAAGCCGTTGACGGCTGAACAATTGGCCAAGCTTTGCTCCAAGCTGAACATTTCCAATTTTCTACATGCTCAGCTTGCGGGGGGTTGAAGGAAGAAGGAGGGCTCGACTGTCTTAATTGGATTTAGAAGGGTGATTATGTAATTAATTAAGGGCTTGTTTGTACATATCAGAAGTTACGCCTACCAATTGTAAGGCGGGAACTTGTGTATATAAACGCAACACAGGATTCAAACATGGTCTGCTTAACCTGATTTTTATCAGTAGATTGGTAACATCCTAATCTTGAATCTTAATGGTGGAGATTGGAGATTCAAAGATTGTTAATGTGTGATTCTAGTGAAGGAAAGCAAGTTGTCAATTTTGAGAACTCATAAAAGTTACATGGCGGTTATACGATCTTTGAAGATTATGTTTCAAAATATGATAAGAAGATAGATTTCATGATGTGGTAGTTTACTGTGCAAGATTTACTAATTCAGCAAGGACTTGATAAATCCTTGGAGAAGGAGAAGCCAAAGGGGATGTGCGACCCTACTTGGAAGTCTATTAAAAAGAGAGCTGCGAGTACAATCAGGTTAGGGCTTGCTCCATGTATCATGTGATGAAAAAGACAACACCTAAAGAAATTTAGGATAAATTGACAAGCATCTATGTGTCAAAGTCTTTAGCTAATATGTTAAATTTGAGGATTGAGTTGTATTCTTTGAAGATAGAAGATAGAGGTAATCTACATTATCATATTAGCTCTTTCAACCAATTAGTATGTCATCTATCCAACACTGATGATCTAGTTAAAGATGAAGATCAAATAGCTATTTTGTTATCATCTCTGCCGAGTTAGTATAAGTATTTTAAGCAGGCGTTGACAGCTAGGAGGACGTCTCTCACACTTGAAGAAGTATTTAAAGCTCTGTGTGACAATGACATAATGGTAAGAGATGATATAGTATGAAGCAGTGGTAGTGCATTGGCCATTGAGAGTTCAGAAAGAGTGAGTAGGACAGTTTAGCGGGGTGGTTCATGAAAAATGTCTAAATCTCAACCAAGGTATAGAGATATATATGAGAAATGTAGATTGCTACTATAGTGGTAATGAAGGTCACATCCAAAATATATATCCTAGTTTCAGAGTAGGTTTGAAGAATTTAAAACAGCTGAAGATATAAAAATAAGACTTAAGATGACGATGCCTCAAATTTGGGGTGTGATGAAGAGTATTTGATGACTATTATTGAAACTATTTCTGATTCAGTAAAGAATAAATCAAAGCGGGTTATAAATTTTATTGCTTCGATGCACATATGAAAAGATAAATTATTATTTGATACTTTACAAACTGATGGAGAATTCACCTATATCACTAAGAGTATGAAAGTTAGTGGAGTTGGATTTGTTCTTTTTAAGCTTTGTAGTGTTGTAGTCAATAAAGCCCTTAATATGAGATATGTACCAGAAGCCTCAAGAAATATGTTTTTTTAGTATGATGGCATCGCGAGGGTACACATTCATTAGAAAAGGAAAGTTGTAGAATAATAAAAGGAAGAATGAATGATTTTATTCTTCAATGGAGGAAGAATCAAAACAATCTTTATTATTTGGATAGAGAAGCAATGCAAATGAATAAGCAAGATGCTATGGTGATGAAGATCGAGAAGTGGGTCTCATTTTATAATGTTGCTGAAGTGTTTGGGGATTCAGGTCGAGGGAGGATTTTTTTGGTTGAACGTCCCTAATACCTTTAGGTTTTGAAAGTCTAATAAGATTAAAATTAGTATTTTGGAAATAAATAGAGTTGTAGATTTACTTCTTATTAAGTTGTTGAGAAAGTACTAATTCTAGTCATATTAGAAATAATAATCCTAAAAGGTGTTTAGGATTAGTGTTTATTATAAATAGATGGTTGGCCTCTGGGATTTGGTGTGAGTGAGTTTTGGTAGACACGAGAGTTGAGAAGAAGTCTATTTTCTTATACTCATTCATCAATATAGTGGCTTGTGGTTTTTGAGCATAAGCTTTTCCACATTAACCGTTGTATTCTTACTTCTCTTTTTTTTTGCAAAAGGGATGCTTGCATTGAAGAAGAGGATGAGTACAAACAGATTAAAAAGGAAAAAACGAACTACAGAGAAAGAACAAACGAGCACATCTAGGCTAAGTTAAAAGATGATCCAAGTTGATAGCAGCTGCCCATGAATTGTTAAAACCAGATGATTTGATGTGCTTGATAACACCGAGCTTGAGGATGACAAGGTCTTTTCTTCTCGGTTCACTCAGACCTCTGCCTTCGTGCCTATTGCGATGCCGATTGGGCGTCTTGCCCAGTTTCCCGGAGATTTGTCACGGGCTATTGCGTTCTTCTAGGGTCGTCCTTGATCTACTGGAAACCAAAAAGCAAGCTACTGTCTCCCGTAGCTCTGCAGAATCTGAGTACAGGTCCATGGCGCAATGCTGTTCTGAGCTCATCTGGCTGGCTCGTCTTCTCGCCGATATGGGTGAGGTTCCTTCTATGCCGATTTCCTTATTCTGTGACAACAAAACCGCCATTCATTTAGCCCATAACCCTGTCTTTCATGAGCGGACGAAGCATGTCGAAATTGATTGTCATTTTATTCGTGAACGGGTTGCTTCGGGTTTCATTCTTCCGCAACATATTTCAACCACTTCTCAGCCTGCTGATCTTTTTACCAAGGCTTTGTCTAAAGACCTCTTGTATCTCTTCCTCTCCAAGCTGGCGGTTTCGAATTTCCTCCACCGTCCAGCTTGTGGGGGGGTGTTAAAGTCGGGGATGTGATCTGTCATAGATCACATTTACGGGGGTCTCTTTGTAATATTGGTAAACTAGTGGCAGAGTCTGTAAATTAGTGGTTGGTAAAGGGGTATATATTGTTGCTAAAGGGGGCTGCATTGGTATTTGATTTTATCAAATTGAAAGAAATGGCTTTTGGCGCCATTTTCATTTTCTCTCTCGCGTTCTGCATTTCCTCCATTTCCGATCGGCTCTCCAACGGCGTTCCGGTGATCGGAGCCTCGTTTTCACAACACCCACTTAAAAAAGTAGTGATTTACTTACAATATTAGTTATTTTATTCAAAATAAGAAGGTTGAATTTAAGTTATACAGTATCACTTAGAGAATGGCTTTTATAACTTAAACTAAGTCGTTTCTGATTCGTTACGAATTATTTGATAGCACTCCATCATATTGTAATAATGTGTAAATCAGTGATGCAATTAACTAATTTTCCATTGTCTTTGTAACAGAATCGTTAGCGGAGAATATTTTTTGTGAAAACCAATTCACCGCATGGAAATAATTTAACCGAATTAGTTTGGTTCGGTTTCGATTAATTTAATTATAAATCAAAATAAATTTGGCTAATTCGGTCTAGTTACTGGAAGATATATTCTTATGTTCACTTAATTCAGTTAACTGAATTAGCTAAAAAATAAATATCATAAATTAAAAATAAAATTTTTATATAAAAATATTAATTTTTTAATTCGAATTGAGCACTTAACCGATAATCGAATTAAGTGATTTATCAATTAATCATCTAATTCGATTCATTTATCAATCGAAACATTTTCAATTCAATTAATTTGACTACGTCATCTCATTAATAGAAACCAACTTGCACCGGGCCGTTTGATCGAAATTATCCCCCAAGAAACCAGTATAATGGGCCAACTGTCCTTGGCCCAATTCGTGGGTCAGAATGACAAGAACAAGACCAGCCAGCATTATGAATATACCAGTCCGTGCCTCCGAGGTAGGTTCAGTACACTCTAATTAACGGCCCCGAACAGGACACTCTAATTCGGTTATCAAATAGGACATCACCAATTAAAAAAAAATAAACTGATTTTTTAAAAATAAAATTCACAATTACATTTTAAAACTAATATTATTATAAGTCTTAGATTTACATGCGAAAATTACGTTATTTGGTTATCAAAAATGATGTCCAAACGATGTAATTTTCACATACAAATCTAAGTCATAGAATAATATTAATTTTGGAATGTAATGGTAAATTTTATTTTAGAAAATCAGTCCAATATTTTTTCATCATATCCTTTTTAGAAATCGTTCCGCAATTAGATAAATGGTGATAATTCAAGACCCCGTTTGAATTTTATCCCTTCTTTTTAACCACTGTTTTCTCTTTTCGAGTGTCACTTTGCTTGGCGCGCATAAAAGTTTATGTATCAAATTTTAAATAAAAAATATATAATTAAAACTGCATTTACCGGTAATTATAGGATACTTGTAATGAGTATGACCATGAGATTTATATTCAAAGAAACAGGAGAAAAAGAAAACGAGCGTGCATGTTTATCTAGTAAATTAAATAATTAAGTCCCCATAAAAGGACAAATCAAAAGCTCAAATGACGAGTCATTCATTTTCGGTGGCTATCTTTTCTCTCTTATTTTTGTCAGATTTTATTTAATTTGTCACTTAATTAGAATTTATTTATTTATTAATTATTTAACAATTTCAATATATATTTGCAGTAAAGAGGGGAGGGGAGAATTCTGACAATCTATATTATTAAAATTCGAATCTCTTGGTGATCGGATATGTGCGTTTTAATTTATATTTAATAACTTTTTTTTGAAAAAATTATATTAAATGTATCTTAAAATATCATATATTAACTCACATTATAATAATTTATAAAAAATCAAAGTTATATAAGGAATATCATCCAAATTATTGTAATTTTTACATTAAATTTAATATATATATATATATATATATATATATATATATATATATATATATATATATTACTTATTGATACTCTTTGGTTTTGCACTTCTTCTTTGACAGATAGATACTTTAAATCCATATGCTTGGCACCTTTAGTGTATCTATCGTTCTTAGAGAAGAAAACGGTTGCGGTGTTATCACAATAAATTCTCAACGGTTTGGCAATACTGTCAACAATGCCCAAACCTGAGATAAAATTTCGTAGCCACAATGATTGAACTGTAGCCTCAAAGCACGCTACAAATTCTGCCTCCATAGTGGAAGTAGCAATGACAGACTGCTTCGCACTCTTCCATGAAATTGCTCCATCGGCTAAAAGGAACAAATAGCCAAAAGTGGATTTTCTTGTATCCACACATCCGGCATAGTCTGAATCTGAATAACCAATTACTTGCAAGTCATTCGATCTTTTATACGTGAGATGACAAAATTACTTATTCAGAATATACCTTAATGGAGATGACAAAATGACCACCATTTTTAAGGATGTAAGAGGCATTCAGAGCTAAGATTCTAGCCTGTCCACAAGAGCCATCTAAATTTCAACTGATGATTCAGCAAGACAGGTAAATTAAAAAAAAAAAAAAACAATGAAAATCTCAACCAAGTTGAAACCAATTCTTGTCAAGGAATAATTACAGAAAAAAATTTGGATGCATCAGAAACTCGTTCTTTCATCACACATGATGTCATGAAGGGGAATCCGAGTTTATTTCATCATTTGATTATTTTGAAAAATAAAAACTTAATAAAATAAATAGTTCCTTAAACAAAAATAATTAAAAATAGTTCTGACAGCAGATTTATTCAAGCAAGTTTGAAATGAAAACTAAACTTTTTAAAGACGTGTAAATAAAAAGTATCAATAATCAAACAACAGTGACTGGCATCAGAAACCCGAAATTGCATCATTCAATGATGTCCTGAAGGGGAATCCGAGTAATATCATCATACGCCTGAGGTAAAAGAAATCGAAAAGATAAAAAATACAAATTGGACACAGAAATTTGAAAATTCACAAAACATTATTAAAAAAATTCTAACAGTACATAAACAATCATGAAGCACATTCAGTCACACAGGCGGAGGGATAAATTCTAAACTATAAACTATTCTAAACAAATTATTATAACAGAAAACTGAAAAACAAAGACAAAATTAGACTGAATAGTTCCTGACCTGATCAGGTTGAGCAACATCAGAAAAGATGACATCAACCATACTGACAAGCATTCTGTACTTGGCAGGGTGTCTAGCATCCTCGATAATAGGTATCACATTGGTGCGCTTCTTCGCCATGTTCACCAAATCCCTTCCACTTCTGTGGGAAAACTCAACTGCATAAACTACTCCCATCTACAAGAAACAAATAGTAATTTCATCAGCTGGGGACAAAGATGTTTATAAACAATCAAAATTCACGATTTCACGCAGAAATGTAAGACTGATGCTTACTGGTCCGACAATATCAGACACGTGAGAAACTGTTGTCCCTGACGCAGCTCCAAGATACAAAACCTTTGCACCAGGCTTCTACAAACAGAAAATTAACCAATCAATAACATGCGAAAACCAAATGTAACTATAAACAAAACCCCAAAAACAAGGGACTATAAAACTCACAATCCAGATATTGTCAATACCTCCAAGAACAGCAATAGCAAGCTTGGATCTGAAGGGATTCCACACGCTGTATTTGTTGGGAATAGATGAATGAAAGTGGAGAGAAATATTGGAGCGAAACTTTGTAGGAAACTCACACCTTACTAGGAAGCTCACTCTCTTTTCTTTGATGATTACAAGTGATTACATGAGGGGGTATTTATACTTGTTACAAAGAGAAATGGATGGTTAGGATGAAGTTCATCCAATGGTTAGAAATAAGGACTCTAGAAAAATCTACTTCATGTAGGAGGATCCAAAAGTGCAAGCCGGTCACTACTCCCTTGGAAGTCAATATGAAGTACTGTTCAACAGAAGGGAAGGATCTTGAAGATATCACGATGTATCGTCGGCTGGTAGGTAGTCTAATCTACCTAACTTTAACTAGACCTGACCTTTCATTTGCAGTTGGTGTGGTGAGTCGGTTCATGGAGAATCCTAAGAAGCCACACTTGGAAGCAGTACGGAGGATATTAAGGTACGTGAAGGGTACTACAGACTATGGCCTCCTATACAAGAAAGGACTAGAAAATAAGATCATTGGCTATAGTGACGCTGACTATGCTGGAGACCATGACACCCCAAGATCGACTAGTGGTTACGTCTTTAGCCTTGGCTCAGGAACTATATCATGGTATAGTAAAAGACACTTCGGTTGAGGCAGGCGGTTAATGACATGGGCCGCTGTCTTCATGCATTCTGCCCAAAATCGTCCAGGTACGTTCTTGGCATGCAACATACTTCTACATGTCTCAGCAAGATGTCTGTTCTTGCGTTCCGCCACACCATTTTGTTGTGGAGTTCCTGGACAAGTTAGCTGACGCTCAATCTTGTTCTCCATGAGGTATTTTGAGAACTCTTCTGATAGATACTCTCCCCCATTATCCGTGCGGAGACACTTGATCTTCCTCCCAATCTTATTCTCCACCTTTTCTTGGAACTCCTTGAACTTATATAGTGCCTCGGACTTCTCTTTCATAAAGTAGACCCACACATATCTCGAGTAATCATCTATGAATGTGATCATGTAGCGTAACCCGCTAAGAGAATGTTGAGCGACCTTACAGAATACATCCGAGTGCACTAGCTCCAGAGGTGTTTTGGCTCTTTGCTTTGACTCCTGATACGGTAGTTGATGCGCCTTTCCAAACTGGCAGCCTGCACATACAGTGTCTGTGCGAACTTCAAGTTGTGGAAGTCCCTTGAGCATCGATTTCTGCATCATTGTCTTTAACTTGTGATAACCCACATGTCCTAACCGTGCATGCCAGATGTCTGCGGTCTCATTCTTGCGAGCTTTGTCCACATATGCTGTCTCGGCAGACATCACGTAGATGGACTCCACCTTGCGTCCCTCCAAAACAGGTGTGTCTGATATTTTGAAGTTGCAATAGACCTTCACATCTTCAGGACCAAAGACTACATAGGTGCCCAATGCTACAAGTTGGGAGACGGATAGAAGATTCTTCTTCATTCGAGGCACATGGAAGACTCATTGCAGTTCCACCTTAGTATCTCCGCATTCTGGTTTGAACGCTGTCTCTCCAACATGGGTGATTGGGAGCCTTGAGTTGTTAGCTGTGACCACCTGGCGATTTCCCTGGCATTTGGACATCCCACTCAACTTCTTCTTGTCTCCACTCATATGGTTGGAGCACCCCGAGTCGACAATCCAATTATTTTTATAGTCTATCTCGTTTCGCCTAGCTGCAGCGAAAGCTACCTTATCCTCCTCAATGATGGCACCCCTTGCTAACTCATGGTCACCATCACTCCTCTTCTTGGGAGATATAACAGCGAACGATGCTTCAAAGTCCCATTCTTCTTCACTGCTATAGTTATGATGACCGTGCACTGCCGCATTTCCATGCGCAGGCCTCCTGGGCACTCTACAGTCACGAGACATGTGACCTTTCCTATCGCAATTGTAGCACTCACCATCGCGGCGTCTAGCTTCGATGAGATCCTCATTGTTGTTGCTCTCATGTTGAGCTCCCCTCCTTGGGAACTTCTCTGTTGTCGACCTCCACCATTGTATCGTCTCGCATTTCCTTTGCCACGTGATCATCAACCTCTGTTGTTGGCACTTCTGTTGTCTCCTCTGTTATCACTTTTGTTGTTGGCATAAAGGGCCTCCTCCGAACTTTTGAGTGAAACTCCAGCAATTTGTTTGATTAGGGCGTCTTGATTTGCCAACAAATTCTCTAAGTCAACAAGTGAGGGTTGTTTAGGCCAACCTTGTATTGCCGCTATGAAGACATTATACTCCGACTTCAGACCGCCAATGATGATTCTCTGGATTCGCTCATCTCCAATCTTTGCATTGGGGTCTAGTTGCTCTATCTCGCAGCACAGATTCTTAACTTTTAGAAAATAGTCATTGATGGACATCGTTCCTTGCGAGACGCTCATAAGCTCCTTTTCAAGTAGCTGGAGGCGTGCAGCATTCTGCCTTGAGAAAAGTGTGGCAAGAATGTCTCATGCCTCTTTTGGGGTCTCCACGTCCTCAATACGAGCGAGCATACTTTTATCTATGGTGGTCTGAATCACATACAAGGCCTTATTAGCCTTCATCTCCCATTTCTTTAATTCTTCAGCATTATCTTTAGAAGGTGGTTTAGTTTCACTATCATCTACGATATTCCATAAATCTTGACTCTTAAGGTAAGACCTCATGCATGTTCTCCAATCTCGATAGTTATACTCATTTAGCCTCTCCATCATCCCAACCGAAAACACTAATATCCGCCATTACAAGTTTAAAGAAAAGAGTGTACCTTATAGCAAGTTGTTTGCTACCTTCTTTGGAGATGCTCCTACGCTCCTTCACCGGCTTCCGAATCGCCTAGCTCTTGATACCAAATTGTTGGGAATAGATGAATGAAAGTGGAGAGAAATATTGGAGAGAAACTTTGTAGGAAACTCACACCTTACTAGGAAGCTCACCCTTTTTTCTTTGATGCTTACAAGTGATTACATGAGGGGGTATTTATACTTGTTACAAAGAGAAATGGATGGCTAGGATGAAGTTCATCCAATGGCTAGAAATAAGGACTCTAGAAAAATCTACTTCATGTAGGAGGATCCAAAGAGTTCTAGAGAACTCTACATCCTTCCCCTCTTCTCTCCATTTTTGGGCTTCTCTTTTGGGTTCAATTTTTACTTATTCTTTAGCCCAAGGACTTGGACATTGATATGTTCAATAGTATTCAGTCTTGGTTCCATCCTCATTCTGAAAAAATCACCATATACAACACAATCAGTCATATAACTCTTTCCAAACAACATCACCATAC
The DNA here is from genome assembly GCA_002312845.1 of Kalanchoe fedtschenkoi. Classification (NCBI taxonomy): domain Eukaryota; kingdom Viridiplantae; phylum Streptophyta; class Magnoliopsida; order Saxifragales; family Crassulaceae; genus Kalanchoe; species Kalanchoe fedtschenkoi. Next base: position 25,564 of record NQLW01000812.1, read on the forward strand.
AATATTAGCCAACTAACTCTATTTAAACATCCCCAAAACAAAACAAAAAAACTCTCAATTAACTCATTCTAAACAACACCATATATAACAAAACTAGTCCATTTAACATTAGGGGCGTAAGTATAGGTCAAAAGTTGAATTTGGTTGAGTTTCTCATAACCAAATTCATTTTTTATAAAATAACTCAATCCAAACCCAACTCAAATTCAACTCAATCCAACCCGACCCGAATTCAAAATTCTTAATTTGGGTTGAATTTGGGTCAACCAATTTACTTTCATTAATAAAGAATTAAAAATTTAAAAATTTAAAAAAATAAAAAAAAAATAAAAAAATTTGATTTTTTTTAATTTTATTTTCTTGTCATTGTTTTGCACAAGATTGTCAAACATCTTATTAAAATCATTATCCTCTATATGTCATTGTCTCGTCGCGCCTCTTTGGCCCGATCTATGCTCGGTTCGCCTCATTAAAACGGTTGGTCATGCAAATGTCAAGCTTTGTACGATGAGCCAATATCATAACTTCGAAGATGTCGCTTCAATTTAGTCAATTGAACCAAATTATTATTTTCTCAATTCATAAAGGATAGTGAATAAACTATTTTGATTTCTCTTTAGAAAAAAATATGAGAAAAATCACATAATTCAAGAATATCAGCATCATACTTGACACCTGGCTTGTTACACATCATTCATTCGTGGATCATTCTAAATGAAATAACATAATATATGTAAATAAGCAGAATGAACAAAAAAATTATAATTTGTCCCACGAGTCAAACCAGAAGTGTACGAAAACTCCTGGTGGTAGCTTTCCTGACATGTGGTTTGTCGGGCTCTCGGCAGTCGAGTCGTGTGAGAGAGGATGGAAAATATAAAGATAAAAATAAAAGAAATTCTGGGTGAATATAAAAATTACCTTGTTTAGTACAATCCGATCTATCCGGATCAGACCAAAATTTTTTGGTTTTTGGATCGAACCGGAATCAGATTTCTCAAAATTAAAAGATCAAAGACCGAACTGGAATCAACCAATTTGGTCTGATTCCACATCATTTTCCAGTCCAAGCCTAATTTTGTACACCCTACCATTGCCTAGTTGCTATACCTTGGCACCTACCTTATAAATAAAATATTGGGACTGAGAGGGTAAGTAAAAAGAAGGATATTTAGTTATTGATGACAGGTACGCAAAAACTTTGTGGCATCGGAAACAAATTTTTGATTCAGCGGGGTCAGAAGAAATCTAATAATAATAAAATATCATTAAAAATTGTATTTGCATAGACCTGAATTTAAATTAATGAGCTTAAATATTGCATTAAAAATTACATATTTTTCAGATGGGGCTATCGTATATAGGTGATAACATAAACCCTCAAATCTAACAATCCCCAAGCTAAGTGTATGGAAACCCAGAAACCCTCAGAATCATAAAACTCTAAAAATCTTAAGATTCTAAAAACCTAAAATTCTATAACTCTAACATCTTCACACGCCAGAAATAGAAATCTAAAATCTCTAAAACAAAAATAAAAAATTAGCAAAACTATATTTTAGCCCGTTTCCTTATCTAAGGAATATTTCCATTTTCAGATTTAGGAGTGAATGATACCTTCTGAATAAGTATTTCCCCTTTTTTAGCCTTTCTAATGGCTTCCTTAATTAAGTTACAAGCAGCTGCATTAAATTTAATGAAACTATAGGATTGAATGTGTAATATTAAAAGTGCTGGTGCAATTTGTTTTTAGCTGGTACTATAGGGTGCTTGATGTAAGGTGTAGTATTGTATAAAACTCACTGTACAGCTCCTTCTTCACTGAGATGAATCGATACATTTTCATCTTCTCCTTTTCCCTTCAACCCAGATCAGACGTCCTTCCGACTTACTCCGGTGGCTCTCCGGTAATTTTAATTCTGTTTTTCTACATGGTATCAGAGCAGGAACGACTGTAGTTAAGATCGCATTTCTTCTCTATATGTGTTCTTTTGCTTCTTGTTGGGATTTTTAGCATCTCAGTGGTGAGATTGTTAAGATGTCAAACATTCAAGAAGATCCTTATCTCGTGAATAGTAGTGAAATTACAGGTCATAGCATCGTCAGTGAGGTGTTAATTGGACCCGAAAACTATGTTATCTATGGAGATCGCATTATCTGCAAGGTCCAAAATTGGCTTCATAAGAGGAGATTATCCCAAGCCGGCTAATGCAACTCTACATTTGAAGTGGAAGAAGTGCAACGACGTTGTAATGTCGTGGCTAATTAGCTCAGTCTCGAAGGAGATTGTTGGGTCGATTCTTCATGCTTCTGATGCTACAACAGCCTGGTGCATATTACATGTGCAGTTTGGTGGTACAAATGAGACACGTCTCTTTATGTTGGAGAAAGACCTTGCTACATTTTCTCAAGGTGAGTTAACAGTTGCCATTTTTTATCAAAAGTCGATTGATATGTGGCAAGAATATGAATCCATGGAAGATTTACCAAAGTGTACACATGGC
>NQLW01000812.1:39038-68700 GCA_002312845.1 Kalanchoe fedtschenkoi
GGTATTGGATCAATATCAGAGAATGTATGGCCTGGGGCAGCATTAGATTCCGACTCCATGATGGCGAGAGTACAACCTCCATCATCCAAAACCGGATCAGCTGGACGTGGCCCTGATTTTGGTGGTCCAGTTGAAGAGTCCTTAGACGGCTGGACGTTATACGAGATTTTCCATGCCAGCCGCTGTTTCAAACAGCGGTTGGAAATGCCCAAAATGTTCAGAGAGCGAGCCTAATCCAACCGCTGTTTCAAACAGCAGTTCGTCCACCTGTATGCTGATTGGGCAGCCCAGTCGCAGATCAGTCGAACCGCTGTTTGAAACAGCGGTTCGCCTTAACCCAACCGCCGTTTCAAACAGCGGCTCCCTAAAAGAAGGCCATTTCCGAAAACTTTTCTCATGCAGGGCTATTTTCGATAAAATTTGTTGAAGGGAGGCGAAACGAAAAAAAAACTCTGACATCGCTCGCTTCCGCCTCAACTTCCTCAACAGAGCGGAGCTGGGAGGCATACAGACGGCAAATCATAAGAACTTAGCTACTACGAGAATTCAGTAGGACAACAAAGTTGGTTCTGACTCTGATAGGCATTAGAGCATTGTAATCTACCGGCGAAATGGTTATGTTGTGAAACCACAGTAGCGATCTCCTACATGATTGCTACATGCTGGCCCTTCAAGACAAGGAGCTGAACAAAGTGTGTGGTAGGAGTGAAAGCTAGGGCTTTTATATTGTATCGAATAGCTCGTCGTGTTGTAAGTGCAACATGTCTTTTTGCCCATCTTTTAAATAAAACTCATTATTCAAAAAAAGGAAAAAAAGTGCACCATAACTCATGATCAGGAGTTCTCTTCAACATAGATTAGAAAAACAAAACTTAACAAACATTTATGACCAAGCAAACATATTTGAAAAGTTGGAGAACGCCAGGATACAGTTTAGAAATTCAGCCTAAGCCTCATTCAGGTCACAAGCCGATGGTTCAAGTCAAGGAGCACCTTCCAATTTCATAGGAGACCTTCTGATCCTATCTTGTGCTCGATGAAAAGTCAAAAAAAAAATCAATATAAAAATGCTCAATTCATTTATCAGGTATTAATTTACCTCAATACTTTCATCAATTCTGCCGCATTTATTTTGCCTCAATAGTTTTTTTGATAGTTTATTTAATGAAAAATCTAACTGTACAATAATGAGGCAGATTTTTATGGTTAACTAAGTTATTCGGATAGTTAGCTAAGTAGCTTTGAATTATAAGTTACTTTGAATCATAAGACTTACAATATTCTCCAATCTTATCATTGTTTTGCACAAGATTGTCAAACATTTTATTAAAATTATCATCCTCTATAAGTCATCGTCTCGTTCCGATGCTTTGGCCCGATCCGTGCTTGGTTCACCTCGTTAAATTGATTGATCATGCAAATACCAAACTTTATACGATGATTCAATATCATAACGTCGAAGATGTCACTTCAATTAAGTCAACTGAATCAAATAACTCTTTTCTCAATTCATCTTTCAGATCGCAAAAAAGTGTGACATATTCAACACGCATCTTATCAATATTGTTCTTGCTAGCTGTAGCACCAGCTGAGAAAGTCGTGGCAAGACTTGGGACAAATTGTGGTGAAGACACGGAGGGAAGCTTCTCAGCGGGGCACCCACAAGACTTCTGCGTCTTTGCTCTTAATCTCTTTCCGAATTTCTGGGAAGAGACCTCCGAAATTTTGTTGTACTTTGGTTTTATTAGATCATATCTTTATTCTGTCTCGATAAATTTGATGTGTAAATTGTAGTTCAATAAACCAAGATAAATTGCAACTAATTTTCTTATGTGCGACATTTCGTCAAATACATTCTATTAAATAGTTTTGTTAAACAATTTTTATTGGTCGATATGTGGGTTTCATCCCACATCGCCCATTTAAACAAAGATATAATGTCTTAAGTATAGTTGGATTCTCCCACTCATTGTACTTTTCTATTGAATAGGCCCCTTATTAAAGCTTCAATGATAAAATGAAGACAAGCAGGGCAGGCACTCCAATAATGGAAGCCGCGCGAGGGTATTTTTAGATGTATAATCAAATCTCAAACTGAGCAGAAAACAAGTTCCCTGCCAAAAAAGCAATCTGCGCTTGAAGAAAGTTTTTGTAGATATGGCAGCCGGATCCTCTCAAAGCATTGAAGGGTTAGCATATGATGCGTTCTTGAGCTTCAGGGGCGAAGATGTCCGGAAGAGCTTCATAGACCACTTGCGCTCGAGTCTCAAGCGGGAAGGATTCGCTACCTTCTACGATGACACGGGACTGCTCGAGGGGACCAAATACAACCAAATCTATATGAAGCTATAGATCGCTCAAAGATGGCCATCGTCACCTTCTCTCCCAGATATGCCGAGTCCCGGTGGTGTCTTGATGAGCTTGTCAGGATTATGGAGCGTAGATCGTCGCACGGCCTCATGGTGGTGTTGCCAGTGTTCTATAACGTTGATCCTACTCATGTTCGACATCAGACCGGGCCGTATGAAAAGGCATCAGCGAGCATGAGGCGGCGGAGATAGATCGAGTGAACAAGTGGAGGCCGGTGCTTGCTTCAGCCGCAGATCTGGCGGGCTTTGGTCTTCAAAACCAAGTAATGGGTATGTAAATGTTTTTGCACTCGTTAATCAGTCTTAATTAATTGCTTTTGTCTTCCTTTTCTTGATTTAATTATTTTTATAATTATGTTTGACATCATGTAATTAAGCCTAATTCGTTTATCAAAATTGTCCTCCCCTGGTTCTGTTTGGTTTTTAACAGGTACGAGGCGAAACTCATCGAACATATTGTTAATGATGTTGTGATGAAATTGGATCCAAGACAATTGGATATTCCCAAATACATGGTTGGGGTAGAATCTTCTTTGATTCACAATATTAATAGATGGTTACAGAATGGATCATCAAAAATTGAAGTCGGGATAATACACGGATCAGGTGGAGCTGGCAAGACTACAACTGCGAAGGTTGTTTATAATGCAAACTACCGCAGATTCAAGTCCAGGAGCTTTCTTGCCAATGTTAGAATAGCATGTCGAAAAGATAGTGAGTTTATCCGTCTACAAACTCAGTTGATTCGTAAAATCACAAGAAATGAAAACATCAATATCGACAGTATATCTGAAGGTAGGGAAAAGATCAAAAATGTTATCGGCACCCAAAAAATTTTGATTGTTCTTGATGATGTTGAAGATGTTACACAATTTCATAAAATGTTTGATTGTCCGGACTGATTTTTCGCGGGAAATTCTCATTACCACTAGAGATCATCATTTACTGGTAAATGATATCAACATATGGAGATTTGCAACCTGCTTATTGGATCAAGACAAATCAGTTGAGCTTTTTTCCTACCATGCATTTGGACCTCCAAAAGAGAATATAAAGATCTCAATGGTGTTCATAGAATACTGTGGCGGGCTATCTTTAGCACTTGAAGTCCTGGCATCTTCCTTGAGGAGCATACATTCCGAGATGTGGAAATCTCAATATGAAAGACTACAAGATTGTCTTGATGACAAAGTGTTTAATGTCCTGTCATGGAGCTTTGATTCTCTACTTGATACCGTCAAAGATATATTCCTTCATATAGCCTTTTATATGATAGGTAGGAACAAAGAATATGCTTTGAAGATTTTAGATGGTTGTGGTCTGCATGGAGAGATTGGATTAGAAGATCTTATTGGTAAGTGTCTTGTGAGTGTGGATAAACATCATGACACTCTTTCGATGCATCACTTGATTCAGCAGATGAGGCCTGAGATTGTTCGTCACAAACCGCCGATTGAGCTGGGACGTCGTAGCAGAATACTAGGTCAAAAGGATGCATATAAAGTCTTACTGAATATAAAGGTGATGAGATAATATTTTTCGTTCATTCATTATTTTTTTCGATGCATCTTGTTCTCACGCTATTTTTTTCTTCACTTGTAACAGAAAAAATCAACAGTAAAAGGCCTTCTTCTTGATAATCCGGATCCATATGATGATGATATATCATCAAACGAAATGCACGTTGGGGGAACACTGCCAAGCGTATGCGTACGACATACATTCGTCCTATAAATTTTTCAGGACAAGATCTTCAACGTCCTAAGCTCATAAAAACAAGTGCCTTCACAGAGATGGAGAATCTAGATTTGTTGCTGCTTGAAAATGTTGAACTATACCGTAGCTTTGACGATTTTCCTAAAGGGATAAAATGGTTGTTATGGAAAGGGTGTGCTCTAAAGGAAATTCCATTGGATTATGAGCTTGATGAACTAGTGGCTCTTGATATGCAAAAGAGTTGTCTAGTTCAAGTGTGGAATGGTTTGAAGGTATCAAACCATAATTATTTTCATTTTGTTTTTGTTTAAAATATTACATATCTTCTTTTGCACAGCGTATGGGTGGACTAAAGATCCTGAATTTAAGTCATTCGCATCAGTTGGTGAGCACTCCAGACTTGTCTAGCGCTTTTCTGCTCGAATGGATATGGTGCGAAGATTGCATAAATCTAACTGATGTACATGAATCAATTGGAAAATTAGAAAATCTTACCCAACTGAATGTGAAAGGGTGCATAAATTTGGTCACCTTACCTGAATCAATTAGAAATTTGAAGAAGCTTACCTGCGTTATAGTCGATGACTGTAGAAATCTTAAAAACCTTCCTATCAATATCGGCTCCGTTTTACATCTAGATTGATGTCCTGGCCTTGTTATGGGTTCATATCAAGGGGAGTCAACAGCAATATATCCTTCTTCTTGCTCAAAATCTGCCCTATTTCGGTTTAATATCTTCCTACCCACCTCCTTGAGGGTACTGAGTTTGGCCAGGTGTGGTACATCACGAGATGATGTTATGGGAATGCTAAGTTTCGCACCCTCATTGTGGTCGTTGAATCTCAGCGGCAACCCAATTCGTGTGCTGAGTAATATGAACAGTGGTTGTTGCTTGAATTTATGGGAGTTGGTGTTGAACGACTGCTCCAACCTGCAGTATGTTTCAAATATTTTACAAGATTGTGAACTGTCGGTAGAGCATTGCGTGTCATTAAAAAGAATCAGACATCACAGAGAAATTGAAGTCATCAAAGAGACGCAGCAACGAGATTTGATACAAGGGAATGATTGTCCAAAACTAGTTGAAAAGAAACATGTAGTTCTGGGAGATGCAGTGATTGAACGGACAAGTGAGATGAGTGAGGATCGAGCAAGTTACTTAGGCTTTCTTAACTTGAACGCTTTTGACTATTCAAACGCGGCTCCCAGCGTCTATGGATGGGTAAGCTGCTGGTTCTTCTTACTTTTTTTTTTGTTCCCATTTTTTGATTATATTTCATTTGTTCCAGTATTAATAGGTGTTGTGTTGTAGCAGGGAGTATACCAAGCCGGAACATATTGTGTTTGCATTCCCTGCGATCAGTTTAGCACGCTGGCTGAGTGGTTCCCCACCAAGTTAGGGACCGGGCCATATTTACATAAGGTTTACAGGGTTCCTTCTTTCCATCCGAAAGGGCGGCCTATCCGAGCTCTTAATGTTGGTTGTTTGGGCATTGGTTTTGGCGATCTTCTAATCATGAACATTAGCAGGATGTGGAGCTGGCGTTACAATCTGCCAATGGAACCAGTGGTTAGAAATAATGATGTGTGGTTGACTCATTGGTGCGTTACGGAGCACAGACAAATAACCTCCGGTGATTTGTTAAAGATAAAATTTAGTAGTGATGAATGTGTGGGTGTTAAACTCATATATGAGTATGGAGAAGGAGCAGAATTAGAAGTGGAAGAGGCAGATGTCACTCATCCGGTTTTGCTTCACACATTACAAGAAGAGAAAATAGTACATTCAGACAACCAAAATGGAGGAGGAGGAGAAAAGAATGATGACTCTGCTAGCAGTGTTACTATGTTGCTGCTTGGTACAATCGCACTTTCCGCTCAACTGATCTATCTTTCTTTCATTCTGGCGATTTCACTGATACTAGAAATTGGAGGTGCTATGATATAAAAGCTTTGAGAATGAAAAATGGAAAAATGGAAAATGTGGTATTTGAACGGACAAGTGAGATGAATGAGGATCGAGCAAGGTACTTGGGCTTTCCTAACTTGAGCGCTTTTGACTATTCAAGCACGGGCCCTGGCTTCCATGAATGGGTAAGCTGTTGTGGTTGTTCTTCTTGTTATATATTTTTTTCCCCATTTTCTGATTATATTTCATTCGAGTATTTGATTAAAACAGGGAGCATACCAAGCAGGAATGTATTGTGTTTACATTCCCGACGACAACTTGAGTAAGCTGGCAGAGTGGTTTCCCACCACCAAGTTAGCGACCGGGCCATACTGTTTTAAGAAGCGTTACAGGGTTCCCTATTTCCATCTTAAAGAGCGGCGTATCCGAGCTCTTAATGTTGGCTTTTTGGGCACTGAGAAATCACGGATACTTGCAGTCGAGAACATTAGCAGGAGGTGGACATGGCATTACTTTCTGCCATGGCGATTCTTAGAAACAGGGCGAATGATTAAAAATAATGGTGTGTGGTTGAGTCATTGGTGTGTTATGGATCATAGGCAGATAACACCTGGTGATCTGCTCAGTATAGAAATTGGTAATTGTGAGTGTTTGGGAGTTAAACTCATATACGAGGATGGAGAAGGAGCTCAACTAGAAGAGGTAGAGTTCCCTTTAGCGGATTGGACTCAAATCAGAACAAAGACGACATCAGAAGAAGATAATGGAAGTAAACATTAGGCTGCTTGTTGTAATTATGTAAAGGGGTTGAAGTGTTATTTTTAAGACTTGGCATACTCATTTGTAAAACATCAAGATACAAAGTCCTCGGGTGTTTTCTCCCTGAGGAGGAGAAGAATAACAGATTCAACGACTATTCCATGTTTACTTATGCAAATGGTGATCATCTGATTGTTATGCTAGTGTATGTCGATGATTTGCTCCTCACTGGTACTTCGCTTGAGCTGATTCAGCAGGTCAAAGGTTTTATCAATGATCAATTTCGCATCAAGGATCTTGGTCGCATCAAATATTTTCTTGGGTTGGAAATTGCTCAATCTAATAAGGGATTATTTCTTTGCCAGCGAAAGTATATTCTTGATCTCTTAGCAGACTCGGCTCATCAGAAACCGGTGAGGCTCAGATGAACTCAAATTGAGTTCTTTCTACAGAAGAAAATAAAATTATACAGTTGGACAATCAAAAAGGAGGAGAAGAAAAGAATGATGACTCTGGTGCTGCTACTGATGTTGCTGTCTGGTACAATCAGACTTTCCGCTCAACTGATGTCTCTTTCTATGAGTATCCTCAAACAAATATGAGGCTGTATAGTAAGTATGAGTTAAGCTTCCCGGTCAGTTGGCTTTGATCAATGTATTGCATCTTCCTGTTTGCTTTCTAGTGACTAATAAGATCCTCAGTTGAAAACGTAGATAAACACGGCAGATAATGTTATGTCATACGGCTACTCAGGAGGAAAAACATCACGTTATATGCCAAAATTTGGCAAGCCAGTTTATAAAATCATAGCATATCTGAAAAATCAAAAGCTCAAGCATGACACAAGCGGCACATTCCCTAGTCCTTTTGCGTTTTGGGCATCCTGTATCCGCCGACAACACAGGTATGATCACGCTCGAAGGGCTCCAGAGTGACTTGCTCTGCTGGTTTGAATTGCTCAGCTTTAAGCTTGTTCACTTCTTGGGTGAAGACAGCTTCCGCAGGCACAGTTGAGTCAATGCAATTAGCCTGGATGAGATTTAAAATGAGTCAGGTTTGGATTCGAGTAAATTTTTAGTCAGCATAGCGAAATTTGGGGTATGTATATATAAAAAGAGACAAAGAGACGAGATTTGATACAAGGGAGTGATTGCCCGAAACTAGTTGAAATGGAACATGTAGTTCAGGGAGATTCGGTGTTTGAACGGACAAGTGAGATGAGTGAGGATCGAGCAAGGTACTTGGGCTTTCCTAACTTGAGCTCTTTTGACTATTCAAACGCGGGCCCCAGCTTATATGGATGGGTAAGTTGTTGTGTTCTTTTTACTTTTTTTTTTGTTTCCATTTTCTGATTATATTTCATTCGTTCCAGTATTAATAGCTGTTGTGTTGTAGCAGGGAGTATACCAAGCTGGAACGTATTGTATTTGCATTTCCGGGTTCCAGTCTAGCATGTTGGCAGACTGGTTCCCCACCAAGTTAATTACCGGATCATGTTTTGAGAGGCGTTACAGGGTTCCTTCTTTCCATCCTAGAGGGCGACGTATCCAAGCTCTTAATGTTAGTTGTTTGGGCATTGGTTTTGGCGATCTTCTAATCATGAACATTAGCAGGATGTGGAGATGGCGTTACAATCTTCTACCAGAACCATTGGTTAGAAATAATGATGTGTGGTTGATTCATTGGTGTGTTACGGAGCACAGACAGATAATACCTGGTGATCTGTTAATGATAAAATCTTTTAGTGATGAAAATGTGTATGTTAAACTCATATATGAGTATGGAGAAGGAGCAGAACTAGAAGTGGAAGAGGTTGAGGAAGATTTCGCTTATCCGGTTTGGCTTCACACATTAAAAGAAGAGAAAATAATACATTCGAACAACCAAAAAGGAGGAGAGGAGAGTGATGACTCTATTGCTGCTACTGATGTTGCTATTTGGTACAATCACACATTCCGTTTTACGGATCTCTCTTTCTACGAGTCTCCTAATGCTCCTAGAAATTGGAGGCTTTATAATATAAAACCAGTTGAAGTGACATATGCGGTGATTGAATGGATGAGTGAGGATCGGGCAACATATTTAGGCTTTCCTAAACTAAGCATTTTTGACTATGCAAGCACGCGGCATGGCCTCTATGGATGGGTAAGCTGTTGGTTCCTTTTACATTTTTTTTTGGTTCCCATTTTCTGATTATATTTCATTCGAGTATTGATTAAAAGCTAAACACAAAGCAGGAAGTGTACCAAGCCGCAGCGTGTTGTGCCTGGAATCTCCCCTACCGCTCTAGCATGCTGGCAGAGTGGTTACCTACCAAGTTAGGGACCGGGCCATATTTAAGGAAGCGTTACAGGGTTCCTTCTTTCCATCGGCCTATCCGAGCTCTTAATATTGGTTTTTTTGGCACCGGTGAACTTGTAATCATGAACCTTAGTAAGATGTGGAGATGGGCTTACTTTTTGACACGCCCTTATCACAGTATGTGGCTGACTCATTGGTGTGTTATGGAGCATAGACAGATAGCACCTGGTGATGTGCTCCGGATATTCATTGATGAATATGAATGTATGGGAGTTAGAGTCATATATGAGGATGGAGAAGGAGCAGAACTAGAAGAGGAAGTGGAAGAGGAAGACAATGATAACTCTGGTGCTGCTGCTAGTGCTACTGATGTTGCTATTTGGTACAATCGTACTTTCCGCTCAACTGATCTATCCTTCTTTTATTCTGGCGATTTCACTAATACTACAAATTGGAGGTGTTATGATATTAAACAATTTGAAATGAAAAATGGAATTAAGGAAAATGTGATATTTGAACGGACAAGTGAGATGAATGAGGATCGAGCAAGGTACTTAGGCTTTCCTAACTTGAGCGCTTTTGACTATTCAAGCACGGGCCCTGGCTTCCGTGAATGGGTAAGCAGTTGTGTTTTTTCTTCTTGTTATACTTTTTCCCATTTTCCGACTATATTTCATTCGAGTATTGATTAAAAGCAGGGAGCATACCAAGCCGGAATGTATTGGGTTTGCATTCCTGACGATAACTTTAGTAAGCTGGCAGAGTGGTTCCCCGCCAAGTTAGGGATCGGGCCGTATTTTAAGAAGCGTTACAGGGTTCCCTGTTTCCATCTTAAGGAGCGGCGCATCCGAGCTCTTAATGTTGGCTTTTTAGGCACCGATAAATCATGGATACTTGCAATCGAGAACATTAGCAGGAGGTGGACATGGAATTACTATCTCCCATGGCGACTCTCAGAAACTGGGCAAATGGTTAAAAATAACGGTGTGTGGTTGACTCATTGGTGTGGTATGGAGCATAGACAGATAACACCCGGTGATCTGCTCCAAATAGAAATTGGTAATTGTGAATGTGTGGGAGTTAAACTCATATACGAGGATGGAGAAGGAGCAGAACTAGAAGAGGTAGAGTTCCCCTATCCGGATTGGACTCAAATCAGAACAAAGACGACATCAGAAGAAGAAGATAAAATTATACAGTTAGACAACCAAAGAGGGGGAGAAGAAGACAGTGATGACTCTGTTGATGCTACTGATGTTACTGTTTGGTACAATCAGACTTTCCGCTCAACTGATCTCTCTTTTTATGAATACCCTGATTCTCATTATAAATGGAGGGGGTATGGTATGTATGAGATAAGCTACCCGACCTTTTCGCTCTGATCCATGTACACGGTAATGCAAGATTGAAGCATACTATTTGCTTGAAGATTATGTATATATTGGCTTGACGTGTACCCTTCAAGCAGTTCGAGGCATCGGGGATTACTATATTGGCCAATGTCGTTTTGTGGTTTTAAGTCCTCAAAGAAAAACTCCAATAGTGTTTCCGGTTTGTATCAACTAAGGTAAAATCGAAATAAAATAACCAAGTATGATGGACAATTGACATGAAAGATTGGAAATGGGCAAATGAGACGAAAAAATAATCATATCCCAAAATATCATTTTCAAGACCATTCATATTACTGGTTATGGTGGTAGTAACAGAAACATCATCAGAGAAGGACTAACAATGGGGATCTATTATAATGGGGATGTGGCTTGAAAGGAATCCTAGAATCACATATATTCCTTTTGAGCTGTGGAATAATCTCTCTTCATATTCCCTTCATTTCAAGTATCTGCACCATTCTCCTAGCATTGAGTTCGAGCTTGTTTTATTATTTTGTTCATTCAGTGATTGTGGCTTCCGGTCCTCCCGCACCACATGGAGAAGTTTGCCTTTAACTCATTCCTTGATATGATCTTTGACATCTTTGTCGTTCCACGTTTCTTTTTCCCCCTTTTTCTGTTGCCATCTCATCCATCACGACTTTCATTGCATTCATGTCCTTCGTCGTTCGACATTATATATGTTGCTTGATAAAAATACGCAAAATACCATATAATATGCAACCAATAAAGTCAGAAGACACTGAATATAATAAACTATAATTTAGCACAAAACAAACACTAGGAAATATGAAAAACAATATTTGAAGCAGAAAACCAACATTGTTCAACATTGAGCACCAACAATCCAAACTGAGCAGAAATGGTCTAAAGGAGCGCAACAGCACAAAACCAACATTCAGCAACTATGCATCCTTAGTAGAGTACCAAAAATCCAACAACATCCCAAAACTTAGGTAAAAATCGGTTCTATCAGACACCATGTTTGTGTGAGGAACTTACAAGTGAGATACAAACTTAGGTAAAAATTGTGACGTAAATTTTTTTTTTTCCGATCCGTCAAGAGTAAGACAACGACAGCAAGCTGAGATTGCTTCTAACTACGGTGAGAAACTTCGTAGTGGGAAGTGAATGAAACTGGCTGGTGTGAATTTGTTTTAGGGAATCTGAAGCTTTCGTGATCTCATGGATTGCGAGTAAATAATGCTTGGTAGGTTTGAACTGTGGAAGTAGCAAAAGCTTGAAAAGTTGACAAACTGAACAAATCGTGCATCATCTTGGAAACTACTGCCATCATCATTCATCAATGAATATGGAGGCTGGGTAATATTTATATGATATATAACAAACGTGCACTTAATTTATGAAGGACTAAGACACCCTCATGCTAATCAATTTTGGTGAAAAAACTGAGGTTTTGAATTTAATAATATTATTCGATCATTAATTTACATGTGGCAGATTGAATGAAGCTTATATATTTAAAACTGCCTAGGTCGTTATTGTAAATGGCTTGACCGATTGCGATCTTAATCCTTTAAAGACTAAAATTTCATCATGCCTAGCAAGTTTACAATCAACCAAAACATGTGATTTTTATTTTAATAATATTCTCATTTTTTAGCATAGTGTACTAAAGATTTTGGAGATATCGAATTGAAATGAGATCTCACAAATTAAAATATTGTTATCATTGGTGAGTTTAGAAACGGGTAAAAAAATTATTTTAAGTGATGAAACATGTGAAGTATTAGGCATTTGCAAAAGAATGAAGATGAGCAAGCTAGATGTGTTATTAATGTTCGCAATAGTTAAATTTTTATCATTTGCGATCTCAAATTGTTTAGGTCTAGTATACGCTGTCATGCTTCAACATCTGGTAATATTTGGAGTCATGTGATGAGTGAGTGTCAGAAAACCAATTCTAATGAGATGATCGAGCTCAACTGAGGTGTAACATATTAAATATTGTGAGCCTTGGCCGTCTATCTATCATCAAAGCAAAGTTCGGCACAGCGTTATACGAGGTTCGGCTAGCGCGCACGCGGGGCATTTGTATTCCGAAAATTCATATGGATTCTCTAAGTCCTGATATATGTGGTTTCCAGAGAGACATGGAGTGTCCTTGGACATGTATTTATGTGTACTGTTTGTTCATGAAGGAGGTTGATGGAGTTAAGGTGCGTCACATATTTAGGGGAGCCAAAGCGATGGCGGATCAGTCTGCGGATTTTGCACATCATCAAGACTTGATAACCTCACTAGATGCCCATGTCTTCTCGGGGGAGATCCGTAGAGCCATCTCTTTAGATGTTCGTCTTACTCTCTAGATATATATTATTATTATATTACAAGTATTATATTTTGTTAAAAAAATCGTATAAATCAGTTCATTTCGGTCCATTTTTGTGTCGGACCGGATTTTTTTGAGTTTGGACCGAACCGGATCAAAAACTGAAATCCACAAATTGGTGGACCAAAGACCGAAACAGAATCAATAGATTCAGTCCGGTTAGGTCCATTCCGCTCTTGTTGTAGATTATTTTCTGGTTCATACCGGATTTTGTACACCCATGCCTTAATAGTGAGGACTATGTTCGAGTTCTTTTGAAATATTTGATGTGTTGATTTTTGGAAGGATGATTTGATTTTTTATTTGTTATATAAAATATTTGAGAAAGAAAACTAATATAGAGTATCAATATGTTCGTATTGAATTCTAATGTAATAATATTTTTATATCATTATTTTTTTACTATTTATATTCATAATTTGAAAAACATAAATATTTTTAATACAAAACTAATTACAAAATATTTGTAATACTTGGTTTCAACTTTCAAATATGACTTGAGTAATATTAAAGAAAAAATTACTTTCATATTATGATAAAATAATCGAACAAGCAAGGCACAAAAGTACACCAGATTTAACGTGGTTCACCTTTAAAAGGCTACGTCCACGGGACAAACTCCGATATATTCTTCCACTAAAAATTATAGTGGGTACAAAGAGAGATTTGGGACAGACCCAAAATAGTGACACTCAAAGTGTTTCCCGAAAATACCCAAAATATTTTCCTCACTATTTTTGTCACTCCCCTAGGAAATATTATCCCACTAATTTTTTCTCTCTTTCTCTCTTCCTCTCTCTATTTTTCCGAGGCTGTTTCTGTGGGATTGTGGGATGGATAAATGAGGCAGAGGAACTGCCTATTTATAGGCAAGTTCCACCGCGTAAAACGCGTTAGGCAGCCCGCCAGCCATAATTGACTCTTCACAGCCGCCCATGCTCATTTTCCTTCAACTTGTGTGGGTCCCACCATGTCGAGGGACCCCACACCCACTACAAATCTCCCCCTCCCGATCACATGGGGGATCCACCATTCCAGCCTCTGATCGACAGAACTCAAACTTTTCTCTTGGTAGAATCTTTGTCAACATGTCTGATCCATTTTCATCTGTATGGATCTTCTCAAGCTGTAATTGCTTCTTCTCCAAAACATCTCTAATTCAATGATATCTCACATCGATATGTTTTGATCTGGAATGAAAGGAGGAATTCTTCCCAAGATGAATTGCACTCTGACTGTCACAAAATAATTGATATTTCTCTTGCTGGAATCCAAGTTCACATAAGAACTTCTTCAACCACAGCAACTCCTTACAGGCTTCCGTTGCTGCAATAAATTCTGCTTCAGTTGTTGATAGTGCAACACACTTTTGTAGTGTTGACTTCCATGACACAGCTCCCCCTGCAAGAGTAATCAGGTATCCTGATGTAGACTTCCTTGAGTCAACATCGCCAGCCATATCTGCATCTGTGTAACCAACTAATACAGATTCTCCATTTCCAAAACATAGACACATTTTGGAAGTACTGCGCAAATACCTGAAAATCCACTTCACTGCAGCACAATGTTTCTTTCCAGGATTTGAAAGAAACCTGCTTACAACTCCAACTGAGTAAGCAATATCTGGTCGTATGCATACCATGGCGTACATTAAACTTCCAACTGCTGAAGCATATGGAACTCTATCCATCTCCTCCTTCTCCTGATCCGTAGAAGGGCTTTGCTTGGAACTCAATTTAAAATGGTTAGCAAGAGGACAACTAACCGTTTTAGCCGTGTTCATGTTAAATCTCTGAAGTACCTTCTCAATGTACTTCTCTTGTGATAACCACAACTTCTTGACACTTCTGTCTCTGGTAATTCTCATGCCAAGTATATGTTCTGTTGGCCCCAAGTCTTTCATAGCAAAGAACTTGCTTAACTACTTCTTCAAGCCGTCAATTCTGGCAATGTTCTCGCCAACAATCAACATATCATCCACATAGAGAAATAGAACGATGAAATCGTCATCCGAGAATCTCTGAACAAATACACAGTGATCTGAAGTAGTCTTGTTATAGCCTTGCTCCCCCATAACTGATTCAAACTTCTTGTACCACTGTCTGGGTGCCTGCTTTAAGCCATACAAGCTTTTGTTTAGCTTGCACACATAATCCTCTTTTCCCTCAACTTCGAAACCCTCCGGTTGCTCCATGTATATCTCCTCCTCCAAGTCACCATGAAGGAAGGCAGTCTTCACATCCATCTGCTCAATCTCCAGGTCAAGCTTTGCTACTATCCCTAAAACAGTACGAATGGATGTTTTCTTCACCATTGGTGAAAAATCTCGTCAAAGTCTATCCCTTTCCTTTGACTGAATCCCTTGACTACTAGTCTTGCTTTGAATCGTGGTTCGCGACCGTGTTCATCTTTCTTGATTCTGAACACCCACCTATTCTTCAAGACTTTCTTGCCTTTCGGCAACTTCACTAGCTCAAATGTCTTGTTCTCATGCAAGGACTTCATCTCGTCTTGCATGGCTGCATTCCACTCCTTGTGATCATCGGACATAGCTTCTTCAAAGCTTTCCGACTCTTCTTCATCAGTTATGCACACAAACTGATCTCTGGGATATCTCGTGGACTGTTGCACAATTCTGCCAGATCTTGTGTGGATTGGCAAATCTTCTGCTGGTGGTTGTTGAGGCTGATCATCATTGTCATTGACAAACTCTGGTCCAGCCTCAATGGGAGCTTCATGATCACCTATCATAGGTTGATCATATTGTACTTCATCTCCATCTACCCTTGGCACCATCGATGTAGAATTTAAATTTGAGTTTGTTGAACCTTTATTAAACTCAGAGACATTCTTCTGAGTTTTTCCAATGTCTTCAATGGTTTGATCTTCAACAAACACAGCATCACGGCTTCTGATAAGCCTCTTCCGAATCGGATCGTAAAACCTGTAGCCAAGTTGATCTTGACCATAGCCAGTAAACACACATTCTCGTGTCTTGACATCAAGCTTGGACCTTTCATCCTTGGGAATGTGGACAAAGGCTTTACACCCAAACACCCGCAAATAATCATAGGAAGTATCCTTTCCTGACCATACTCTTTCTGGAGTATCATGCTGCAGAGGAACACATGGTGAAAGATTCAGCACGTGAACAGCTGCTAATAGAGCTTCTCCCCAAAATGTCTTGGGCAACTTTGCATGTGAGAGTATGCATCTCACTCTCTCCATCAAAATTCTATTCATCCTCTCAGCAAGACCATTCAACTACGGTGTTTTCGGTGGTATAGTCTGATGTCGAATTTCATGTTGTTGACAGAAAACATGAAATGGCCCAGTATACTCTCCTCCATTATCTGTCCGGATGCACTTCAGCTTCTTGCCGGTTTGCCTCTCCATGAGTGTTACGAATTGTTTGAAAACATCTAGCACTTGATCCTTTCTCTTCAAAAGATACACATATGTCTTCCTTGAATGATCATCAATGAAAGTCACGAAGTATTGAGCACCACCGAGTGACCTTTCAATTGGACCGCATAGATCTGAGTGAATCAAATCTAGCACATTCGCCATTCGTGAAGGAGGGGAGCTTTTGAAAGAGACTCTGTTCTGTTTTCCTGCTAGACAATCAGCACAATTCTTCAAATGGACTTGATCCAATCCGGATAAGACATTTCTCCGGACCAAAGTCTTCATTCCCTTTTCACCCATGTGACCGAGGCGCTTGTGCCATAATTCAATGACACTTTCATTTTCAGTTGCATTAACAGCATCCTGGGAGAGCTTCGTCTGTAGTCTATACAGCTCCATTTCTTTTCTGCCTCTCGCCACAACAAGAGAGCCTTTGGTCAGTTTCTATTGGCCATTGTAGAAGGTGTTGCAGAAACCTTCATCTTCTAATCTCCCAACAGAGATCAAGTTCAGGCGTATGTCTGGAACATGCCTAACATTTCTTAGAACAAGTTTGGTACCATTCTCCGTCTCCAAGCAAACATCTCCTTTTCCTGCAACTTTTGAAACATGCTGATTTCCCATTCTTACAACACCGTAATCTCCTGGTGTGTAGGATGAGAAAAACTCCTTTCGAGATGTCGCGTGAATGGTAGCTCCACTATCAATCACCCAACAGGTTTTGTCTGCTATGAGATTGATAAGTTCATTATCATACACGATATTGAACTCTTCGGCTACACTTGCATTATCGTCACTGCCTCCATCATTCTTTCCTCTTTTGTCATTACTCTTCTCCTTCTTGAGTTGTCTACAAAACCGTTTGATGTGACCCTTCTGTTTACAGTTGTAACATTCAACGTTGGCATACTTGTTTGACTTCCCTCTGCTTGAACTTTTCTGCTTCGGCTTCCTGCTCTCACTTCTTCCCCTGGAATTTGCAACAAGAACATCTGAGTGTGATGAAGAGGCACCTTGATTTCTTCGTCTCATCTCTTCATTCAGAATTCCACCTTTGACATATTCCAGGTTCACTTTGCCATTTGGAGCAGAGTTTGTAAGTGAGATTCTCATAGTCTCCCAAGAGTCTGGTAATGAGGCCAGCATTAATAGAGCAAGCATTTCATCGTCAAATTTTATGCCCATTCCTGACAACTGCTCCACGATCCCTTGAAATTCATTCAGGTGATCCGCCAAAAGAGTACCCTCCTGGTATCTTATTTGCACCAGTTTCGTCAGGTAGAATAATTTGTTGTTGCCGGTTTTAGAAGCGTACAACTCCTCAAGCTTGTTCCACAGAGCTTGCGCATTAGACTCTTCAGAAATGTGGTTGTAGACATTGTCATCGACAAACTGTCTGATATACCCACACACTTGCGCATTCTCAAATTCCCACTCTTCGTCGGACTTGTCTTCGGGCTTGCTTGTTGCAAACACCGGTAAATGTTGCTTCGTCACAAACAGGAGATCCTTCATTTTCCTTCTCCAGATGTGGTAGTTTGTGCCATTAAGACTAATCATCTTGCTTGTTCTTGCCTCCATTTAGATCGGGATTCAGCAACAGTCTTCGATCTAAAATTTCCCATCAGTGAATAGTAACTCTGTATAAGTGAACAGTACCATACGTATGAATAGTACTTAGTACGTATGAACAGTACCATACGTATGAACAGTGCCCCGTGTACGTACTCCGTATATATAAATAATATTACTGCTCAAATGGCTGTCTCAAAAATCTTTTCTGATGTGGAAGATCAGACTACGCTGCAACCACAGAGCATACTTAGAATTTTTAGAGACCCCAACCTTTGCTCTGATGCCACTTGTCAGGCCCCAGGTACAGCAGCGGATAAAATAATCGAACAAACAAGGCACAAAAGTACACCAGATTTAACGTGGTTCACCTTTAAAAGGCTATGTCCACGGGACAAACTCCGATATATTCTTCCACTAAAAATTATAGTGGGTACAAAGAGAGATTTGGGACAGACCCAAAATAGTGACACTCAAAGTGTTTCCCGAAAATACCCAAAATATTTTCCTCACTATTTTTGTCACTCCCCCAGGAAAAATTATCCCACTAATTTTTCCTTCCTCTCTCTATTTTTTGAGGCTGTTTTGTGAGATTGTGGGATGGATAAATGAGGTAGAGGAACTGCCTATTTATAGGCAAGTTCCACCGTGTTTTTAGGCAGCCCGCCAGCCATAATTGACTCTTCACAGCAGCCCATGCTCATTTTCCTTCAACTTGTGTGAGTCCCACCATGTCGAGGGACCCCACACCCACTACATTCAGGTCCCAACAGGCGCAAATTGGAGAGTTGAGGTGAAGAAAAGCAGTGATGGGGTATGGTTGGGAAGAGGGTGTGGGTTAAGTTTGCCTAGAGCTTGGGCGTAAAATACGTACGCAGGCCATTTTCTGGTGTTTGATTATGATGCGAAGCGTGCTGTGTTTCATTGTCGTGATCGATGTGAGCGCTGTTGAGATTGAATATCCAGCAGTGTGTGGCATTGATGACGATGATCAAGATCACAGTGGCGGCCAACTTAACATCCCAAAATTGAACTAGAGAGTGATGCTGACTCGGGGCCCAAGAGGAGCGACAAGGCGCAAGCCCCGTTTTTCGATTTGTCTAGAAAGTCAGCTCGAGCGAGCCAGTCGACCAATCTTGAGGGTGAGAAGATGCGTGGGACCAACAAGGTGTTGGCTTAGTGGTATTGGGTGTTGTCTAACAACCCCAAAGTCATGAGTTCAAGCCCTGTTGGTACCGCATTTACGCTTAGATACGCTGGAGGTGCGCGTGAGCTGGCCCCCAGTGAGTATGGGCGTACACTATCAATGTGGATGAGATTTAAAACGAATCAGGGTCGGGTTTGGAGCACAGAAAAAAAGACTTGTTCAGAATATACATGACAAAATGACCACCATTTTTTAAGCAAGTAAGAGGCATTCAGAGCTAAGATTCTAGCCTGTCAACAAGAGCCATCTAAATTTCAACTAAAGAGATTCAGCAAGACATGTGAGTTACAAAAAACAATGAAGCGATCGAACAAGTACTGCAAACCAATTCTTGCCAATGTAAATCTGAAGTACAAATTACAAGATGTCAAATATATATTCACATAGGAATAATTACAAGTGCATAAGAAACTCATTCTTCCATCACATGTGAGGTCATGAAGGGAAATCCGAGTTTATTTTGGATTTAGGAATAATCATTGATGAAACAAATCAAGCAATGTGAATGATAATGGAGAAACAAGAAATCGGAAACTGCACCAGTACTACTGGGTCAAACTGTTCTTTCTGCATCGTCAAAGGAGCGTTAATATATGGCCTGGAGATTGTAATGTGGCAGGCCTTGTTTGCCTTAAAAATTTGCTGTAGAACTTTGATCTTTATCATATCATTGTCAATTTATCACACATCATTCTGTTGGCTGATTAATTACCACCCGCGTCCATGCATGGTACTTACAGAATTTTGTATTATCGTGTAAACCGTAGGTATTTTTGTGACAGTGCAGATAGCGTATATATGTTTCCCGTCACGACGCGGATGATGCGTTCTGTTTAAATATTTTCTACCGTGTGGAAAAATGTTAAATAGAGTTGAGAGTGACTTACTTGGCAATAATTCATCATTTTTTTAAGAAAATTTGAACTTTATTTCATTGATATGGGTCAAATAACCTATTGGCAAAATGCCTACAAGGGTGGCGTGAAGCCTAACAATGGCTCAAAGAGCCTACAAGGGATGACGCTTGGTCTAAGGAGGACTCGGAAAGCCTACAGTGGGTGGCGCTAGGCCTAAGGAGGACTCGAAGAGCCTACAATGGGCGGCTCGAGACCTAAAGGGTTGCGAGAAGACTATGGGGAGGCGCTTGGCCTGAGAAACTCGGAAAGCGTATGAGGTTTGGACGCGAGGTTTGAGGAGCAATGTTTGGGCTGGGCACGGACCAGAGCTATTTAAGGCTTGGGCGTACGCGGGGCGTTGAACTTGAGCATTCGACCCAGATGAGCTGGTGCCTGGGCGAGGTGCTGGGCATGGACGATGGATGTTGTGTGGTGCTCTGGATGCAGGGTGTTGAGTGCTAATCAGAGGGCCTGGACGCTAGCAATTTGGCCAGGGGTCTGGGTGCACTTCGGCTGTGCTTCGGGCGTGGGGGCTGGGCGCACGAGGGCGTTGGGCTCCCTTATGTGCCTAAGACGGATCTGCGAGGCGAACGGCGAGGAGGGTGGTCTGAGCTACAGCCTACAGCGGCACCTGATAACTGTCCCTCTCCAAGCGTCGAGGCTTAGATTAAACCGTCCATCGACTACATAGGGTAGGAGAAGGCTATCAAGTCACCTAAGAAGGCTATCAAGCCACCTAAATAATTCATGATTTAGTCAGAAGCAGTTATATTAAATTTAGTGACAGTGTAGTATGTATGAAATTCTTGGGTTGACGACTCACCAATGCGGTGTCGTCACGTGGCACTTTGACCAGTCAAGTAACGTTTTAAAACGTCAAAAGAAATTTTAAAAAGCCAAAATGACGCATGACGATTCTTCATTGACAGTGTTCACTATTTGGATCCATCTAAGAATTTCTCGTAGCTTATGATTATTGCTCCTAGTCGAACATGCTGTCCATCAGCTTACGTCTTACTTGCCAAAAATTCCTTATTTAGAACGCCAAGAAGTGTTGACATAATCACACAAGACTTGTCAGTTTTTTTTCGCTTGACTATGGGACATTGAACTTTATTTAACAACTTTGTAATGTAAGAGCCAGCTATGGCATGAGACTAAGCTCCGCTTGTTGATTTAAAAAAATCGAAATGAGTGGTGCAATGAGGTGGGATGGGTGGATATAAAAGTACCTGAGGGACCTATCAAAAGTTAAACGACCAAGACTCGCAATGCAAGTTGTTCTGGTCAAGTTGTATTTTGAGATGTATATAATCACATAAAACTGAGCAGAAAACAAGTTGGCAGCCAAAAAAGCATTCCGCGGTTGAAGAGAGTTTAGTAGATATGGTTGCCGGATCCTCTCAAAACAGTGAAGAGTTAGTTCATGATGTGTTCTTGAATGAGTATAATATAATACCATACTCGTCATTAATATATTAGATGAGCCCAAGAGCTAGCATACAAAAAAATCTAAAATTACACACACAACAAAGATATATTAGATGAGTGCTAGAATTGCCCGTACAGATCTGGTTAGATTTACCAGGCATGAAAAGGATGTGGCTCAAGCTACAAGAGTGAAGGTGCACCATAACTCATGGCTCATGAGTACGACACGAATGTTTTGCATAAGTTCCGGGCATCAATTCAATCTGAGTAAGACAAGAATATTCTTCAGCGAGTATATCAATTCAACAAGCACCAAATTATTTGCAGAGTGACTAGTTGTAGCCCAGCTTCACTCCTAACGACATATTTGGGGGCTCTGCTCTTTATAGGAAGACCAAGAGTAGGATGCTTCGAAATGACTAATTTCTAAAGTTCAAGACTAGTTTGCGGGATGGAAAAAAGGCTTCTCAGCGCGGGTAGCAGACTTACTTTTGTCCAAGCATTCCTCACCTCTCTTCTCATTCACATCATGTCAGCAGTGATAGCGGTGCCGAAAGGGGCTCTAAATAGGTTGAAAAAATTATTGGCAGTGTGTTCCTTTGTGATGTAGGGGTAGAAAGAAGGAGACATTGAATAGGTTATGAGAGAATGTGTCATAGGTGTGAGCAAGGGGGCCTCAACCTCGAGAGGCTCCGTCTAGTCATGAAATCCTTGCACATAAAAATGGCTTGAAATTTTTTGCAGTAAGATTCCAACTGGGCTCAGTTCATGATAGCTAAATATGGTTATACATTTTGGAAGGTGTTGTTTCAAATCATAGAAGAGATTAGAAGTGAGTCAATCCTTCTAACTAATTGGCCGGGGTGTCTCAATGATATGGGGATCGATGTGGTGTTCCTCAGCTATCGAAAGAAACCCATTTATGGAGAGGAACTATACCATCCGATAGGTATTAACTAGGATCATGAGTTTGATTCCCCAACATCCGAAAGACCAACTATTGAATATTAATCTCTCGCATGAAGAGGATAAACTTGTATGTACAAAATCAAAGAGCGACTTAGTATCAGCAAAAGAATACAGAAAAAGCACGAAAGGTCTAATTGTGAGAAGACACAACTAGGGGAGAATATGACTCGAGCTTATCCCAAGGCGCATAAGTTAGTTTTTATGGAAAATGAGGCACACAGTGCTGCTGACCGACGATTTCATTCAGCAAAAAATGCATTAACATTGCCTCTAGATGCAGGTGTTGCGATAAAGATAGTATTGAGACCTTTGAACATTTATTTGTGAACTTCTGAGGCTTACAACCTTGGAGACTTTGATAAATTGGATAGAGAATGATTCTTCAAACCAAACGATAAGCTGCGGTGTAGGCGATTCTGAGTCCTTTCATAATATGGAGTCACAGTCAACATTGCTATTGTAGGTTTGGTAGCAGCTGCGGTGTTAAGGGATACAGGAGACATGACATCGCTGCCTTCCACCCTTCCACCTCAACTTCCTCAACAGAGCGAAGCCGGGAGGCATCCCCGGAATCTTTCGTCAAGTTTGACGGACGGCAAATCAAAAGAACTTAGCTACTACAAGAATTCAGTGGGACGACAAAGTTGGTTCTGACTCTGATAGGCATTAGAGAGTTTTAATCTACCGGAGAAAATGGTGATGCCGGAACTTTCAAAGTTATTATTATAAGTTGTAATGCTACGACTCAGAGCTTATTGATTGTGCCTGCTCGCGGAGCAGCGGTTATGTTGTGAACCACAGTAGCCATCTCCTACAGGATAGCTACATGCTGGCCCTTCAAGACAAAGAGCTGAACAAAGTGTGTGGTAGGAGTGAAAGCTAGGGCTTGTATATTGTATCGAATAGCTCGTCGTGTTGTTAGTGCAACGTGTCTTTTTGCCCATCTTTTAAATAAAACTCACTATTAAAAAAAAAGTGCACCATAATCCGGAGTTCTCTTCAACATAGATTAAAAAAAACAAAACTTAACAAACATTTATGACAAAGCAAACATATTTGAAAAGTCGGAGAACGCCAGGATGCAGTTTAGAAATTCAGCCTAAGCCTCATTCAGGTCAGAAGCCGATGGTTCAAGTCAACGAGCACCTTCGAATTTCATAGGAGACCTTCTGACCCTATTTTGTGCTCGATGAAATGTCAAAAAAAATATCAGTATAAAAAAGGCTCAATTCATTTATCAGGTAATAATTTACCTCAATACTTTCATCATTTCTACCGCATTTATTTTGCCTCAATAGTTTTTCTGGCAGTTCATTTAACGGAAAAGCTAATTGTACAATAATGAGGCAGATTTTTATCGTTAACTGAGTTATTCGGATAGTTAGCTAAGTAGCTTTGAATATAAGTTACTTTGAAATTTGAATCACAAGACTAGCAATATTTTTCTATCTTATCATTGTTTTGCACAAGACTGACAAACATCTTATATATGAAAATCATCATTCTTTATATGTCATCGTCTCGTCGCGACTCTTTCGCCCGATCTGTGCTAGGTTCACCTCATTAAAACGGTTGGTCATGCAAATGTCAATCTTTATACGCTGAGCCAATATCATAACTTTGAAGATGTCGCTTCAATTTAGTCAATTGAACCAAGTTACTATATTCTCGATTCATACAAGGATAGTGAATAAACTGCTTTGATTTTTCTTTAACAAAAATTTTTCAGAAAAATCACAGAATTCAAGAATATCAGCATCATACTCGACACCCAACTTGTTACACATCATTCATTTGTGGTTCATTCTAAATGAAACAACATAATATATGTAAATAAACATAATGAACAAATAAATTATAGTTTGTCCCACGAGTCAAACCATAAGTGTATGAAAACTCCAGGTCGCTTTCCTGGCATGTGGTTTGTCGGCTCTCGGCAGTCGAGTCGTGTGAAAGCGGATGGAAAATGGAAAGAGAAAAATAAAAGAAACCCTACTTGAATATCAAAACTACCTTGTTTAACACAATCCGATATATCCGGGCCAGATTAAAAATTTTTGATTTTTGGACTAGACCGGAATCAGATTTCTCAAAATTAAAATATTAAAGACCAAACCGGAATCAACCAGATCGGTCTGATTCCGCATCATTTTCCGGTCCAGGCCTAATTTTGTAAACCCTGTCATTGCCTCAGTGGCTTTGCCTCGGCACTTACCTTATAAATTTGTTCAACCACTAATATTAATATCTTTTTAATTTACTCAATTTATCTTAAAATATCAGGACTGAGAGGGTAACTAAGAAGAAGGATGTTTAGTTATCGATGGCAGGTACGCAAAAATTTTGTGGCATCGAAAACAAATTTTTGATTTAGCGGGGTCAGAAGAAAATTAACTATATTAAAATATCATTAAAAACTGTATTTGCATAGACCTGAATTTAACTATTAATGGCCTTAAATATTGCTTTACAAATTACATATTTTTCAGATGGGACTATCGGATATAAGGTGATAACATAAACCCTGAAATATAATAATCATAAAGCTAAGTCTGTGTGGAAATCCAAAAATCCTTAAAATCATAAAATCCTAAAAATCTTAAAATTCTAAAAAAGTGAACATGCTTTCGATCTGCTTACGTTTTAATTAATTTCGTCTTGTAGATCGGGAAAAAGTGTGACATATTCAACACACATCTTATCAATTATTGCTCTTGCTGTAGTACCAACCAGCTGAGAAAGTCGTGGCAAGACTTTGGACAAATTGTAGTGAAGAGTCGGAGGGAAGCTTCTCAGCGGGGCACCCACAAGACTTCTGCGTCAATATCTTTCCGAAGTTCTGGGAAGAGACCTCGGAAATTTTGTGCTTTGATTCTATTGGTCCAAGATAAACTATTATGTGAGACATTTCTTCAAATACACTCTATTAAACAATTTTGTTAAACATTTTTTAGCGTTAGTACTGCTCTACTGCCTTTTCTATTGAATAAAAATGAAATTTCCAATACATTTTAAGCAAAAAAGACAAGTTGGATGAGTGGCGCGAGGTGTCACGGTCCTAGAATAATGATCAGTACCATTGACTCTTTTCATGCACTTTGGGATACTTAAGACTGTACGGCGCTCAGATCTTCACGGATCAGGGCCAACCTTCTCAATGCCCTTGATCTACTAAAAATTGTCCGCGTCTTGAGAGATATATAAGATTATCCATTACCATATATCCCAACTGACTCATGAGAGGATCTCTATAAATAATCACAATCACTTATTACTCGATTGGGATATCAGCTTATCCCTGAGATCCATCTCTCATTTTCGCCTTGTTCCGTCCTCGGCTAAAGTATAAGAGTCCCTTCTCTGAATTGTCCTCTTATTCCCATATCCCAATAAAGGATATCCATTATGATCCAAGGATCTCTTGTGATCCTTTATGCTCATTATCCAAGGGGATACAGGATCATCCGATAGCTAGCCTCAAGTAGGAACTCATCGCGCGTCGTCGGGGTCTCGCCCCATTTGCACGACGTCCGTAAGGTGCAACCTTACGGGGATCTTCGGGGATCGCTAGACCCTTGGAGATCCACCCTCATGTATCACATGAGTTGGGCTCGCTTAAGTTCGCATCCGAGTACTTATCCCGAGAATAGCCGAACCCACCATCACTCACCCTTAAAGAGCTAATGGAGCTTTTCTCACTCCCAAGGGAAGAAACATAACAGTGTCTAGCTTACATATTAATTCTTTAAGGACAACCGCTTATCCGTTTTATGTGATCCACATATCGGTAGATTCATATTGAAGTGTAATTTCATAATCCATTATCTGATTTAACACTTAACTCCCAAAAGTTCAATACTCAATAATTATAAAAATATCATTAATGCGATAGAGAAGGTCCAAACTTTGTCAGAGAGGGGCCCTTATTATAGTTTTATTTGAGGGGCTGGTATGGATGGATACAAATTTCTTTTGAGGGGGCCTTATTAAAGTTTCAATTATAAAATGAAGAGTAGCAGGACCGGCACTGCAATAACGGAAGCCGTGCGAGTATTTCGAGATGTATATAATCTCATAAAACTGAGCAGAAAACGAGTTCGCAGCCAAAAAACAAAGCATTCTGCACTTGAAGAGAGTATTTTGTATATATGGCTTCCGGATCCTCTCAAAACAGTGAAGGGTTAGTTCATGATGTGTTCTTGAGTTTCAGGGGCGAAGATGTCCGGAAGAGCTTCATAGATCACTTGCGCGCGGGTCTCAAGCGGGAAGGAATCACCGCTATTTTCTACGATGATACGAGATTGGAACGAGGGGACGAAATACAATCAAAGCTATATGAAGCTATAGATTGCTCGAAGATGGCCATCGTCACCTTCTCTCATAGATATGCCGAGTCCCGGTGGTGTCTTGATGAGCTTGTCAGGATTATGAAGCGTAGGTCGCATGGCCTCATGGTGGTGTTGCCAGTGTTCTATGACATTGATCCTACTCATGTTCGACATCAGACCGGACCGTATCAGGAGGCTTTCCGCAAGCATAAGGTGGCGAAGATAGACCGAGTGAGCAAGTGGAGGCAGACGCTTGCTTCAACCGCAGATCTGGCGGGCTTTGGTCTTCAAAACCAAGCTAATGGGTATGTATGCAAATGTTTTTGACACTAATCAGTCTTGATTGATTGTTTTTATTTTCCGTTTCTTGATTTAATTATTTTTATAATTATATTTTGTTAATTAATCAAGTAGCCTACCTAATTCGTTTATCAAATTATCCTCTCCTGGATCCCATTTGATTTTTAACAAGTACGAGGCGAAACTCATTAAACATATCAAATACATGGTTGGAGGACAATCTTCTTTGATTCAAGATATTAACAAGTGGTTACAGAATGGATCGTCAAAAGTTGAAGTAGGGATAATACACGGACCAGGTGGAGCTGGCAAGACTACAACTGCTAAGGTTGTATACAATAGAAACTGTCGAAGATTCAAGTCTAGGAGCTTTCTTATCAATCTTAGAACAGCATGTCAAAAAGACAGTGAGTTTATCCCTCTGCAAAATCAACTGATTCGTAATATCACAAGAAATGAAGATGTCAAAATAGACAATATATCTCAAGGCAGGGAAAAGATCAAAAATGTTATCGGCACCCATAAAATTTTGGTTGTTCTTGATGATGTTGAAGATGTTGCACAATTCCATAAAATGTTTGATTGTCCGGACTGGTTCTTCGCTGGAAGTAAAATTCTCATTACCACTAGAGATCAACATTTACTGATAAATGATATCACCATATCGAGATTTGCAACCTGCTTACTCGACGAAGAGAAATCAGTTGAGCTTTTTTCCTACCATGCATTTGGACAAGCTTATCCTCCAGAAGATAAAATAAATATCTCAACGCCATTCATAATATACTGTGGTGGGCTGCCTTTAGCACTTGAAGTCTTGGCATCTTCCTTAAGGAGCATAAAATCCAATATGTGGAAATCTCAATATGAAAGACTGCAAGATTATCTTGATGAAAAAGTTTTTAATGTTCTGCCATGGAGTTTTGATTCTCTACATGATACCGCCAAAGATATATTTCTTCATATAGCCTTCTATATGATAGGTAGAAACAAAGAATATGCTTTGAAGATTTTAGATGGTTGTGGTCTACATGGAGAGATCAGATTAGAAGATCTTATTGCTAAGTGTCTTGTGAGTGTGGATGAATATCATGACACTCTTACGATGCATCACTTGATTCAGCAGATGGGTCATGAGGTTGTTCGTCAGAAACCGCCTATTGAGCTGGGACGTCGTAGCAGAAAATCAGGTCAAAAGGATGCATATAAAAGTCTTGCTGAATATAAAGGTCATGAGATAATATTTTTCGCTTATTCATTTATATTTTTGATGCATCTTTTTCTCACACTATTTTTCTCTTCACTTGTAACAGAAAAAGTCAGCAGTAAAAGGCCTCCATCTTGATAATCCGGAACAATATGATGATGATAGATCATCAAACGAAATGTACGTTGGGAACACTGTGAAGCGTATGCGTACGACATACATTCATCCTACAAATTCTTCAGGACAAGATCTTCAACATCCTAAGCCCATAAAAACAAGTGCCTTCACAGAGATGGAGAATCTAGATTTGTTGCTACTTGAAAATGTTGAACTATACGGTAGCTTTGACGTTTTTCCTAAAGGGATAAAATGGTTGTTATGGAAAGGGTGTGCTCTAAAGGAAATTCCATTTGATTTTGAGCTTGATGAACTAGTGGCTCTTGATATGCAAAAGAGTTGTCTAGTTCAAGTGTGGAATGATTTGAAGGTATAAAAACATGATATTTTTTTTCATTTTATTTTTCTTTTAACTATTACGTATCTTCTGTTGTGATACTGAATTGTTTGTATTCTTTTGCACAGCATATGGGTGCATTAAAAATCCTGAATCTAAGTCATTCGCATAAGTTGGTGAGCACTCCAGACTTGTCTAGCGCTTTTATGCTCGAATGGATATGGTGCGAAGATTGCATAAATCTTACCAATGTCCATGAATCAATTGGCAAATTAGAAAACCTTACCCAGCTGAATGTGAAAGGGTGCGTAAATTTGGTCACCTTACCTGAATCCATTAGAAGTTTGAAAAAGCTTACCAGCGTTATAGTCCACGGCTGCAGAAATCTCAAAAACCTTCCTATCAATATCGGCTCCGTTCTACATCTAGATGGATGTCCTGGACTTGTTATGGGTTCGTATCAAGGGGAGTCAACAGCAATATATCCTTCTTCTTGCCCACCTTCCCTATTTCGATTTAATATCTTCCTAGGCAACTTGAGGGAACTGAGTTTGGTCAGGTGTGGTATATCTCGAGATGATGTTATGGAAATGCTAAGTTTTGCAAGCTTATTGCGGTGGGTGAATCTCAGCGGTAACCCAATCCGTGTGCTGGGTAATATGGACAGTGGTCGCTGCCTGAGCTTACATAAGTTGGTGTTGAACGATTGCTTCAACCTGCAGTCTGTTTCAAATATTTTAAAAGATGTTGAACTGTGGGCAGAGGATTGCGAGTCATTGAAAAGAATCCGATATCACAGAGAAATTAACGTCATCAAAGAGAAGCGGAGACTCGATTTCATACAAGAGGTTGATTGTCCGAAACTAGTGGAAAAGGAACATGTAGTTCTGGGAGATGCGGTGATTGAACGGACAAGTGAGATGAGTGAGGATCAAGCAATCTATTTGGGCTTTCCTAACTTGAGCGCTTTTGACTATGCAGGGACGGGTTGTGGCTTCAGTGGAAGGGTAAGCTGTTGTGTTCTTCTTAAATTTTTTTTCTTGTTCCCATTTTCTTATTATATTTGGTTAGATCGTTCCAGTATTAATA
>NQLW01000816.1:0-17734 GCA_002312845.1 Kalanchoe fedtschenkoi
TGTTTGTGTTAGGTGAGAGAACCATTAATCCAACACCAGACTCCTCCATTCAAAAGGGTAACCAAGCATACAGCTTTGTAACGTTTACAGTAGCACTTGTGATTCGGGTAAGGTAAAACCATTGAATGCCTTCTACACCAAATAGGCCTACCCGCACTAAAGTGTTTTAACATGTATTACACAGTGTTTTGCACCTTAATTAAGTATCATTTTTGAAATTGCATCATTTATTTGGAATACAAAACAAAGAAAGTAGCAAGTGTTAGTATATAAAGGGTAACACTCCCATAGCGAAAACAGGGTAAAGATACAAGTGAAGTGAGTGAGTAGTAGTAGTAGTGGAGAGGCATGGAGAAGCTTGGTAACAAAGTGGTAATTTTCACTGTCTGTGTGTTGGTGGTTTTCAGGTTGGACGTCCAAGGAGGGAGGGTCCTCAAGGAGAAGCACGAGGTTGTTCAACCACAGAACATCCCGGGTGGTGGTGGTGGCATCATCGGGACGCCTTTCCCTTTCCCTTTTCCATTTGCTGGTGCTGGTGGCGGTGCTGTTGGTTTCAGTCCTTTTGGCTCCACTGTTTGCTCATGGCCAAGGCTTGGTTGTGCTCCCCTCCCACCTCTTTTCCCTAGAGGACCTTCAGTCCCCATTGGCGCCGGCAATGCACCTCTCACTGTCACTGCCACTGCATCACCCTGATGTTTTCCCAACAGCCATTATGTCACTCCTCTCCTGTCATTGCCGGTGTCGTTTATTTTCGTGGTCAATAGTCTCTTTAATAATCAGTGCGTTCATGGGGCTAGCAGATTGTTTGATGTTTAGTGGAGACTGAAGTTATGAAGCTTCCTGGTGTTGGAGTCTGATTTCCTGTTTCATGTATCAACATTCCATGGTGGGCTTGGCTTGGCTTATGTTTATCTCTGCCTGAGTGCTGATCTTGCATCTTCAGTGTACGTGAGTTTGGGTAATGTAATGTCTGGTGAGAGCAAATCTCGTGTTGCTTATTACTATGTGGTGTGCTAAATGTAATGCAGTGAATCTAAGTCTTTCCTTTGTTGTTTTCATTTTGCTATTACTACGTGGGACATTTGAGCTTTAACTTATTATTTATCGAAAATAATCCAACACAACCACCATCTGACAAGCTTTTTTACAATGCAAAGATTTTACGACTAACGCCTGGAAAGTCTAAACTAAATCAACCTGTCCACTTTCCACCAGCGGTTTGATGGACTTGTACCGCAAGATGTTAAGATCACCAACAAGCAATTCCAAGGGCACTCCATCACTGTTATACAAAAAAGCAACATCCAAAGGGTTAACCTGGTTTTCTGAAGGGTCAGGATAATGTAAGTTGTATGCAAAATGTATGTGAAAAACCTATCATCAAGCTCAAAAGTCCCGATATCTCCATTGCTTCTACAAATGACAAATGTGCCCAACTTGGGCTCAGGAACTAAGGAGGAACAGAATAATGAAAAATTAGCGGGAAATATATCATCTAAGCATTTGTTTTATTATATCACTGAGGTGAATATCTTACTCATGTCATCATTTTCACTTGCTGTAGACTGCTTTAAAATTGACTTATAACCCTCGGGCAGTTTTGACAAAACGGATTGGTCGAGATGTTTCCCCATGTCATCTGTACACCTGTAAGCATTGTTCACAATTTTTCCTTAAAGGGCATTTAAAAGATGACCGAGGGAGTTGATTTTTACAAAACATTTGCTGCTTTTACCTTTTTGCAAATTTTTGCTCTTGTTCTGAAAGACGATTCCACAAATCAGTTTTCAAGATGTAAAACATGTATTTCTCAATCTACAAGATAAGAAGCATCTTGAGTAGGAGAAAAAAGGAAGAAGGACTTTGCTCACAAACGCAATGCCCAACCCAAAAGAGCTATTTATCATAGTTTCATGCATTGAAATTGAAAACGCAGGGAAATTCATTAAACTAGATAAAGCTTGCGTAGAGCAAAGGAACAAGTTGTATGGCTCATGATATCATAAGTGGAATACTGACCTTCTGAAGGCGTACACGAAGATAAGATCTTAGCAAGAACTGCGTCCTGTCTAAGTCCATTTGGTAGAGGGATACAGTAAGAGGATCCACACCACTTTGTGCAAACTCCTCCACAGTTTCCTCCTAAAAACAAACCAATTCATTTTAAGCTTATTTTCAAATGTCAGGTAACATCTACTCCCATTAACTGCTACTGCACAGTGACGAAATCAAAATCAAGAGTCCTTTTTGGTCTTAGGATTTAGTAATCTGAAATGAAGAAACACAGCAACAGAAACAAAGTTTTGGGATTGCACCCTGACATAATTCAATTCGGCATAATCATTATTACACTTGGGCCACACAAATTAACATTAAAACTTCACAGATTCAGAAACTTAAACATGGCCCTGATGCTTATTTGAAGTAAAGGCCAAGCACAGTACCAATGATTTCATAACCAGATGCAAGAACTTGAAAGTGGAATCAGGGCTGGAAAATTAACACAGATCTTTAACTGCACTTGTTCCTAATAATCGTCATCTTCTTATGCAGGTATAAATTTCAGAAAATGATATTTTAATTTATTCATAGAAAAAAAAAAGTGTAAAGAGATGACCATTAATTGAATCTGCTCCCTACTCCTCTGCACCAGAGAAGTCTCGAAGCGAAGTATCTCAGGCGCAACCTTCTCGTGCCTCCATGCCTTCTTGAGAAGCTCTACATCCGTCGTCCCAATTAGCGACTCGTAATCGTCGATCGGAACCCCATCCTCCGACCCCGCCGAAGCCATTTTCCACTCACGCAGACGATTTCAAGCGGGAAAATCGGAAGCAAGAGCCGCCAAAAAGTCGCCGATTGCTTTCGTTTTACCAGCAAGGAATACGAGAAGTGGGCCGTTTTAAAATGGGCCCAAATCACGGCCCATTCGGCGTCGCCCGCCCGCCCGTTCTTCTTCTGCTTCGTGTTTCAAAAAGTCGAAAAATGTTGCAGAGAGCTGTCATGGCGAAGACGGTCGAGTCCTCGCAGTCTCGGTCGTGGAAGGGAGAGGTCGCGTCGCTCAAGCTCGGAAAGGCGAACAGGAAAAGTGTGCGTTCTTCCGTTTTGAATCTCAGTGTTGTTGTATTTCGCTTTGGTTCACGACTGCGTGCGTCATTTGGTTTGCTGATGCGTGCAGCTTCCGAAGAAAAACCTGAGCTCTCAGTTTGCATCCGTCTCTGTCAATTCTCCGGATCCGTCTCGTGGTTTGGAAGTTTTCGATGGAGTACACTCCGATGAGGTAATCCCTGCTTAAACTGACTCTCTGCTGTACCGCAGAATTAGTTCATGCGCAAATTTAGTTGATGAATGGTGAACATTTTACGCGATCGAATTTCTACTGCAGTAACACTCGTTGCTTAGTATTGGTTTGGCGGTGTTTGAAGCTGAATTTGCTCCCTAATATTCACTTTCAAATTTAACTTGTAACGGCATTAGTTCCAACTGCAGCAGAAGTATTGTCTTAGCTCATAATATTGGAAGTCTGCTTAGTCACAACAGGAAGGGAAAAAGAAACTAGAATTTTATCCATAAGTTACTTTCTTCCTTAAATCAGAAGCTACTGTACTGGCTACTTTGTCCCTAACTCATGTTGTTTGTTGATGTGCGCAGCTTGTGAAGAAGAAGAAGAAGCATACAGAATCCATATTTTCATCAGTTTCGAATGAATCTCTGGATCTGCCTCTGATTTCAGAAGTCTCTGATGGAGTTCACAGTGATGAGGTTTGTTGGAACTTCTTCTTGATGACGTTTGTAATTTGGTTTATTCTGTATGGTTGAATTGCTTTTTAGTTTATTTTTGCTAAGTGATGGGAGAATTTTGCATCATTTTACCTTGAATTTTGCTGCCTTGACACTAGTTAGATGTTGTTCAGTGTGGGCTGACGATTGATAAACACTGTCAAGCGTCCGGTTTAGAATGCTTCTTGGCTTTTTCTTGTTTAATGGTTTTTATCTTAACTTCATAATAAATACTGGCTATTTTGTTCAGAGTTTTGTCGTGGATCCACGTTACTCAACTTCACCTGATGCATTCTCTCTGTTAGAACTGACACCAGCTTCAAATATCACTAAAGAAAGGTATGAATCTTTGGAGGATATGAGCGCGGAATACCGTCGTTCTGGTGATTCAATCAATTCAAAGATTAGGTCCGTAGAAGCTGATCTCGTGATAGAGCATCTGAAATCTGCTTGGATTCAAATTCAGCGGTCTGATGGTGCTAATAATCAATCAAAGAAACTCATCGAGACACTGGCCAGCACAGTGATAGAAGTATTCTATGGTATCCATGAGGAACCTGATCTGCTGTCCAAAGTTGTGCAAGCAAAAAATTGTATCGTGGTGACGTGTCTTCTGGTATGGATGGTTTGCACTCTGGTGGCTGTCTATGTGAAATGCCATACTGATACACCATTTGATGGACCTCTGCCCACTTGATTATTGGACGCATGGCTCTCTGTGTTCTGACAGGTTACACGGAAGGTTCGTTCCAGTATTTGGAGTTGTTAGTCTTATAATAGCTGAGTAGAAGAAGGGTCCATTCCATTATATCTTCATTTCAGCATCCTTAGCTGCTATCTGTTCGTGAATCATGCCAACTTAACATGTACTCTTGTTCTGACTGCGGTGTTGCAACCTCTTCCTGTGAAAAAGGATTGTTTTAGCTGTCTCCATTTCATACTCCCCGTGCTCAGACTGTATCCTCTTGATAGACGGTTTCTTTGAATGGTGTTATCCAGCTCTTTAGACATGGAATATACTTTGTTATTGTTTTGCAAAGCAGTTATGACACTGTCTCCATCACTTGTGTGCTATCGCTGCTTTTTTATTGTCAGACATAAACAAATATTTCTGAATTCTCAACTTTCAAAACTCTTGTATTGTATAAAGTACAACTGTTGAGATTTCATTGCATGCATCAATAATTGGACATCTTAAAGCTCGCAGCTCGGTCATCTTGTCATTGTTACTGCGTGTACTCTTGTTGTCTCCCTCATTCTTTGGCGCCCAATAATTGTATTTTGCACGTGAGTTTTGGACGACACAGTGTGGACACACCACTTGGAATATGTTATGTGACATTTTGACTAGACACATGACGCGTTGGAAAGTAAAAATATTTTAAAAATCAATGATGAATCGATATGTGTCACGACTTTTCAATGTGTCACGTGACGCCTTTTCATTGGTGATGTACACAGTTCACGTGATGGACTATGCGCCCAAGAATCATTCCATTGATTGTAATTTTATCATGATTAACTGTAATGAGATAATATTCATTTATCACATGTAAAAGTCTTTCCTAACTTATAGTGGTTACAAAAATGGTCTAGAAAAGCTTTAGCCTTTGTTTGGTTTTCGAAAAATTAGAGTGAAAAAAAAAATATAAGGAATATATAGAAATTCCATGTTTCTTAATTCATCTAATTCTTGAACGTTCTTGAGTGTTATTTAACAATTTTAGTTAGTTTGTTAGACTGATTTTTGGTCTTAATATGAAAATGTGCTAAAACGAACAGTTTTGAAGCAAAGTTTGGACGGAAAAAGAAAATTGGACAGAAGATAGTGGTCAGCCGATCGTAAGAGTTGCGCGCAGTGGTTCACTATCGTGCGCGGGAGTGAGCTAACACATGTCATATAAAGAAAGGAAGGAAGATGACATAGTCTTGACCGCGGGTGAAACTCATGCGTGCGACACTAAAATGACATGTGCACGCGACTAATGACAATTTTTGAATCTGAGTCGTAGAAACCTTACATATTTTGAGTCTGATTCAACTTTTTTCATGCTAGAAGTCTGATTCAAATGTTTCAAGAAGTTATGACAGCTCAGACAGTTATCTATAAGTTTCTATAAGGAGTTAGAGTCTATTTTTTAATGGATATCTATCAAGAGCCGA
The DNA here is from genome assembly GCA_002312845.1 of Kalanchoe fedtschenkoi. Lineage (NCBI taxonomy): Eukaryota > Viridiplantae > Streptophyta > Magnoliopsida > Saxifragales > Crassulaceae > Kalanchoe > Kalanchoe fedtschenkoi. Next base: position 5,941 of record NQLW01000816.1, read on the forward strand.
CAAACTCTCTGAACAGACATGCTTCTTAAATAGATTCTAAGTTCGATTCTGATTTTCATCAGCTGATAAGTCCAACTTCATTATTATCTTCGGAAGCTTGAACTCTAAGCTAAGTCATGCCTATAAAAAGAGAGTTCAAGAGAGCTACAAAAGAACACCTTCGAATCAACCAACCTTTCGCACAACCGAGGAGTAGTCTAATTTGCCACACAATGATCTTCAAGAGAGTAGTGGAGAGAAGCAAGTGATTTCATTCTAGTTTAGATTTGATTCAGGTTGTAAGAGTTGTTTCTATCTCTTTACTCATGTCTATTTTAGTGGCCCTTCATTGATAAACTCTTATGTAGTTTAAGTGTTATAAACTTGTGATGATTGTTGTGAGATAATTTGTGCTTATAAATTCTATTTGTGATGCTATGTTTACTGCATTTAAATTAAATGTTTGCGTTGTTGCATGACATAATCTTAATTAATGTAGTACGTAGTTGCATGAACTCTGGGCACTGACTTAGTTGTGGGGGCATGAGTAAATACAATTAAACAAGAACATATTAAGTAAACATATTCTAAGTTCTGCGTGAGGTAAATAACTTAGATTGAATTCTCTAACACAGTAGCACAACAGTGTATGTTTTGTTGCTAGGCTGATAACCTACTAAAGTATGTTAGACATGTATGATTCATACCACTAGGTTTAGTGTCTGATGTTAGATTAGGTGTAATCGTGTATGCATCCATTACTAAATTCAGCTCAGAATAAGATTTCAATTTTAGCATCAATGATCAATATTCTCACAAGTGAAGCAACTTGATTTACATGTTTATCTTTAGTATCAAGACTTTTCTGACAATATAAATACAACGCCAGAGATAATGATCATTAAAATGAAAGAGAAAGACGAAGAACTTGAGAATCTGATTGAAACTGTACTACATGAAGATCCTTGTCCTTAGCAAGTTGTATCCCATCAAGGGCGGCTCATAACTCTGCTTCCACTGGAGAAACAAAATGAATTTTATAACACCGTCATTGAGGTGTGTTGTGCAATACCTTCCTCACCAGTAAGTTGCAAGTCAAAGTAGAATCCGTAAGGACAGGGACATGTAAGATTAGTGACAGATAGACAAGACAAAAAAGAAGGGGGTTGTGGTTTTGATTAAAAACACCTACGAAACTAAGTGGAGAGAACAGAATCAGATAACAAACGTGTAGTTCTAGTGACTGACTTATGATTGCGTTGATCATTGATACTAAAGATGAAAATTATATAATGAATCAAACTCAGCAAAATATCATGCACTACGATATTATGACTTGGCATAAAAAATTACTCATTCCCTAATATCATCGTACCTTTTAACTAATGATATGAATTCTATATGTGAACCAAGTGAGACAGAAATATAGAAGAAAGACATACACATTAACGAGCAATGATAGAGATTTTTGTGGAGATATGCAGGCACGAGCCAATCTAGAGGATGTTTACCATATAAATACGCACGACATATGTTTATTTGCTACTCGACTAATTGGTATTAGTCATATCCTTCACAATTAGACCAGTGATAAAATAATTACAGGAAAGCACAGGTTGTCAAGCTATGCTATCAAACAACATTCATAAAATAGTCATGCAATTAAACAATCATCTAGCTGAAGCACAATAAATACATCATAAGAACATGAATTTTATTAAGAATAATAATCTCATAATAACAGTGCACAAGTCATAACAACTAAACTAAACAAAAGAATTTAGCCTCACATGACCATGAAAAAATATATAATAAGATAAGTAGAATAATTCTTACAAATCCTATTACCTTTTTCCTTCTTCCCTTCCGGCGACTTTAGGTCTGAAACGATAGGAGAATCTCGTACTTGGGGTTGCGGATTGACACTCGGCACTCGATGCGATGCGGTACACTTGAATGAGGGGCGAAGACCTGCTTATATACTCTGAGTGACACCAATCTTTAGCAATAAGGATCTGCACGAATATCTCAATATCGTTGATGTAAATCTCTTGGAAACCTTTGGATATTTGGATTTGATAAACATCAAAATCGGAAATTAGGAATTGGGAGCCTATTTAAGAAAGTTTTGCACACCAACTCTGTTGGCTCTGCTATCAGAAATCCGCCGAGAATTAGATTTTGACTCCTCTTAAGAAATTGTATATCTCTATTTCATCTTTCTGTAACAATTTGAATCATCAAATTGGAGATCTGGTGTGAAATATATCGCTTTTGAAAGTTGCTCAATTCCGAACAATTTGATCTCATCAGATTCCTCCACCAATTCAATTTAATTGGAGTAGCAACTTGTCTATTTTGCTTATCCAAGTATATTTTTGCTGCTGCAGCCTAGTTGAGCAGGTTTCTGGTGAGTATCCACCTGAGATAGCTAAGATTGTTTCAGGATGAAACAAACAGTAATTCTTTTCAGTCATCCCCGCAACAGGCTCGGTTTGTGGGTTTTGTGCATGGTAAATTGCAGCTGAAAAGCTAAGAGAGGCCACTGGTTCACATATTAAACATTCCCTGTTTTGCATGCTTGCTAATATACTAAGAGGCAATGGGTTGAGCCAATAGGAGTGTCGACGGTTAGTCAAGACGTATATGGAAGCTGTAATGAGGCCAGGACTACAGGTGAGTATCCACATGCTTGCTAACATTCCCTGTACTTTTTTTTCCTTCAAATTTTCGACGGCTTGATCCATAGAAGCTGTAATGAGGCCAGGACTACAGGTGAGTATCCACATGCTTGCTAACATTCCCTGTACTTTTTTTTCCTTCAACTTGATCCATAGAAGCTGTAATGAGGCCAGGACACCTTGAAGGATCTGGAATAAAACAGTTACTTACTTCTGATTGGCGATGCTATGCGATGAAAAAACCATGTGCAACACTGGTTTACATATATATGACGGGTTGTATAAAATTCAGATTCACAGAAAAATGGAATGTTGGGATGAGAAATGATACGCGACGACCGGAACAATGCGACCAACTGGAGATAGATGAGGGAATGAGGAAGAGGAGAGAGACAGAGCTTTCTGAACTTTAGAAAAGAAACGGCGTCGTTTTGATGTCACTGTATGCAAGTTATATGCAGTGGCACTGTATATCCGATTTCCCCATATATATATATATATATATATATATATATATATAGGAGGTCCGTTGCAACACTTAAGTTGTGAACAATTCTGGACTACTCATTTTGTTTTCTTTTTTAAATTTATTTATTATGCTTCATTAATTACTTGAAAATCATTAAATGCGACATATATAGAGATATATGATTATGTGCTATATTTAATAAAGTGTCATTAATAAGAATGCTTTAATTTTTATTTTTTTATATTTTACATTTTAATCCGTCACATATTGTTCACTATCACGTATTTGATTATGTGTGTTGATTCTTCTATAATGATTTTATAATTTCACTTTGGTGCACAATCTGTGTGCGCATCAAAAAATTAGTAGAAATCCACAAATTGAATGGTCACAAAAATGTTGAATATATGGAACAAAAATATATTATAAAAAAATATATTCACTGTTTCTATCAAAAACCAAAAAATCTAGAATCACGTTCACCATCGCACGTTCACCGGCGTATGCCTCCCTCTACATATCTTCCACGCCTCTATAGCTTCCTCTGCAGCTCCTACCATTAGACCTGGGCGGATGTTTCATGAGTAACCTACCTCACTCTACAACTACTTCTCACACATTCACCGTCCAACATTCACCCTCACACGTTCACCATCGCATCTCACTCTGCAACTCCTTCCACCAGATCTGGGTGACTATTCCGAGAATCATCAACCTCCCTCTGTAGCTCCTACCATCAGATCTGGGCGGTGGTTCCATGAATCACCTACCTCCCTCTTCATCTCATTCACACCTCTTTCAGCTGTGCCTCCTCCCGTTCCATCTCCACCACCCGCGGCCACAGGGATGCCACCTCTGTTGCTGATTCATGGATCTGGTAGTGCAGTCGCCAGATCTGATAAAAACGAGATGTAACTGTAATTTTAGTGGTGATTCAGCACAGACCCATTTGAGAAGCGTGGAATGGGAAGCAGGGATGGTGAAAAGAAGTGATTTTGATGAGTTTTTGAGGCTTATTTGGATGAACCCACTAGCGACAGTAGAGTAGGAGGCGACAGAAAGGTGATTGTTAACTATGCGTCGTACGTAGCGGGTGATTGTTGCTTTCCTGGCGGAGACGGTGGTGGGTTTGGTTGAGGGAGAAGAGAATATGAGGAGAGGATGAGATTTGAACGAGATAGGGAGATAAATTTAAATAAAGAAATTAAGAGAGAATAAAATAAAGATATGATTTGAGGAGAGATTTGCGTCTGCAATTCAATTCGTGGAGAATACAGAAGGAAGTTACTAAAGATAATTACAAGAGACATTAAATAAAGTTAAATTAAGAGGGTCATTCAAACAAAACACAGTCATTTTATGTACATAATAGGTATTGGATTTATGTACACAATTTACCATCAGTTTAAGTGTTCACAACTGATCCAATACCTCTCTCTCTCTCTATATATATATAGGTATTGGATTTATTAAAAAGTCATATATCAAGAATTCTCATTAGAATTGAATTTAACTTCTCAATCATTACATCAAAAAGTAGCCGTCACGATTGGATAATCACCAACCCAATTACACCGTGAAAATAAATAACAAATAAAGGGAAGCTATTGAAAGATGAGAACCCTTTTGCTGCACCCAACTTGAAGACAGTCAGGTCTAAAGTTGTGTAACTCATCTGGCGAGAGACTAGGGGCGCTTGTGCAAAATTGTGTCCCTCAACTCATGGGGTTGAAGCTGCTGCTGTTGTCAGGAAAATGTGAACACTTTCCTATCCGACTTAACCATCCTTTTTGCAGGGCCAGTTCCGACTATTCTTTCCAGCTGCAGACATAGCATATAGTTTGATAAATGTTAGAGCGATGCCGATGAGTTTTGATAAAGACACGTATTGCAATACATCATTGCGACACATACCCTTAATTTATCGTATTTGGAAAAGAGCACAGTTGCTGTCATGTTCTGGGATCCCTCTAGCATGTTGACAATCTGCAGGAAACATTACAGTAGGAGTCTCACCCTATCAATAAAAACAGGGAAAGACTGATACAGTCTTGAGCTGAGACGAAAATGGTAACTTGGTGCTCACCTCAGGGTAAAACTCTTTGCGCTCAGGGGTTGAATAAACTATCAAATTCTGAACACCACGGATCTACAAGTAGACACAACAGTAAAAGCATGAACAAATATCTTCAAGCTGATCGAAGAAAATCCCTCCGCACACTGAAGATAAAATGCATCTAAATAACTACATGTACAACAACCCTCCCATTTAATCTCACACACCAGTACAAACTGCAAGTTTTCTAGTCATGGGCACTGAAGTTTATGGCTGAAATAAAACTCACTAATATTGACTGCATGAAATTAAAAGTTTCACAAACTTTAGAATGGACAAGACCTTATATCTGTGGTAGAAGTGGGCCCTCTCAGTATACAGCATAATTTTCCGCTTTCCTTCGAAAAACCATATTCGAGCACGAGAAATATCACTCTGCTTAGTGTACCTATGCAGATAAATGGTACTGACATTAATTCTATGCAAGTAAAGGGTTTCAGGAATTCCTTACAGGTATCAGTGACTTCTTACTCTCCGAGTAGGCAAAATGATGCATCTTGTGACTTCAAAAAATTGCGGATCCGTACAAATTCAAGATAAGAACTCATAAAAATCATAATCCCACCCTGCATAAAACGAAAAAACAAGATCAGCATCATCAATTTTGCCGACATTCATGACATTAGGGACAACAATAATACCTGAACTGTATCTCTGATTTTAGGGAAGACCTGTACGTAAATGATAAAAGAAAAGAAACATCAAATAAACACCAGGCTATTAAGCGAGCCCTGAAGCATAACAGGTGTAATTAAGAAACCAGGAACTCGGAAGGTAGAAAACTATGAAAAGGCGTAAGGAACTAGCAGTTTACATCACCTTATCTGTGAAATATTTGAAACGCGCATCATCCACAACAAGTATCGACTCCACATCAAAACGCTCATATATCTGAGCACAAAATTAGACAAGAAAGAAATTTCTGAACCTCAAGCTTGCCATTTCTTTTTACCTTACAGGGCCGCTAACTATCTTAGCCAGTTGGAGTTAGGCAAAATATTGTATCATATTCAAGCATAGTTGTTTAACCCGCAACATCATGAAACAGAGAACCGCATTAATAGTTGTATCTATTTGAAGATTAAGTTCCCAGATGAACCACTATGATAAATATTCAGTCAGTTTGATATCGGAAGAAACTCTAAGATTGTGAATTCATAAGAAACAAGATTCTTTCTGTCAATCCTTAAGTAATGACAGTCCCAAGCCCACCTAGCCCCAAACTAAAACGGCATTGTATTCTTTAATGCTATGTTAATAGTTCAGTGTGAAAAAGGACCAGCATATGAGAAATACGTACCTGCCGTACTTGAAGCAAGATTTTATGAAGCACACCTTTATATTCACAATCCAATTTGACCTGCTCATCGATTGCAAAATCAAAAGACCACACCAAAACCAAAGATCTAGCTAAAAACACGATCATGTTGGTCAAAGATTTCCAAAAGGGGAGACATCATCCAGTTCTTATCATCTTTAGAAAAATATAAACTTTTTTATCACCCAAAGATATTCTTTGTTAGAATAAAACAACCATAATTTTATGCAAAAGAAAGTCATTATCATCAACTAAACCTTTGCTAGAGGTTGTCGAGACACCAGGTGCAATATACATAAGTATAGAATAGAGACAAACCTTTCCTTGGTAGTTAAAACATTGGTGATTGAACAACGCGTTCATGTCTGAAATGGAAAAAGAGATGACAATATAACACTTGTTACAAGCTTTGATGAATTGCAATACAAGAAAGTTAGGATCCAGGTATTAAAGAAGGTAGATCAAATTATCAAAAATCATCTCAAACAGAGTCTTCTTTATTTTCTTCTTCGTTGGTTTTTAGAGCTAAAATTTACAACAATGTCAAAAATATATACAGCATGTTTGAGAGACAGTAGACACAACCGTATTTTAGTTTCATTTTCATTATGACACACTGGTCAGAAATATGAACAAGACATGATTCCAGTAATTACTGTTGTGCATCTGTAATATTCCAATTGTCTGTGGCACTTACACACACCACTCCATATGCACGCACATAAATATGCACATACACATTGTAATCAACAAATTTCAGTGAGAAAAAAATCTTCTGGTTAATAAATTTCGTTACCTGGTGTTAAATAAAACCCTAGAACAATTGTTTGTCGATAATACTTCGATAGCCCATCAAGATACCTAAAAAAAAGAAGTAAAGTGCATCGTTTGAGCATAAAGTTATAGGCACCAAGGTCGGTACATCAATATTATTTTTATGTATTTACTTTCTAATTTTAACATGGCTTCCTTTAACAAACAATCTCACAGTATTCATGTAACTAATTATGTTATGAGTTGACACCCATATGTAAACATTTGGTATAAAGTATATTAGGTGTGGAAGCTAGATTATTTTCTAAATGAGAAATGTAACACATTATTTCCAGTTGAAGTCGTGGATGCAGTTAAGCCTCACAATCAGTAACCATACGAGTGTAGTATTGATTAACTTCTGCTAACTTACCATTGCTTGATGCGCATAACATCAGTTCCATGCTGCTTAGTTGGCATCTGGTTCATTTTTTCAACGACAGATTTCACGTGGCTCCAATTCTGTATAGTATTCAAAACATAAGATCAGACCAGTAATGCAAAGATGACATGAGGCTTAATAACAATAAAAATCATGGAGCTCGAATAATAATCTACCTGCATTGCCATGACATCTGCATGATCAATTACAAGAATCTGCGCACAAAAAAATTTCCTTAAATGTATCAATAAAACAGGCATAGGCAAAGAGAGACTCTGTATCTACTGTGATGCCCTCAAATTGCTATAAACCATCTTCTTAGCACTCAAATAAAAAACATTTTTCAAGTACCTAAAATAGGAATCATAACGAATCATATGCACTAACGTGGAAGACTTTCAAACACCTTACACTTCATACTTAAATTCTCCAAAGCACAAAAATAGCTCATAATGACTAATACTTTTCACCTTTTTGACGACTAACTGGTAACCCGAGACCTCATTGGAGGGCGGCTAGTTACCATAAGTTACCGATGGGCCATGGATGTGCAGTTTCATACTGCTTCTACACATGATATTTATGGCTATTTAGCACTAACATCTTCTTCCTGAATTGTTGAGATACACATGCTAGTGGATAGTCAGAACTCAGAAGTCTGCTAACATGTGTTGGTTTCTATACTCTGATATGAGCTACAGGATGCATTTGGGTCTCTAATGCTATAAGATAGAAAAAAACTATGCGGCTTACCTCTATTGAAGAAAGATAATCAACATCCTTCTCCTTATCATCCTCAGCTTCCCCAATTTTCTGGATGAAGACAAACCATAACGATCAAAATGTCAGATTCTCGTGCAAAGTCATTTAAAATTAAAATATAAATGTATCACCCCTAAAACAAAATTGATTGGCCAATGGCATTTGTACAATATAATGTTTAATAGTTTTGTTTACGCGACAAGATAAAACGCCTCTTATGCAGATATGAGCATCTCGTTCGCTAATGCAACTACATGCTCCCCATAATGAATGGTCATGTAAGTAAACAAGCCTGTGGGTCTATATTTGTCATCAAATGTAACCTCAAAAGTTCTCACTTACAGTAATCAAGCCAAGAGGAGAGGCAATAATCATGTCCGATGAGTAAAAATCGCTGTACAACCGAATGCTCTTCCTGCATCAACAAATGAGGAAGCTGATTGCAAAACATGAGAGCACAAGTGGCACTGGAATTACCACGAATTATCTTTTGACATAGCGAAGCATCAAATTCATCAGATACAAGGGATACATCACACATCAGTATGATAACTACGAATGATAATATCACACGAATTAATATGACTGAACTACCACAACATTAGCCTCGTGTGCGCAAACCAATTTCCTTTGTACCCTTAACAAATAAGTTGTTCAAATCAGAATTAAAAACTTATGATTCTCCATATACAATAGAAAGACATGTTAAGAAGCAAAACTGATCAGTTACTGAAGCCAGCAGTGAAAAAGCAGTAAGCAACTATAGCAACTTGGTGAAACTTGAATCGAGACATTCAGTAGACAGCATGCTTAACTGATCTATGATGCAATATTTAAGATAATGTCAGTAAAAAAATGAAAAAAGTAACATCCAGTAAGTCGGTCAAACTAGTACCAAATGCTACCGTATACCGGATAACAGTTCAACAAATCACATGAAAATCCATTCAAGTAAACATAGAAAGGCCATCATATTGTGGGCACCGATCAAATGCAGATGAACATCAAATTTACAGTAATGTGATCAAAGAGTATGCAGCTAGTTGGGAAATGATAATCAAGTAGCAATCTGATCTAGAAACAAAAACAGGCCAGATCACAGATCTTGTAGCTGCCTCAGAATGCAAATGATTCCATATTTTGTCATAAGTCAGAATACAAAGCTACCTTAAACTCACCTAGTGAATGGAGGCAAAGTGGGCAAATACAGTCGATAACTAGATAACATGTAAGTTACAAGAGAGTAACTTACCTAGTGAACTTAATGCCCATCATAAAGTGGTCATTGTTGTTCCCATCAAATAAAGCTCGAAAGTCTGATGGTTTCGAAGACTTTGAATTTGAATCATTGCACTTTTGCAATGAACTGGTCTTTTCTTCTTCTTCTTCAACTATACCGGCCCCAAACTCATTAGAAAAACGATCCATATGCTCCAAGTTAACCTAACATATCAAACAAAATAGCAAATAATTTAAAGACAAATTTTACATTATAATTTCAAGACAGAAAATTTTTTATGATCATGTTTATCTAATTTTACACAAAATTAGCTTGTGTTTTAAGCAATCAATGTTAATATACACAATCAATGGAGAATGGCAAAATAATATAGACCAATCAGAGCTCGAGGAGACAAGATGCAACCAGAAAAAGGCCAACTATAAGATATCTTGGCTAGGACATAACATCCCTAGTCCCTACCAAGTGTCATTTAACGGTATGAATGCTGCAGAAGCATATGTTTAGCCCGAGTGTCCTCAGATCCAAGTTTCTAAAATTTCCCAAGACGCACATTACAACATTTTAATGTTTCCATCATTATCTTTACTTTTTGAACCCAAACTTCCGGGTCCAAGTATATGAGTAGAAGAAGAAACGAAAACTCACTGAAATATTGCCAATATTGCCAGCCCATTAATGGAAAATCAAAACTATTAAATAGTTATAAGAGAATGCGAAACTTGGTCCAAAACCAAACAACAGCGACAGAAAATCAAAGCAGCATCATTGGTGTTAGAATGTATTGACTGGTAGCCCAACCAAACAGCGACTAAAAGGTGAAGACTGTGACTGACGCAAACTGAAACTAGTAACATTAACAAGCTAATTTGACAAAAAGGTTAACTAACCTTTTGATTTGGTGGTGTCAGTTGGATCAGCCTCCTGATAACACGAAATGCAATACTTGCAAGTGGCAATAGGATCAAAACCTATATAAAAGGTCAAGAGATTTTCCAGTCATTAACAGTGCACATAAATTATACCAAAATAATGTATACTCTCTCCTTCCATGCCTTTGCAAACAACAATTTGGGATTGTATGATTATTATCAAAAGAATGAAAACAACTATCTGGCAAACAACAACAAAAACATAAAATATGCCAACCGAAGTAGCATCGCAATTGATGTTGTCTATTAACAGGGTGTCTTAATGTTCAAAAGGGTTGCTATAGACAAATAAACGTAATTCTCTGCGCAATGTCTATGAAAAGTAAAATAAAACACCGTTCATGAAGCTGTTTCGAAAGGAGAGTGTCAACACTTTGAACGACTGTACCCATAACCGAGTCATCAAGAGACCTTCAATCATGCAGTTTGGTTTTCCTGTCTTTTTAGCTAGTGTGGAAAAACTTGAATTTGAAAATCCATTTCAGTAGAAGTATTAATCTAGCTTGTCAGTGATGTGGGACTCGAACTGTCATTTGACTCTACCCTTATACATGCCTGCATTTTGAGAACTCAGAAACCCTTGCATTATATCCGAGATGAAGAATGAATAATATGATACTATCTATTTTTAATGACCACCTGGTTTGTAAGTTTCTAAGCAAAACACTTGTTCTAACACGACAAGGTTTCCCGGCATGAAGTCACCAATCCATGAACCTTTCCTAAACATCATGCTGTGTTTGTATTATTTAAATCTGAAGAACAATCTTGGGCGTCAATTTTGAACTTTACTTAAACCCATCTACATGTTCAAAATGACTATCTGTAAAATCAAAACGTTTTATAAAAGAGCACCATCTTTAAGTGTGTCACAAAAGACAATAGTAGAAATAGCTGGAACTATGAGACAAATACATAGTTATAACTAAGCAGAATAGAAACCTAAGGTTCAGAACTGAAATTCAGGTCTGCGTAAGAGTCAGTTTGCAGTAACATGGCAAGAAGAATATGAGCCCAAGTTTACCTTAGGTCTGGTGAAACTATGATCAAGGTAACGTTCATTGGATAATATATCTTCAGTTGCACTCCCCTGATGCTTGGC